>CM062807.1:145338551-145753551 GCA_031772625.1 Pinus tabuliformis
GCGATTTCCAGCCCGTGCGGACACCATTCACCCGACAGCTTCTTCCAGGTAGGTTCTCCATCTCCTGCGTTTCATTTTAAGCCTTTTTGTTTGCAAATCCATGGTGGAATTTGGCCATTTGGGCAAATTCTTTGAGCGTTGGTGCGCTCTCGGTCAGCGCGGGTTCCCAGCACGGGTCCGCGCTGATCGAATTATATTAACACGTACCACCTTTTGGGTCAGCGCGGAAAACGCATGTTCTTCCGCGCTGACCCAGTGAAAAAACAACGGGACGCCATTATCAGCGCGTCTGTTTTAAAAACAGTCGCGCTGGCGCAACGAAATTTTGTTTTTAATAAATTGAACGTACAAAACTCAATGATTATCATCCTGATGCTTTTTCATGGTCTTGCAGGGCAAAATGGCTTTTGTATGGCAGGAGAGATCTCATGATGACGAAGATATAGCTGCATATGAGCTCGCCGAATGCCGAAATGCAATGCGGGCATGCGGATTCCTAAAATTCTTCCTGACTCCGCGCCTGAGGGCGCAACCTGACCTTCTGGAGCTCTTAATTAGAGCTTGGAATCCAGTGGATGGGAAATTCACCATCCGAGGCCGAGATATTGAGTTTGATTCCTCGGACATCTACTTCTTGACTGGATTATCGCGCCGAGGTCAGATGCCCATTCTGGAGGGGCAACGGCCCAGCGGTGAGAGTCTTGATCAGCTTATGGCCAGAGTGTGTCCACAAGCTGTCAAGACACGGAGCGGGAAAGTTGGTATTCCGACGGTGCGCGACATGCCTCTTCGCACCATACTCTTCCTAGTGACGCGGGCAGCGGGGTCTTTGGCCAACCATGAGGCGTCAAAGACTCAACTACTACTTGCTCTTGAGTGCCTACAGCCCACTATCTTCAACTGGGCAGCAGCTGTGACCAACAGCATGAAGAGGCAACTAAGCAACTGCCGACGCGGAGAGTCGAAGCAGTTTGCTTATGGGTCGCTCTTACTGCCGCTCATGCTGGAGCGGGTGCCGGCTTTGCAGCTACAGACCATGGCTGTGGATCCACCCAGGGGTCCTCGGGAGACGAGGGCCACTCGATGGGCCCGGGTCATGCCACGTGGAGGTGGTGGCCGCCCAGTTGCTTGGGGTGTATACTTTCGAGAGTGGCTGGATCGACAGGCCATTCTCATAGAGGACTGGCCATATGCCGGTATGGACTTCCGCGGCGATCCCGACATGCCACTGCCCGCGGGAGAGCATTGGGACGATGGAGGTACGACACTTGATCTCTTTTTAATATTTTTTAATGTTTTTGGTTTTTTCATGTACATGTCTTGATGAATGTCTTTGTGTGCAGATGTGGCACCTGTGAGACCCATTGGTCTAGCCCCAGAGGCTCGGAGAGAGGGGCAACCAGCTGGAGCCCTGGCCCTAGTTCCTCCAGGAGTTGACACGACGGAGACGATTGTTCGCAACCTTGAGGGGTTGCTGGAGGGGGTGCCGGATTACCAGGGGGTCGAGGAGGTCCCCATAGTTCATCAGATCCACACAGTGGGGGTGGAACCTAGGATGCACCGCCTTCTGAGGCGGGTGGCACGGGCATGCGTGTGCTACAGAGAGCATAACCCAGCCCAGTAGTCTTCTAGGATTTATTTCCATTGTTATATTTTGAGAGACACTCATCTCAGATGTACTGAGAACTTGCGGCTTTATGTTCAGACATGTACATTCTATTTTTGAGCGCCTAGTGCGCCACACGATATATATATACCATTTTTTATGGATCTTTTACATGTGATGATGTTTTATATGCTATGCAAAATGTCTAATACAAATGTGATCTTATGTATCAGTTGCACAACACACGACCCATGTATTTTAATTTTTTAAATGCAAGCTTAAAAGCACACACAGCACGCATGCAAACTATGCTTGGAAAATTTATTTACATATGCCTATGGTCTTATTATGCTTTCTATGTCTTTCTTGTATAATGTTTATCTGTTTCGCAAATGCCTATCTAACACATGGTTTGCCAATGCATCAGTTAACTTGTTTAATCGTCTCGGAATATGTTGATATGTGATATAATCAAAATTCCTTTCTAACAATCTTACACGTAGATACAGCCTTAGGATACGTTGGTCTCTGACGGAATAACGTCCGTTGAGCTGATGGACAACAAGCTGGGAGTCTAGGTTCACCACCAATGTACGAACGCCGAGGTCAATTACCTAAGCTAATAGTTCAATCACAGCACTGTACTCGGCCACATTGTTAGTGGTACGTCCTAGGCACACACCTTGGAGATCTAACAGCTCTCCGTGAGGATCATAGATCGCCCACGCCACAGACGACAAATTGCAAGTGCTGCAGGAAGCACCATCAGCGAAACCAACATAAGGTGTACTAGACATCTGCACAAGAAGCAGAAAACACAATGAGAGGCAAGCACGCCTTCACACCAAAGCAAAAACGAAATCACACATGCATCACACACCTACCAAAACACACGTATGTACAAACTAGGTGTATGAAATCATGCATAATATTTCTTCAGGTAAAGCCCATTGCGGGGCTTGTCAAGAGGGTTTCCTTCATAGTCAATCAGCTCATATGCCCCTTTCTGTAAAACTCTCTTCACAATATAGGGACCTAGCCACATGGATTCGAGTTTTCCTGCCCCCAGCTTATCCTTAGCTTGATCGTAGAGCAGTACTAGATCTCCCTCAACAAAGGAACGAGGTTGAATATTATGGTCAAAGTGAGCCTTGACTCTCTTCTTCTGCGCTTCAATAGCCAGAGAAGCTAAACGACGGGTCTCGTCTAACCGTTCTAGATACAAAAGCCGTTCCTCCACCGGAGTGGTGTTGGGGAGCAACTCGACAGCTAATTTCAATGAAGGAATCTCACACTCGACGAGAAGGGTGGCCTCCAGTCCATAAACCAACTGAAAAGGAGTAAAACCGGTGGCGTCCTTCACCGAGGTCCGATAGGCCCACAAGGCAGGGAATAACATTAAGTGCCAATTAGACTTGTGTGTGTTGACGGTACGTTGAAGCATTGTGATCAAGACCTTGTTCACGGCTTCCACTTGACCGTTGGATTGGGGATAGTACGGTGTCGAACTATCCGGACGCAAGCCTAGCTGGGTTGTCAATTCCGTCATCATATGATTATGAAAATGTTTTCCGTGATCAGTGACGATGGCTTGAGGGACACCGAACCTAGCAATGACATGATTGAATAAAAATTGCACCGTTGTGTGACCGTCTTCCGTCAGTGTAGGCATCGCTTCGGCCCATTTAGTGAAATAATCCACGGCAACGATGATGAACCCATGCCCCCCGGCTGAGCGAGGGTTACACGAGGTATAATCGATGCCCCATTTGGCAAATGGACCTACGGTAATGATAGGGTGCAGTGGTGCAGGGGGAGCACGCATCTTCCGGGGGTAGACCTAGCACTCATGGCATGCGCGAACGGCAAGGATACAACCTTTAAAAATAGAGGGCCAGAAATAACCAGCACGGAGGATCTTCTGAGCAGTAGCATATCCAGACATATGACCGCCACAAGCACCAGAGTGGCAATCATTCAACACTCGCTCAGCTTCCTCTAAAGTCAAGCATCGGCGGAGGACAGAGTCGGCGCCGAGGCGGTATAGGGTATCGCCAACAATGCGATAGGGTTGGGATTGGTGACGAATCCTTCGTTGAGCGTATTTCGACACGTTGGGATGGAAGGAGGACGTCTACAAATACACGATGATGTCCCCATACCAAGGGTCGAGGGTACTGATCAAAAACAATGTTTCGTCCGGAATATGCTCTTCAGAAACAGGGGGTGCAGAAGAGGATGGCAGAGAACACAGCAATTCAGCGAAGACCAGAGACTTCTTGGACTTGGCAGCAGTAAATTCCAAGTCAAACTCTTGGAGGATGACAATCCACTTCGAGTACTTGCCCCCCAGCAGCTGACGCGACAAGATGTACGTCATAGGGTTGCAGTCGGAAATCACGGTCGTAGTGCGCAACAGGATATAGTGACGGAAACGTTGGACGGCGCACACGGCGGCCAATGCCAACTTTTCAACATAGGCATAACGAGTCTCTGTATCCAAGAGGTTGCGACTAAGGTAATAAATGACGTGTTCGGTGCCATCATCATCATCCTGCACCAGAACCATGCCGATGGTGGTATCAGCGGCAGCCAGATAAAGAGTATAGTCACGATGGTAGTTCGGAGGTCTTATCAATGGAGCAGAGACAAGCAGACGCTTGAGTTGCTCGAAAGACTCCTGAGCGATGGCATCCCAATGGAAGGGTGTGTCTCGCTTCAACAACCGTGTGAAACCCTTGGCCACCTCGGCATAATTCGAGATGAACCGTCTAAGAAAATTGGCTTTTCCCTGCAAGCTCTGCAATTGCTGCAAAGAAGCAGGGGGAGGAAGGTTCAAAATGGCCTCGACTTTGAGAGGATCCAAACGGATACCATCTCGGGAGACGATGAACCCGAGAAGTCGGCCAGACTCCACGCAGAAGACACACTTATGAGGGTTGAGCCTGATACGGTAGTGTCTACAGCGGAGAAAAATCGCGCGAAGATGTGATGGGTGGTCCTGACGCTTTGCTGAATGAGCCGGTAGGTCATCCAGGTAAGGCTGTACGATGTTTCGAATGTCATGAAAGGCGTATGACATCGCACGCTGGAAGGTAGCGCCGGCATTTTTAAGACCGAAAGGTAGCTTCTTGTAGGCAAAAGTGCCCCAAGGACAGATGAAAGCCGTCTTGTGTTGATCAGTGGGTGCAATGTTAATCTGGTTGTACCCAGAGAAGCCGTCCATGAACGAATAAATCTCGCTTCCCGCACAGTCATCAATAAGCTGATCGATGAAGGGCGTAGGGAAGTTATCTTTAGGACAAGCTCTATTGATATCACGGTAATCGACACAAACACGGATAGTACCCTGCTTTTTGTTCACAGGGACTATATTAGAGACCCAATCCGTCAGTGGAATGGGGTAGATAAAACCGGCCTTGAGAAGCTTTTCAACTTCTGCTTTGATAGCGGCGGCCTTTCGGGGGTGCACAGGGCGTAGGCGCTGACGAACAGGCTTGGCCCCAGGATACGTAGGTATCTCATGCACTACGATGCTGGGATCGATGCCGGGCATCTCTTCGTAGGACCACGCAAAAACATCACGAAATTCACGAAATAAATCAGTGTAAAGTTGAACTTCCTCAGGAGTACAAGTGACTCTGATATGGATATGCTCGACGATCCCTGGTTTGACAGAGATGTCGATAGGCTGGGTTTGCGTAATATTTCCCATGTTGCCCTCAGAAGATACTTGATAGATCTGAATAGGTGTCTGCAGGGGCGTAGATGGGAGACATGGAGAAAACTGCTCGAGACACGCGATCATGCCTTGGTGAGGAGGTAGAAATGAAGAGCGATGGTGGTGATCTGACCAAGGAGGCTCTTCAAGAGACATGGTCTCTATGATAGCTTCATCAGAGGGAAAAATTTCCTTCAATGGGTCCGAAGTATCATCTTCTCCGAGCCAAGGAACATGACCATATGAATCGAGGACGCTACTCGGAAGAGCAGGTTCAGGGGGTGGAGCCAATGCAGCAACAATTTCGATGTAGTTGAGCTCGGCAGGACTCAACGGCATCATATCGCCCCAAGAGTCTTCCTGATTCGGGGGAGGAAGGACCCATGGATCAGAACGTACAGAGATCATATTTACAGAGGCGAGATTTGGAGGTGGGAGGGGAAAGACTCCCATTAAAGCAGGATCTTTGAAAAGTCCGGCTCCCACACTCTCTAATGACTTGGAGGTATGCTCCACAAACGGCACATTACCTTCAGAGGAAGAGGCGAAGAAAGAGAGCTGGTCCACCGTGACAATCTTCCCTTGGTGAGGGAAACGGATGACACGGAACAAGGAGGAAGCCACGGCCTGCATGGCATACGTCCAGCTGCGACCGAGGAGGAGCTTGTAAGTAAGATTTGCATCGACAACTTCCACCTCTACTTCTACCGTCTTACCTTCTAAAGAAATGGGCAAACGTTGGAGAATACCATAAGGGCGGGATTCTCTTCCGTCGAAGGCTTCTAACGTCGTGGGAGACTGACTCAGAGCGAGAGAACCAATAGCCTTCCAGCAAGCAATAGACATGATGCAGGTTGAGGCACCTTCATCAATAACTGTACGATGAATCATTTTGCTATTGATGATGACCTGTATAAGGAAGGCTACTTGGTGAGGCAGTCTCTGGGTAAAACCCTCGATATCAAAAGTAATCAAATCCGAATCTGCCGGGTCGATGCCACCAATGGCTGATAGCAGGGACTTCCTCTGTGAGGGGCAGCTCTGGAGGACTTCTAACGTGGACATAGCAGACGGAGCCTGAGCTAAGTCCTCAACAATGCTATAGTGCTGGGCAGCACGAGCATTAGGGTTATAGGATGACTTCCGGAGTACTCCTTTGGGAGGGGGGCGGGGGATCGTCTCAGTGCTGGGTCTTTCGATGTGCAGAGGACCAGAACTGGACGGAGGAGCGCTGGAGGGAACTTCCGGCTCTTTCCCGGCATGGGAAGGATAATCTTTCGCTCGAGTGGAAATATGGATGGGGATCGTGCCAGCCATAAAGACTTGAGAACCGAACGAGGAAGAGGATTGAGATGGGTCGGCCACCATTTGAGTCTGTTGAGAAGGGAAAGGCTCTTTCAACATAGCAGGGGGTCCAGGAGCGCCTTTCAATAACCGACTAACCTCGGATCGCCTAGGGCAGTCTTTGGTGTAGTGATCCTCGTCAGAGATGAGACAAGGATACTTAGGTTTTCGCTTAGCTCCATCTTCAGATGCATTTTTAGAAGAGTCCTGCTTGGGTTGTTTATTCTCATTTTTCACTTTTCCTTTCCCCTTCCCTTTCCCTTTCGAGGATTTGTCCGCCGCGGTGGACTGAACGGCGTTAACCTCTGAGGTACTTCCAGAATTCGATTGGCCCTGAGGAGCATTTTCATTAGAAGCGTTCTGCTTTTGCTTCCCAGGGTTCGCGGAGGATTTCTTTGACGACGAATTCACAGAACCGATGACTCCATCAACAGATGGTTTTGGTGGAGTTTTGGTCTGTCCAGGCCTTGGGGCATCTGGCAAAATATCATAAAGAGTACCTGACTGAGAATATACCAAGTCAAGGTACTGAGCTCGCGCAATAGCTTGCTCTTCAGTTACGCAGGCTCCCATAGCAATGTCTCGCGTGATCGTGGGGACAAAGGAAGTCGTGAACCAATCGGTGAGAAGTTGATCAGGTATCCAAAACTTGATCAACCGACGACGCCTTCTCCATTCATGGATGTGATCAGAGATATGCGTTGCCGTAGTCTGCTTGAGAGACGTGAGAAGATGAGTCCCAGTCTCGTACCGAATGGGTAACTGGAAATGAGTAAGAAATGCCATAGCCAAGGAATTGAAGTCTTGGAAAGTTCCGCGATTAAGTTCGATATACCATTTAGCGGCTGAACCGGTGAGAGTTCTTTGAAAGAGGCGAATCTGGATAGAATCATCAAGCCATGAGTTCGATGAACACCAGAGGTGATAAGTCATTACATGAGCTTGAGGATCTTCTGCTGCCTTGCCATCAAACTTTGGACAATCACCAGGTATTTTGGTTGGAACAGGTGGCCAATACGGATTGTGAAGAATCGGATCATTTGTCAGCTTGGACACATCAGGAAGTTCCAACGTCGCTAAAAATGGCAACTGCGGGTTAAAGGACATCTGTGGCTGTGGGACAGAAGGAGCACCAGGATTCCACCCAGGCGGTGGTTGCCCCCATGGGCTCTGTCCGGATGGGCCTGGTCCAAAAGGACCAGGTTGATAGGGACTTTGCCCATAGGGGTTCTGGCCGTACGGATTTTGTCCATATGGATTTTGTCCGTATGCGGTCATTTGACCTTGGTTCTGCCCCCCAGCACCCCATTGATTAGCAACTTTCCCGGCAGGTGCAGCATACTGATAATTTTGGTACGGAGTGACCTGCGGTTGTGGGTAATTTTGATACGGGGTAAACTGAGTTTGCCCCTGGGGTTGCGGGTAGCCATAGGTCTGCTGGGTCCCATACTGAGCCTGATAAAGAGGCTGCGTCTGATACGAAGGCTGAGGCCGTGGCCCAGCTTGCATTTGATAACTCATTTGAGTTTGAGGCCCAGAGAGATGTCCTTGAACGGGTTGGGCTACGACCATCTGGCCAGAAGGTTGACCTGATTGGATTTGGGACGGCCCTGCTTGCCCAGAAGGACGTACTTGCTGGGTGCCGGGTTGTCTTTGCACAACCAAGGGTTGTCCTTGCGGAACAGATGGTCGAGCCTGCTGGACGGCTGGTTGGCCCTGAGGCTGGCCAGCTTGTCCAGAAGGAGGATTAGGGTGGACACTGGCTTGGCCTTGCTGTGGAACAGTAGGCTGACCCGTTTGCCCGGAAGGATGACCAGACTGAGCAGTGGGTTGGCCCTGCTGTAAGTAGGGTTGCCCCCC
Source organism: Pinus tabuliformis (assembly GCA_031772625.1). Classification (NCBI taxonomy): domain Eukaryota; kingdom Viridiplantae; phylum Streptophyta; class Pinopsida; order Pinales; family Pinaceae; genus Pinus; species Pinus tabuliformis. Next base: position 145,347,083 of record CM062807.1, read on the forward strand.
TCGCCCAGGAGGATGCATAGACTGAGCAGAGGGTTGGCCCTGCTGCACGTAGGGTTGCCCTGGTTGTCCAGAAGGGTAACCTTGCTGGATACCGGGTTGCCCCGGGTAACTAGAAGGTTGACTCTGATAGGAAAAGGATGGACCTCCCATGGCCGAAGGTTGTCCCGGGTAGGGTTGTCCTTGCGGGCCCCCAGATTGTCCTGGGTAAGACTGGCCATAAAGTGGTTGCCCTTGAGGGGTTTGCACATAAGGTGGCTGGCCTAGATGGGGTGGTCCTTGAGGCTGTCCAGGAATAGCCTGGCCCCCATGAAAAACATGAGTAGCGGGATCATAAACAATGTTCAACGGTACCGAGACTTCAACGAAATGTTGAAGAGGCACAGATTGAACGCGCTCGAGGTACTGACCGTTTGAATCATAATAAAAGAGTGGACCTTGGTAATCTGGGTCCATGATGGGTTGCCCTTGGGCATCATAAGGCCCCGCTCCTGGAAATGCACCAGAAGAGCGCGGAGCACTCTGTGCAGGGTGAATGACTCCAGTCGAGAGTTCCAGCTGGCCACTACTCACTTGAGCGTGAGGAGAGCTACGCTCAGAGTTCGATGATGACGCTGTTACGGGACTGACGACCGGGGACGAGTACGCTACACAAACGGTTGGATTTGTGGGAACTGAGGTAACGGGTGTATTAGGGGGTTGCGACGGAAAAGGTCCCGTGGTGGAAATAAGACTAGGATCCCATATCGTCGTAGAAGGCATTCTGGCAGCTATTCTATCCGTCACAGATGAATATCTTGGAGGGAGTGGAGAAGTAGCTGGGATGGGAGTGTCAATATTCGACACCACGGGCGTCTCACCTGCACTGGAAAATGTCTCATCCATGGGGGAAGTCGACATCGGAGACGAGACACTTGACAGGGTGGCTGGGAAATCGTCCTCGCCGGGCTCCCAGATGGGGTTCCAATCCTCTTCGTAACCTTCGTCACCCGGGGCACGTACGTTGATAGGCTGGATACTCGGGAGAATCGGAAGAGTATCGCTTACAACTGGTACCTCAGGAGGGGAAGAAGATGGGAAACCTTGATCACTTGAAACAGGAGTTGACGGGTCAGCCAGGATGACAAAACCCCAAACAAGACCTAAGGGAAACTAATGATAAAAACCCTACTCAAAACTATCGCACACAAGATCTAATCAGGTAATGTTATCGTGGCCAAATGAATTTTAAGACGCACAGACACAACTTGACCTTTTCATATTTTAAGAGTCGAGAAAAGGACAAAAGGTGACTCTAGTCTCCTTCGAATATTTAATGAGCACGAAGTGACAAGACGCTCACTGGCACCTTTTCATTTAGGGAGTCCGAAAAGGATCAAAAGTGACTACTCTGGAGATTTCTAGGCAAAAGGTTTACCAAGCAACCCGTAAAACCGCTTATACACCTTGGCAATCATATGAGAACCAAGGACTTTACGTACTGCAGTCAATCTTCCCGAATGCTGTGTTCGGTGCGTTACGGTTCACAAGGCGGCAGACTCGGCTTCCTATGGATCAAGGATAAAAGCCTAGTGGGGTCTCCCCTATATACGCGACGGTACGTGGGAGCACAGTCCGTGTTAGACCACTATCGAGTCACAGAAGGAGGAATCACCCAACCGTAATGTGAAACAATAGTGACTATGTTTAAAGACGCCGGAACACGTCTCTAGCCTAGACCTCTAGATGTTTGCGTTATGTTCCAATGCGTTTTTATGTTCATTCAGTTCATTTTATAGTTGATCTTGAATTAAGTCTTGGTTTCAGGTCCTACCGTATGATCTCTCACAATTACCTAGATGCAAACTACATGCCAAAGGACATCATTTCGTTCGATGAATTCTAACTATGAGAAGGTTAAGAGCTTTCAACCAAACAAAACGAATGCAATCAAACAAGCAACCTAATGCAGCTAATGGCAACGAAATAAAACTTTTTCTTTTGAGAACATAAATCAATGAAATGCTCTTTTTCCAATTAACTATTTAAACGCAGAAGATACCAGTTTGATTTCTTTCCAATGGCACTATGCACTTTAAAACGAATTTTGAGAGACAACAACACTGAGCAAACAAAAGCAAAAATCACTCAATGAAAGTCACAACCAAAACCCAAAAACCCTAGAAAAGTTCTCCAAATCAAAAGGAAAACAAAAACTTGAAAAAGCTAGGTGATTGAAGTCTAACAAGGTGGAATAAGAACCAAGCAAAAGGAAAGTTCTCACGAAAGTAAAGTCAAGCAACAAACGGATCTTTGTGAACAAGCAACCAAACGAGGCCAATCCAGTGAAAACAGGATGGTAAAAACAAGTTACGAGACACAAAAACAAGGTCTGCTCAACAAGACTCTCCGAAATAAGTTCTTCAGTATTCAAACAATGAAAAACAAGTGATAGACCAGGTGAGAAGAACAAGGGATAGCCAAACCAACAAGCCCAGGAGGAGAAATTGAACAAATTCAATTTTTCAGGTGTCAGCGCGGGTGGCGCTCAGCAACTGTGCGCTGATAGGAAACCACACGTAGCAACTATGCGCTGTCAGCGCGGAAGGACACGGGATTACCGCGCTGGTTCGATTTCAGAACCGTCGCGACTGTTTAGTGAGAAAGCGCGATGACCGCGAGACTCAAGAAACAGGGAAGCGATGCCAGCGCAACTGTTTTAAATAAAAACGCGCTGAGGCTAAAAAACAAACAGAATCAAACAAAAAGCTCCCAAACCAGGGCAAGGGTCTTTTAAACAATTAAAACACCTTCCAGATTAACCCAGAAAGTTGGAAAACAGCAGACTAATCCCCAAACTTCAAAGAGAGAGCAATCAAACAAACTCAAAACAAGTGAATGAAGAGGGATAAAGGCTGAACTCCCCAGCGGAGTCGCCAAATTGTTACGGAGGTAAATCCTCTCTGCGGACAGAGACGATCCCTACTAGCCCACAGCGGGTCTAGTAACAATCACACAATGCTACCACGCAGGTTCCTAATTGCAATTAAAAGAGAGGTAAAGAAGACCTACTTGAGTTCCAACGCTTATGTTTGATGAAGAAGCCCAGTCCTCGCTCCTTCGCCTTGGCTGGTCACAATCCTTCACGATCCTGGTGAATGGATACCTGCACACACGAAGAGAGATACAAATACAAGCGTGAAATCTAATAAAAGCAACTATACATCAGTCAGAAAGGATGTAATTCACATTGACCATCATGAGACAAATGAGAATGGAACCATAATAGTAGTCATCTATTATTAATGATAAATACAGAGAAGAGTACAACCAAATGTTCTGACGTCGAATCCTTCTCAGGAGGGTTCAGTCAGTAAGTCCTTCAAGCATTCACCTTTGGAGATGGGATTCTCAAGACAAACTCTCTCTCTCACACAAGTCACACTATACAATCTTCCTCAAGCTTTACAACAATCCACACTTGTCACACCAACTACCTATCAAAATGCACACTAGCAGCAGTTCAAGCTCTATAAACTCCACACAATCCAAACTAGCTGCTCATGGCAAAGGTAGAGGTTTAAATAAGAAGAGGAGCCTCCATAGAGGGTAAGAGGATGAGCTCAACTCCAAGGAAGAAGGGGCAAATGACGAACAAACATGCCATAGAAGGGAGGGCGATACCCACAAGGCCAACAACCAGGTCTGGAGGCATCTAGAAGGTTGGCTGTTAGAACAAATTCGCCCAAACAGGATCAGCGCGGGTACATAACTAGACTGTTGCGCTGTTGTCGCAAGACTATAACAGAGAAGTCCGTGTCAGCGCGACTTAGTACAAGTGGAGCTTGCGCTGTTCATGAAATTCGACCAGTGCGGGAAACCCATGTGCTTCCGCGCTGGCAGCACATCAGATACACTATAAGCCGCCAGTCAGCGTGGGTATTTTAATAACAGCCGCGCTGGTAAAACAAACTTTGGCAAAGTGGGTCATTTGGCCAATTCAGAGGGCATGGGCTTGATTATTTGGAAACCCAGACACAACAGAGAGACTGACAGGGAGACAGTGACAAATTACTACGTAACAAGTCACTTCGGGTGAGACTATGATCTACTTACAGGTCATTGCCAAAAGGGCCTATGATTGATGGTTTTGTTGGTGCGTAGTATAAATCGAACTTGGGTCATCCCAAACCAAGACAACAACAAGATAACTTTGTTTTAGCTTCACCCTTCAACACTCTGATTAAGGCCAAGTGATATAAGAGAATCCCAACATGAAAATTTGGTAGTATTTAACAAGGAACAAGATTCTATATAGATCTGCTAGACTCGTTACGGCTGGAAATCATGAATGAATTGGATCTTGGTTGGGTCCACATGCACCCCATTTTCATCCACAATGTATCCTGAATATTGAATTCTCTGCATGACAAATGAAAATTTATTTAAAATGGGATATAGCTTGTTTTTTTGCAGGGTTTTTAGGACATGTTGAATGTGATGCAAATGTTCTATCCAAGTTAAACTGAAGCTGAGGATGTTGTCTAAATATAAAACCATAAACTAGTTTTTGAACGACTACAAGATATCATCCATCGTCCTCATGAATATTGTGAGAACATTAGTCAAGACAAAGGACATGGCCAATTACTCAAAAAGGCCTTATTTATATTTGAAGGTTGTGTTCCATACAATGGTTTGTTCAATTAACCCCAATGGTAGCATGAATTTAGATCAATATTACTAAAATAATTGACACCATTAAGTTAATCAAGAAGATCGTCAATCCAGGGGATCGAATATCTATTCTTAACAATGATTTTTTTTGGCTCTATAATTAATATAAAGTCTCCATGTCCCATCCTTATTATGCACCAATAGAGGTGGACTCCTGCAAGGTGAGGAGCTCTAATAGAGATAATATATATTGGTCCTTTAGGTAAAGGAGAACTAAGTATCAATTCAATTGAGTGTTTGACCTGGCAGTGCAAAGGAACTCTAATAGGTGGAGAAAAGACATCTTTGTAAGCCTCTACAATATTTTTCACCTTCTTATGATGTGCAGAGAGACCCCATGTTGAGGTTATGTTGATTACAATGACCTTTATTCACCTTTTAACCGAACCATGAAGAGGACAAACTTTGGTTTCTAAGAGAATAATTGTTTACATTGTTTTGCTAAGATAAATGAAATTGTAGTAGTTAGAACTATTGTTGGTACCTTGTAGATCTAATCTCCTAGAGTAACAATGAAACTATGGTGAGAATACTTTATACAAAATGATGTTTTACTCATGTAAGGTTATCTGTGTTGAAAAATGTGTAACTAGGTTCGGTCTTCATAAATATGAAATGTACTTTTGATTCTTGTATATTGTAAAATGAAATAAAAATTATTATTGTTGTTTTCAAAGCATGGGTTTCATTCTCAAGGTATTTTATTTGAGAGTTCAAGCACCCATTGACTGATTCTAGGGTTTGTGCTAGGTTAAGAAGTCAAAACAATCATTGTCATATATTGAATACTCCATCAGGCACATTGTAACTTGTAAAAATAATTATTTTTGTATTTAAAATTGTCAAAATACTCTCCAAGACCAAGTCATCCTTCCAGCTAAGAATTTCACCTAATTTAGGGTACTTCATCCACCTTGGAAACCTATATATAGGAGGGAACTCGACCTCCTATGAACACAATTCATTCTCTTATCAAATAAGTGGAGGAGAAGAAGAAAGAGGCTAGCAAAGGATGAAGAAGGACAAAGATAAAGTGATTGGGTAATTTATCTCTTCACATGTACGAAGGAAGGAGACTAGGGTTTTTGTTGTTGGGTTAGGGTTTTGTTATTGCAAGATCAAACTTGGAGAAAGTGCAGAAATAAGGTTGAAGGAAGGCTCATTAGGTAATCCTAAAGCCCTTGAAAGAAAATGTTGAGACAAGGTCTCAAGAAGTCTTGAAATCTTGAAATAAGCTCACATGTGTGGAAGTTGTTATTGTTGGGATGACCTAAAATTTCATTCCTGTAATAGAGGCCAAAATTCTACTTTTGGGGGTCAAAGTTGTGCTACTAGAAGATATTTGAATGGGTTTGACTTGGACAAAGGAAGCACAGCATCAGGAAGGACAGACTTGGTCTGGGAGAGGTATTGGTCTTGGTCCAAAGGTCATGGAATTCGTCAATTAAAGAATCTATAAGAAGAGAGGATATTTTTGGGTTTCCTCTGAAGTGGAGAGGTTTTGGCCCAGGCTTGCAACCTACATCCTTTATTCTTGTGTATTGTTGATATTCTTCTTTTGGTATTTGTTTGATGATAATAATAACATAATAATACAATAAGAATCTAATAAGTAAGAAAAAAGTAAAAAGACATCATAAGCAGTTATCAAGCTAAAGAGAAATCATTCTATTCGTTTCCTTATAGATTTCTCAACATGGTATCAGAGCTAATCTTGGATAAGGGAAAGATGAAGATCACTACTCCCTTGAATAAGTTTATAAAGAAGTGTTTTATGGTAGCAAGTCATCTCAAGAAGGGAATTAAGGCATTGTACACTCTCCTATTTATAAAGAATTATATGACCAAGACATCTACAAAGGATGAAATACTATTCTCAACTCTTACTAGCATATTTGAAGATGAAAACATTTGGGCAATCAACAGTGGAACATCAAGACATATGACTGGTGAGCATAATAAACTAAAGACCTTATCAAGAGGGAAATCTTCTTACCTTGTTGAGCTTGGTGACAAGAAGATCTATCATGTAAGAGGAATTGTATCAACCTCTCTAGAGCTGGGGAATGGAGGAAGTATTCATCTCAACAACATCATATTTTTCCCAGGTTTGTAAAAGAATTTTCTTTCTATTTCATGTCCATAAGATAAGGGAGATAGAGTTTCTCTTATAGATGGAAATGTTTTAGTATGGGATAAAAACTCTAACATTGAAAGTGCAAAGATGATTGGGATTCATGAAGGAAGACTCTACAAATTGTTGACTACTCTCTATCAAGATTTGGTTAACATTGAAGTAAGCCCATGTGAAATTTGGCATAGAAGGATTGGTCACCTTCACAACAAAATCTTATCAACTCTAAATTCAATGGTGAATGGAATCCCTGAACTCAAGGAGGATCATGAAGGAGTATGCAAGGGATGTGCATTAGGAAAAAATGTCAAAAGACCATTTGGAAGCAGTGCTTTAAGGTCAAAAGAAATTCTAGATCTCATTCATTCTGATGTCTGTGGTCCTATGTCTGAAAATTCTCTTGGAGGTCATATATATTATGTGACATTCATTTATGACAATTCAAGGAAAACTTGGGTTTATTTGCTAAAATCCAAGGATGAAGTATTCATCAAATTTCAAGAATTCAAAACTGAAGTGGAGAACCTTACAAAAAGAAGAATAAAGATTAAGGTATGATAATGGAGGAGAATGTACTTCAAATAAAACCGTAGATTTTTGTAACGAGTCTTGGATTAAGATGGAGATGATATTCCTATACAATCCCAAACAAAATGGAGTTGTTGAACAAAAGAATCAATCTATTGAAGAAAGTGTAAGAGCCATGTTACATGAGCAAGAGTTGCCAAAACTTTTGTGGGGTTAAGCAATAAAGGCTACTATATATATTAAAAATTGAAGTCCTCACATATCACTAGACAACATGACTCCCAAAGAAGCATTCACTAGGAAGAGACCAAGCATTGACCATCTCTGAATATTTGGTTGTCCTGTTTATATTCACATACCAAATAATAAGAAAAATATGTTGGATCCTACAAGCATGAAAGGAACATTTGTTGGCTATAGTAATACTTCAATGCCATATAGGATCTATATAAATGAATGACACCATATAGAAGTTAGTCGAGATGTGATATTTGATGAAAGTATCGCATTTAAGAAATCAAAAGACCTCCCGATGGACTTTGATGAGGAAGAACTTCCTATATTTGAAGAGGAATGTACTAGGGAGGAATAATATTCAAATCATGAAGATGAAGATCCCAGTGAACCCGTGAAACCTATGGTCATCCCTAAAAGAAAAAAGAGACCTAATTGGTTAAGGTCTACCCTCCTAGATGCAAAAGGACATGGAGCAGCCAAAGGCACATTCAGGGAAAGTAAGAAGCCCAAAATATATTCAAGGTATGAAACCTACATGATGAAGTTAATAAAATTTGAACCTACCATCTTCTACCATTGATCCCACTCAAACCAGGAACCCTTCTCTTTGGCGAGTTGATCAGCCAAATAAACCTTCGACTCAAATACCAGTAGTTAGAAAATTATATATTACAGAGCAATGGAACACATAAAATATTGCAGAACTGCAAATACATAAATGCATAAAACAAGAGAGACACAAATATACGTTGTTCACCCAATTTGGGCTATGTCCATAGAGAAACAACCAATCCTTCCTTCTATATTATCTAACGAAATGAAGAGATACCACCTAGAGGAGATCTGTTGTAATTTCCTCTTTATGCTCACACAACCTCCTCTCTCTCTCTCACTCAAAATAATCATACACAACTGCAATGAAATTCCATCATATAACCAATGATTGCCTTCCAGGGAAAAAACCCTAAATTAACATAACTTCTATTGTCATATCATCTGCCTAATGAATGAACTTCTATTGTCAGATTGACTATGAAATCACAATATTTTACAAGGAAAATTTTCATCTATTTTTAGCTTCGAGGGCGCTACCCTCGAACCCCCACCAAGGGGGCCTCATAAAATTCATCGTCACCCCCTTGAACCCCCCTGATGGTGATTAAATGGTTGGAATTTCCACCCCCATTAGGAACAATTATCCAACGTGGTTGAAACAAAAAAACCTCTGAATAATCAAGAAGATAATCAATATCCACACCTAACATCCTCAAATCCTCGAAGAAAGAGAAGTTCAACCGAAGGTCTCAAGAAGTCATGAAATCCTGAAATAAGCTAACACTTGTGGAAGTAGCTATTGCTGGGAGGGCCAAAAATTTCAGACCTACAGTGTAGGTTGAAATTTTTTTGTTGGGGGTTGAAGTTGTGCTACTGGAAGAGATTTGACTGGGTTTGACTTTGAAAAAGGAATCACGTCATCTATAAGGTCAAAATCGGTCTTGGAGAGGTATTGGTATTGGTCTATAGGTATTAGAATTCGTCAATTAAAGAATCTATAAGAAGAGAATATATTTTTGGGTTTTCCTTTCACATGGAGAGGTTTTGGCCCTGGCTTGCAACCGATATCTTGTGTTCTTGTGTATTGTTGATCTTCTTGTTTTGGTAGTTGTTTGATGATAAGAATAACATAATAATACAAGAAGAAGCTAATAAATAAGAAAAATTAAAAATACATCACAAGTAGCTATCAAGCTAAAGAGAAATCATTATATTAATTTCCTTATATATTTCTCAACAATCCAAAACTAACATAAAAAAATAAAAATTAAAAATTAAAAATAAAAAATAAAAATAAAAATAAAATAAATAAAAAATAAATAAAAAAATAGTTGAGAAACATCACATAATACCTCATCTTTGAAGGGCTTGATGTTGTAGGACAAGAGGCATTGATGGAAATCATGAATGTCTCATCCATGGATCATCTAACAAATGGTGTCTATTTAGGTGTGGGGCATCATCAAAAGCTTCAATATCTTGATGACAATGGCTAATATTAGGTTCTTCTATCTCCCACCATCAATGATGAAATGTTGTGGCGTCCCAATCAACCACATCTCTGAATGGAAGAGACACTCTCCCTCTTTTGGTTCCTCTAGTTCTTCTAGTTGTATCTTTGCATTCATGATGGTAGCACTAGGTTTTGTATCGATGATCCACTCTCCTTGATCTTGTTTTGAATCAAAATCATAGCCAATGTCTATTTATTTTTCTTTAATCTCCACCAAAATTTATTTTCTTGAGTGACATTCAAAAGTGTTGTGCCAGGTGATTTTTTGGAAATAACACCACTTTCTATGGTCTTTTCTTGACTTCCCATCACCCCTCTTTGTCTGTGACTTGTGTTGGTTGTCTTAAGGTTGGATCTCCTTGCTTTTTCCCTTTTTCCAAGAGTTTGGGCCACCTTTTCTAAGCTTTTGTTGTAGTGGATTTTTAAACTTGAAATATCACTTATTCCTTTGCTTCATTTCCTAATCAATTTTGATAGCATATAGATAAGTGGCTCCCTGCAAGGAGATATCCAAGAAATCCATCTCTATTTTGATGCACTTGTGTATACCACTATGATATTTTAGAACTAGGTTTCACTTGTATTATTTTATATTAATCTTTGGGTGCAATGTATGGAAAATATTAATGTACTTCAACATTGTGTTGTCTCTCTCCTATCATAGGGTTGTTCATCTCTTGCATTGTTCATTATAGTTCCCTACAAGGTATGATTCCTCATTAATGGTGTCAAAAAAATATTCCTAAGTGTTTCCTACCTTGAATATCATAGAATCATCTTTGTTGTGTTTCTGTTAACAACCTTTCAACTAATATTTGACATGGGGAAGAGATTGCAAGAGCATAAAGTTGATATTTTCATTGTCATAATTTTTTTTTGACAAAGTAATAGCCCTCTAATAGATTAAACCATTTCCTCAAAGAATATGCATCTATTTGGCCTTCAAATAAGGATAAAATTTAACTTTCACCTTTAAGGGTGTCACACCTCATAAATCACCATCAGTTGAAGGTGCCTCAGCCGTTGTTGGAAGTAGTCAAAGGATTTGAGAAAAATTAGCTTTCACATCATTCCTCTATTGTGCAAGTTCCTCCTCTAGCAACAAATTGATATGATGTCCCACTATGTCATCTCTCCTAAATTCTATCATGTGAGACTACTTGGGTTTATGAGAGCGATCATTCCCAAGTGAAACTAGATCGAGAATCAACTCCCTATACCCTGACTTCATCTAGGAGATGCATCAAGAAAAAACAAGGACTAGAGTACTCGGATGCCATTGATATGGCTTGTACAAGTAATGAAATGAAATATAGGAAAGGAAATGAAACACACACCCACAAATATAGTATAGAGCATAATAATATGCTAAGAACCAACCTTCTAGTAATAAATAAAATAGTAGAATAATGTACAACACAAACTTTCTAGAATGGTAGTAGGCTTTAAGAATGAAATTTTAACACAAAGAAATGACCTTATAGGTCCAAGACCCTAACCCTAGAGGATGAAGAGCCAAAATTTTTGGGTTCCCCAAGGTGGTTAGTTGGTATATTAGCTTCCTAGGGGCACAACGTTTGGATACATTGTCTTTTTGGGAAAAAAATACCTCATTGGAAAGAACTATCTGAGATTTACAACTTTCTAATTGGGCTAGGGTATTCCATGACAAACATTTCCCCCAGGATTACCAAAAAACATCATTTAGGGCCTCAAAACAACCCTAGAAGTTTGGGATTCCAAAACCATGGAAAATATTCCAAAAATATCAGAGTTATTGAATCAGTGGATGAAGTGGGTGGGAATTGATATCCACTTGGATCATGACCTATCTACCATATCTTACTACACCCAACTATGATATCAGAAAATAGAGAAATTAATTAAATGAGAATAGATTGAAGAGGAAGAATACCAAGAACTGTTGAATCAACCACCTATTCAATTCCAACTATGTATTGAGTCAACAATTAAAAACTTTTGTCCTAAGCCAAAAATTGAAAACCTTTATAGTAACACTAGTTCTTGACATGATGGGGATACATGAAATGATATATAGGTTGGTACTGATGATTTCGTCTAGGATTCTCATGCCATGGATAGAATGTTGCTACATGAATTCTAAAAAAATGAACTAGAAGATGATATATATATTGTTGATACATTTTTGGAAAGCCTAAAATTTGCTTCCACCACCCCTTTCTTTATAAATGGGCCAACAAGGTCTACCCAACTAGGGACGACAACGTTAGTGTAAAACTTTAAATTAATGTATTGAATACCATACATATGTTTCTTGGAACTTTTGAGATAACTAACCATCACGCCCCCTAATTTTTAAAGGAATCATCTCACACAATTGACATAGAAAATGGTTGATTTTATGCATGCTTGATGACAATGTACATTTATATTTTCTACTAACTAAAAATTATTCAAATGGAGAGTACTTCTGAGTGTTACTACCTTGGTCCATAGTGGTGCAGAGGTAAAGAAAATGTGAAAAGGTTGGGAGTTAAGTACATATCATACCGTCCCAATGACTGTAATGTATATAAGATGAATATGTAGATAAAGAGATGTTTTTAAAATTTGGGCATGATAGGTACCATAAATAAAAAGAATGAGAGTAAGGCACATGTTCCTCCTCATAAGATATTGAGCCACATGCGTATAATTCCAAGAATTCAAAGGTTATTTCATTGCAAATAATTAACCAAGTTGAAAAGGTGGCATACCTCACATGCAGGTGAGACAAGAGTCATGTAAATCTTGAAAGATCAATAGATATGAAGCATATTTAGGATACATGGCCCAATAAATCCAAGGATGAAGTATAATTCCTTAAATTAAGCACAACTGTGGATGGATTTAACCCCTATTCCCTCCAAAACATAAATTATTCTCTTCGGCCAACGATAGTGACCAATAACAATATTCCCCCATGGTTTTCCGTGAATAATGAACATCTTATGTTGGCACTTATAATCTTAGGTAAAATACAAGTGAAGAATATGGATGTCTATGTGTAATCATTGATTGATGAATTCAAGAAATTCTAGAAATGGGTACATGTCTATGATGTATCAAGACCCTTTCCAATGGAGAGGTGTTTTACATTCTATAGCATACGTGTGTACATGATGCATGATTATCTAGGACTAGGAGTATTCCTTGGTAAGCATGTGGATTGATTTGTTTATAATTATAATGTTATTTTTCATACTAAATTTGGTGCAACTATCTTTTTTGATGTTAATGTGCTATGTATATAATTTAACTTTATAGGTATTGTAACAAAAGGGTATCATGTATGTAAATGATGTGGAACTTTTATAAATTATAGGTAGTCCAAAGGCCTATAAAAGCCAGTGCATGATATCTCAAGAGTTTTCCTCCAAAAATATCACACTTGTAGAAGGGTTGCATTTTAATTCAGTAGTAAACTAGAGAGAAACCATAGACCTGAAAGAATGTCACTAGCAGATTGGATTAGGGAATTTGAAACAAATAAGAAGGAATTTGCAAGTTCGATTTAAATCAGGAACCTATGTTCAAATGTTGAGAAAAATCCTATTGGGATGAGAAGGAAATATATATTTTATGAGATTCCATATTGGGAACATCTTAATATTTCCCACTTATTAGATCTCGTGCACATATAAAAAAATGTTTCATATTCTTTGTAGAAGCACATATATTTGATAAAAATGACACATTGGCTATTTGGAAAGGTCTTATTCCTTCGAATACTAAAAAGAGACAATATCTCAGAAACAAAAATAGAGGAGAGGATGGTCCCTCTCAGAATGTTAAGGAAGTTGATGTCCAATGGATTTGAAGAAAGATGATCTTTCTATGGAAAATGATGTTATATTGGGTGTGAAGGCATCATGCACATGGTTGTTTGAACCATGACTTTCCCAAGACCTATGTCATGCCATATCAAAATTATATGTATTTTTACATTGGATCACGTCAAAGGAGATTCATATCATTAGCATTCCTCGGTGGCATAGAGAGATAATGAGATTGTTTAAATATTTTATAAGGAACTACCCAACTTTTATGGACTTGTAAATCCATATCTTGATTCACCTACCTGATGAGGTTGAATTATCTATGGTGCTCTCATGTTGTTGGATGTTCTTCTTCTAGACATCATGAAAGATTTGAAGGGGTTTTTTTGGCAAAGGGAAAAATTACAGGAGTCTATGGCAGAGGACTACATAGTATTATTCATTCTATTATTCTAGTGAGTACATTAAGTAAATTGATGATACACTAGGGAGAAGTGGTTTGGGATGACCAATTGGAGGGTGACAAAAGGGAAGGAGAGATACTTCAAACAAATGGAAAAATGTGCATGATAAAGAGTAAGCCACTTTTCTTTTGCTAAGTTTGTAAAAATCAATTGTTTACATTAAAGTTGATTATATATATTTGATCTCGTACTCTTCATATTGAATTATTGTATATTTTAATGATTTCACAGATTGATGCCATCAATAAATTTGTACTTTAAAATGTGAAGGAAACATAACCATGGGTCACATTATATGAAGAGAAAAGAAGGGAATGGGATAGTGATAAAAAATCGTGCAGGTGGTTTAATGGTAGAATCATGCCTTATCCTAATCATTAAAAAAAAAACATGCCAAACATCTAGCCCAACAGTTGGATGGGCGACCAAATCAGAGAAAAATAAGTCTTGTATTGTCATTACCCCCTGGAGAAGAGGATGCACTTAACATGGGGATTAAGTGCAACAGCTTTGTAATAATTCTATGAGTAGCACGTTCAATTTATAATGCACATTTGAATTGTAAATGTATTATATTTTCATTAATGTTGAGATTATTAGATGTATGACACCATCCTTTTTTCAAAAAAATAAAGGTGCATTTATTTCCATATATGTGGACATATGCACATTATTTTCACATTAACGATGCCAATTATAGACACCTATCAAAATATTATTGAGTAGAGGTTGAGTTTGGCCAAGCTAGTCGTGCTAGGCATTGTGATAAAACTTAGTAGAGGGGAAGTTAGGTTACGTTGGAAAGATACAATAGATCATGCAAGTTTATTTCTAATCTTTTCAATGTGTTATTTTGAGTTACAATTTGTGGGATATTTTTTATTGAAACAATGTAAAGGATATTGTGATAGTGGGCTAATATGTATTAACTCCAAAAAAATGTTAGCTAAAACTAAGGAGCCTTATATTGTCTCAAAACACTACAACCAAGTGTGTTTTTACTGAAATGTGTTAGATAGAGGTTTGTGGTTGGTACTGGGGCATGATTGAAGATCAAAACTTCTTTTTGAGAATAATAATGTCATAAATCCAAGTGAAGAAGGTAATAAGGATGATGGCAACGAAGAATGATATGTAAATTTTCTATCTTGACATTGATATTGTGGATGTGTCATTTTATTATGGGAAACTATAATGGCCAATTACATTTTGTTTCCTTATTTTCTAATGTTAGATATGAATAGTTTACAACCTACATATTCTTAGTATATTAAATAATACAAGCATAAAATCTGCTTTATCTGAATTATATACCATATTTTATCTTTTAACATTCATTTATCTCAACCATATACAAACTTGTAAATATTAATATTGATTTAATTTAGTTTATCTTGATGTTTGTTATAAATATTGGGTCAATTGTCTTTTATAAAAAAACAAATTAAATAAATGACATATAATAAAATATTTATACATAAATTAATATAATAAAAATATATATTAAAGAATGTATAGTTATTTTATCTTGTAACCTATCTCAATTAAAATTTTAATACTTATTTATCTCAATCAATGGAAACTTTAAAATTTTAATACTATTGTATTTCAAGTAGGGACAAAATTTTAAACATTAATATTGCTTATGAAAAATGACTCTTAAAATAAACGTAAAATGAAATTATAAAAGTAAAAGTAAAACCCACTGGACTAAATAAATGATATAAGGACATGAAAATCAATAAAACATTTATAAATAGTCCATCGAGGGCAATTCGATCGACGGTTTCCTTGATAGTGAGCAGTTATGTCCCTAGAAGTTCTAGGTTCGAACCCATTGGGTTAGCCTACAAAAAATTAAAACATTTATAAATAAGTTAACATAATAAAAACCATATTATGTAAATGTTTCACGATTTTACACATTCTTGTTGATCATAGAAGTTAGTCAAAGTCTCAAAGACAACATTTGAGGAAAAAAACCCTCCCACCCTCCTCCCACCCTCCCATTTTTATATAGGTGGCACCCCTCTTTAAAATATGGAAAATAAAGATAAAAATAAATTGGAAAATGTTTGAGAAAGGGATAAGATTTATATGAAATGAATATTAACAATGATATAATACAACATTCACAAAAACATGAAATAAAGTTTCATATTTATCAAGAATGATTTTCCAACATAACAGAAAATAAAGCATCACACATATGGACAGATGAAAAAAATATGAAACACATTTTTAGAGAAAATTAAAGAATATCCATGTTTAAGCTCATAGGGATAAAAAGAGTCACACTTGTGTTTTTAAGCTTAAAACTCAAAGTAAAAAGATGACACAAACTATGAACTCTTTCTAGTTCTATGTGAAACCTTTTTAAAATATACATATGTTTGAACAAAGAGTTTATAATAATTGAAAACTTAAAATGTATTTGTCCATTTAAGGATGGGGATGAGATTCCCACAAACCATATAAATAAGAAATGTCTGGAAAAGAAAAGAAACTATAATTAGTAATCAAATTAATAGTCCGAAATGAAAAGAATGAATGATTACTAAATGGGAGGATGTAATGAAAGGAAAGAAATACAAAACTAGACACTTTACTTACAATTTTGGAAAAGACCCTTACTCTACTCAATGAGTTTGTATTTATTGTTGAATCTTCCTCAATAAAACCAAACAACTCTAACTATTTTTTGAATTATTGAAATTAGTTAGCCTTCAACGATTTTTTGTATTGCATTCAGACTATCTTGCGATGAAATCTTATAAAGGCCCCACAATGATTTCATGTTTTATTCATACATTGGAGAATTATTTTCCAATTTATTTTAATTTCACAATTAGTAAATGTGCCAAATTTTCTTGATCATTATTCTTGTTGGTGCACTCGATGAACAACTTTTGAATATCTTCTTTTGAAAAGTTCATGGTTGTTTCCAAAAAAAATCCCACAAAGTGCATTTTTCATATAACTTCTCTTTTATTATTTATTTAGCTAATATGACATCATCACCATATGTGGGCCATTTAACACCTTTTCCATGTCAACAAGTTTAAATAATACTTTCATCCATTTTGTAGAAACATTGTCACAACCAATGGTAAAATGTCTTAAAGAACTAATTATTTCACTCCAACAAGCATTCAGGTGCTTGATTCGTGCCTTGAGGGAATTCTCTATTCTTTTCTTTGCATCTCATTCACAATAGTGACCCTAAAAATAAAAGCAGTCAAAGCATTTTTGATAAAGTACTCATTAGACTCCAAATCTTTTTGCATAATTGTTTTTGTAAGAAGTAATTTAAGAGGCAAGGACTCCAAATCTTTTTGCATAATTGTTTTTGTAAGAAGTAATTTAAGAGGCAAGAGTAAGTGAACTATCTGCTAGTTCCTATGGCTGTAGGATTACATTTTATATTTTATTGATGTTTTTTAGCCACAAATTTTCTTATATATCTTCTAGTAAACTTGATTCTCCTTTCATCTTTGTACTCAGTTAATAATTTCTTCAATAGGTCTTAATGTACTTAATAGTTGATACATAGTATTTCGTCACACCTCCTATTCACTTCCTATTCCATATCCCGAAGTGCCAAAACATTGACAACTGTGCAGCATATCCATCACGATATAAAGACCAAAACCTCCCTAAAGAATCAGTGGAAAACTGCCTTGAGTTAATTCTAAAGAAGGTTAACTAAAAACCTAATTTTTAGGGCCAGCGCATTTTGCTACACTACATGCCCGTGTTGATGGCAGGTTTCACTATTCTACCCTAGCGCTGCCAGCACAAGTTTTGATATGAAAACCCATTTTGAACCTCTTTTGGCAGGTTTTCCTAAATTGGAGGAGAAGCTTCATGCACTAGAACCTTCGAGAAAAATGAGCTGGAGAGTGGTTGTTGTTGATATGGTCGAGCTCTCCCTTTTGGACCCCTTGATCTTATCATCATGGGCTTTCCCCTTGAGATGTGGACCTTCCTCCCTCTTTTTTGGATCCCTAACTCCCTCTTCCTTCCTATAAATCAACTCCCTTCCGTCCCCAAATGTTTGATCATTCATTGTTGCATCCCTATGCTGAGATTATGCTTATAAGCTACCCATTCTAGCTTGGAGAAGGAGTGCTTGAAGAGTCTTTTCTTGGACTTGGACATCCACATAAAGGAGGTCTCCAACATCAAGGCATAGGTTGTATGCTTCCCTTTTTAGCTTATTAATATATACATCTGATGTTGACTTTCCATAATTGTGTAAATGTTTATTCTTTTAGCTTAATACTCCTTGATATATTAAGTATTTTATGTTTTATGTATTCCATACATGCTCTTGTATTTTGCATAGCTCTTTGATCTCCCTTGCAGGTGATCGAACGTGAAGAACAAGTAGGAAGCGAGGCCTAGAGCAAAAGAATCAAAGTCATCTTCAAAAGGATTGAGCGAATAGCATCAGAGAAAGGTAGGCTTCTCCTTCTCTTTTCATTTGTTAAACATAAACTAGGAAAGTGTATATTAGTTTGTTTAGTTTGTTGCTAGACCCACTCATTGGGCTAGAGGGATCGCCTCTGTCCACAGAGGGGATTTACCTTCACAACAAAATGGAGACTCCACTGGGGAAGTTATAGACTCTTCAATCTCTTTTCTTGATTTGGTCTTTTGATCACTTTGACCAACCATTGAGTTCTCAGTTAGTTTGAGCCTAGATAGGTCTACACATTCACTGATTATTGCCTTAAAGTGTTGAGTCCAGATTTTTTTTTTTTTTTTTTTAAATCCTTTTGTTTTTTCCTATATTCGTCACTCAACGCAAGTTTTACTAGTGACATTCACGCTAGCAACGCTTATTTTTATCTTATAGTCGTGTTGGAAATCATGTCTTCCATTATTTACCCGCGCTAAAGACCAGCACAGGTTTTGCTATGAAAAGTAGTGCTGATAGCATGGGTTTTTCTATGAAAAGTGGCGCTGATGACCCTTTCAGCGCAATTTTTCCTATATAAAGTAGCATTGATCCTTTAATGTGATAATTTTTAGGGTTTCTGCCTTAGAATCTAGTGTGTCTTGGCCCTGAGGTCTTTTCCCATCCTGTATGCTTGGATTTGTCAGTGTTTTTGATTGATTGCCTTGATTAATTTGAAAAATTCATCTCATTGGATTTGAAGTGAAATCTGATTGAGTTCTAGGGTTTCTAGTCAATTGGTCATCACTTACTACTTGTTCGTGTCATTGATATTTAGGTTTTTTTGGTTGATTGAGTGTTGTTTTCTATGGAAATCATTGAAAACATCATTTTGCATTTGTTTTAGCTTGTCTTTCAAAATTTACTTTTCGTGAAAATGAATTAAATTAGTTGCATTGAAAAGTTATTTTTTGAGATTCATCATTGAAAATAGATCACATTTTTCGATGATTGAAAGCTAAAGACTGTATTAAGTGCATCAAATCATTCAAAATGAAAATAAAAAGTGAAAAAATTGCATTTAGGATAGTGAAAAGTGAAAATCATTTTTACTTTTGGCATTGCATTTGGAATATGAAAGTGAAAGTTAGTGAAAGGAATTTTTCTTGATGCATTTTGTTTGATGCATTAATTGATTGAATTTTCTTCCCTCAATTATTTTATCTTTCATCGAAGTGGAAAGTTTCATTTTCTCATATAGCTGCATTTTAGAATTCATGTGACATTGTTTGAGCCCGAAATTGAAACATAATTTAAGATCAACATTAACATTTACTCAATTAACCTAAGGAGCATTTGGAACTTAACGCAAACATTTAGAGGTCTAGGCTAGAGATGCGTTCCAATGACTATAAACCTAGCAGCTGTCGTTAACTTCCTGCATTGTATCCCGGGGGCAAAATTCGTTCCATGTACGGAAGTATATATGATCATTCTCCAATACTCTCAGGTATATCAGAGGAACTCCACATATAGCAAGTATATGGGAACACTCTCATTGAATGGTTATGCATTAGATAGTGCTAACACGGACGTGTGCTCCCCATACCTTCGTGTATATATTGAGAGACCCCATTAGGTTGCTATCCTTTAGCCACAAGAAACCAAGTTAGTCACCTTGTAGATGTGATACACCGAACACATCATTCGGGGAGATCGGTCATTGTACATTAAGTCCTTGGTTTCGGCTAAGGTGTATATAGCAGTTCACGAATATTTCGTAAACCCTTTTTCCTAGCTACCCCTCTTTTATTTTGTCTTGTTAATTTATAAAATCAATTAATTGACCATGGAATAATATCCTTCCTATGGAAATACTCCTTAGTATATCTTAGTTTGATACTAATGGTAACATTTCTTGAATCTACCAGTCAAGGAAACCCCTCTGACGGGAATCCTAGTCCTTTTCCTTCTTTTGGAAACACTGGTGCTCCTTATATGGTAGTGTTGTCCCTTTCTGGATTGACCATTGGTATGCCAGTTTGGTTGTTTTCAGCCTCGGTGATTCCGAGTGTCCAAACTACTTTTCAACCAAGTTCTCCTCCATTTGAACAACATCAACATCATGTTGATCCTAAAGTTGACCCCTCGCCTTCTTTTCATGTTTCTTTGCCCCACTCTTCCTCTTCACCTAGTGAAAAATCTGGATTCTAGTAACTAGGAAGCTAAGAAGAAGAAGCCAAGCAAGGGGAAAACCAAACAATTATTGCTATGGATGCAACTAATATATAAAAATATTCCAACCAACCTTGGAATATAAAATTCCCTTGCATGTTATGTAAGGGTGACCACCTTCTTCGAAATTATCTTGGTATTCCCAAGGTCTTAGAAATGTGGTCCACAAGTTCACATAAACCTTTGTCATCAGCCTATAGAGATCTTTCTAATGATAAACCTTCAACTAGTAATAATAAGGTCCATGGGAAAAAGGCAAAAAGTCGAATTTCCTTGTAAGTTGTGTGAAGGTAATCATCCCATTCACCTTTGTCCTCTTCTAGATGAAGCTTCCAAAGAGTTGGAAAATGTTACAGCTTCTCGAGCTTGTCTTCTGGTTGATTATCAGAAGCTTTCCCTTGATCCTTCGCTAGTTGATAAAGTGATTGATTAAAAGCCATCTTTGGTCAACCCTACTCTCTCTGAAAGTGAGTGACGTGAGTTCGTTCTCGACCAACCATTGGTTAAGAAAATGGTAGACTTGGCTCCACCTTCAGGTAAAGGGACCTTTCTGGTAGAGAGTGAACCTCATACTGCTCAGGTTCTTAAGGTTTCTACAGTTTCGAAAGAACTAGATGGAAATCCTATGACACCCCCTCCGGGTAGTTTAGTCACTTCTTTTGATTGGATTCAACTGGAAGGATATCATCTTTCGTCTTATGTGCCTTTCCATATTATATTACAGGCTTACAATATGGCCATACCTTGCATAGTCATAGACAAGGGTTCATCTGTTAGAATTATATCCTCAACTGCTTGATAAGCTTTAGGTTCTCTGTAGCTTGTCCCTGTCACCTAGAATCTGTTAGCTTTTAATAGAGGAGCCATTCAACCATTAATGATCCTTCCTAAGCTACCTATTCATTTGGGAGGAAAGATTATCTATATAGACGTGATGGTTGTACAAGGACCGTTGGATTTTAATCTACTCCTTGGTTGTGACTATGTTTATGTCATGGGAGCTCTTGTCTCTTCCCTCTTTTGAGTGATGTTTTTTCCACATGAAGGAAGCATTGTGATCATTGATCAGCTTACGTTCATTGGTCCTAAATCAACTCCCACTCAACCATCATCCCTAAATGGTTCTTATGTGCAAGAAGTATCACCCCTGCCACAGGTTAATTACAAGGCCACATGTTCCATGCCCACATCTATTGATGATCTAGTAGGTGATGTAGTACATCATGTACTCGGGAAATTGGAGCCTAATTTTGCATTTGGATCCCTGGACATGTATCCCTTCCAGAGTGTTATTCTCCCATCTGATGAGAACCTCTTGGAATCCATGGCCTCTTTTGGTTTGTGATCAAGGTATCTCGAGGACAGTGCCTTGTCTTTTGTCAAGCTCATTAAAAAATGAAACAAGGGCCATGAGGATAGTTCTTTTACTATGTCAACCTCATTAAAAAAATCAAATAGGTCCTTATGATCATGGTTCCTTTACTTGTGTCAATCTCAGTAAAAAATGAAATAAGATGTCATGAGCATGGTTATTTTCCAGTGCCAATATCGTTAAAAAATGAAACAAGATGTCATGAGCATGGTTATATTCCTATGTCAATCTCGTTAAAAGATGAAACAAATCCCCTTTGAATTTGAGTATTTTGATTAGATCTCATAAAATCCCAGTCGAATATTTTGCTTGATCTTGTAAGTGAGCCTTCATTCCATCCACCTATTAGTAACTACTAGTCTACTTAGGTGAATGAAATGAAGCTTAGGGGGCATGTACCTTGAGTTGAGTCATTATGTTGGGGGCATGCAAAATCAATCTCAAGCATAGTTTCTACATGTTTCAATATTGTGTAAAAATGAAACCAATTTCAAGCATAGTTTCCCATGTTTCAAGCTTTTGTAAAAATGAAACCATCCCCATTTTACCTCTCATGATTGCCATTTTTATCAGCCTGGTTTTTCTAGATGAACCATGTTTTTTTCATTCCACCATCACCATCTCTTTGGCTGATCATATGATTTCACTTGATTGTTTTAGCCTTGCTTGAGGAACATCTGCGATGAGTGGTCCAATTAGCCAGCCTCTTGACCTTTACACGTTTTGAGTAGTTCCATCATGACTAAAACCAGTTTCTATCCTTTTATACCACTCGTTCCTCTAGGTGGAGTCATCTTTAAGCTCTTTTCTAATTCTCGAAAAATGAAAAGATTGTCGAGTACTTGTCGTTCCAAACTCATTAAAGTAAATGAAATGACGTCTACTCAGTATAAGTTTAACCCTTTTCTAGACTGAGATAAACTATTGTACTAAAAAGGAATACTTTAGTCAAACATGGCTAAGAGGTTCTCTTGGATATTGTTTTCTACATTTTTGGGTTCAAGAGATGATTTATGAAAAGGAACCTTTAGAATTTTATTTTTCACCTCTTTTTCAAACTCTCTAAACATGAAAAAGATGTTGAGTTCCACCTTTGTCGGACTCGTAAAACTTAAACGACTCGGGACTTATCACCATGACGAGACCCAGTTTCTCCTTCCTAGGGCTCGTAAAACTTACTAGGATGGATTCATCCAAAGGATGAACTTATATGGCAAGCATATGCTATCCCCTTCAATCTTGCAATAAAAAACAATGGGGTACTCACTATAAATAGTGGGGTAAAAAGTGAAAGCGATCATCTCTTGTAAAGGAATCATGTCGCTCTTGAAAATGACACTCATCTGTTGCTCGTGCTAGGTTTGGGACATCCTCACTTAGTCACTTTCCTTCTTGGGTTTGGGAAATCCATTTTTCCTCTCATCTTATTATACTATGTCATCATCATGACCTTTGATCCTATGTTGAGCCAAATGTTGCCAAATTCTGGAGTTGTGTCATTGATATGTTCAAGAGAAGTCCTATCTGCAGTTATATACTACTTATACATTGTCTAACTTTCTGCCACAGTCTTAGATCACACTTATCTACTCTACTACATCCTTTTGTTTCATGTCAATGATGTGGGATTCATTATGGCCGTCCTTTGACAAATCACTTCCTGTCGACTTTGGCTCATTATTTGGGAAGATGATCTAGAAACTCCCTTCCAGTGCCTTAGAGCTCGCATGCCTCAATGGAAATTTCTTCACATCTGAAAACAGGTTTACATCATTGAACTTCGATTAGATGATTCCACGGGTGTTCAAAATTATCTTCATTATTCACATTCATGGATTGTGTTGATTGTACCTTGAGAACTATTTTCATTATTGTTGGTTTCTCTCATGTCTGTTAACGGTTTACATCATTGACTGGTAATCAAGTAGTTTTGTCTCGTGTTCAACTTCGACACATCTACTCACATGTTAGAATTAGTACATTGATGAGGTCGAGACAGAGTGCAAGACCCCAGATTCTATCTGATAAAATCTAGGTTGCATGGAGTTATGAGTTATTCATGATTGTACACATGTTTCCTCTAGACAAATGGTTGTGACCATACCATGGATCCATATATATGATCCTCTTTATTCGGATGGTTGCGTCCATACCATGGATTCATGTATTAGAAAATGCCTATTCATGTGTCATTAGGCATGATCATCAGAGATGTCAAATATGTATATGTATATGTATATGCTTGATTTGGAGGTCTCCTGACGGTGTTGTTCTAGTCCTTGCACTGACTTGTAAATCATATCATCCATCACTCCTTATTCCACATTCGTGCTTTAGGGGAAATCTGTTGCATAGTATTTTGTCACACCTCCTGTTCACTTCTTGTTCCATATCCCAAAGTTCCAAAACATTGACAACTATGCAGCATATCCATCATGATATACAAACGAAAACCTCCCTGAAGAATCAAAGGAAAACTTCCCTGAGTTAATTCTGAATAAGGTTAACTAAAAACCTAATTTTTAGGGCGAGCGCACTTTTCTACACTGCCTTCCCGTGCTGATGGTAGGTTGCACTATTCTACCCTAGTGCTGCCAGCATGGATTTTGATATGAAATCCCACACTAAGCCTCTTCTAGCAAGTTTTCCCAAACTGGATATTGGTTGTTGTTGAAATGGTTAATTTGTCCCATTTGGTCCCCTTGATCTTATCATCATGGGATTTCCCCTTGAGATGTGAACCTTCCTCCCTCTTTTGTGGATCCCTAACTCCCTCTCCCTTCCATCCCCAAATTTTTGGTCATTGATTATTACATCCCTATACTAAGATTATGCTTACATGCTACCCATTTTAGCTTGATGAAGGAGTGCTTGAAGAGTCTTTTCTTGGACTTGGACATCCACCAAAAGGAAGTCTCCAACATCAAGGCATAGGTTGTATGCTTCCCTTTTTAGCTTATTAATATATACATTTGATGTTAACTTTCCATAATTGTGTAAAGGTTTACACTTTTAGCTTAATACTCCTTGATCTATTAAGTAGTTTATGTTTGATGTATGCCATATATGTTCTTGTATTTTGCATAGCTCTTTGATCTTACTTGCAGGTGCTCAACTGTGAAGAACAAGTAAGGAGTGAGGCTTGCAGCGAAAGAATCAAAGTCATCTTCAAAAGGATTGAGCGATTAGCATCAGAGCAAGGTAGGCTTCTCCTTATCTCTACATTTGTTAAACATAAACTTGGAAAGTGTATGTTATTTTGTTTAGTCTATTGCTAGACCCACTCATTGGGCTAGAGGAATCACCTCTGTCCGCAGAGGACATTTACCTTCACAAAAATAATCTTGCAAAAAGCGGTTTCAGGCATAAATAAGCTTCCATGTCCTTTTTTTTCTTCCTTTTTTTATTATTAAAAGTAAATATTTATTTTCTTGTTCAATTATTGAATACTTATTAAATTCTACATTATGCAGTGTTATTGATTCATCCTAAAAACTAACAAGGTCCTGAGTAACTATTTCTTTGACAAGCGTTATGATTTTAAGTATTTGTTTCTCATCCCGAGTAAGGATTTCAATACAATATCAATTTCCCTATTTTGAAAATCAAGTGGTTCCTCTTAAATTTATTTTAAAAAAATCCCTTTTCCTTTTGAACTAGTAGAAACAAAATGAGATTTTTTTAACCAAAATTCTTGGAGGGTCTTCTCCTTCTCCACCATCAACACTTTTTGTATTGCCTCTTTTTTCTTGAAATATATCTTCTTTCTTTAAAATTCTGGAAGCTAGAGAGCTCTTATGAAAATTAATAGGGGAAATATGATCAATATTGAATGTATGTTGTCACTTCTTCTTTTTTCTTTTATTTGTCCTGATTAAAGTATCATTCTGGATAGGGTTGTCCTCGCATTCTTCTTCTTCTTCTGAGATTTGATTATCTCCTTCTCCTTCTTCCAAATAGTTGGTAAAACTCAAAGCACAACCAATAGAAGTAATATGTGCACAATTGCAGGCCAAAGCCTTTGCAAGTACTGAGATGCTTCATTTTAAAAGTATCAAAATGTGAAGCAATTTTGTCTAGGTGGACAATGGATTTCACTCTGAAATCCCCAATTTTAAAAGGATTCATGACGAATTTATTTTTCCTTCTTTATACTATTAGCATACTTCAATAGAAAATAATGTGTCAGAAACATAATATGGAAGGAGAATAGGTCTTTCGTCAAAGCTATAGAGCCTTATGTAAGAAAATTTTCCTTAGAAAAATTCCTTTTTTTGAGAGAAAAGCTTGGGCCTCATTAGAGAGCCTTCTCGTATAGGGACCAAAAATAATTTTCTTGAAATCTATAACAAAAGAATGTTATAATTATAATTACACTGAGATGGGGGATGGTGAATCAATGTAATGTCCAATTCAACCAATCTAAACAATTTCAAAATTTATCATAACTGAAAGCGGAACAATACATCAATAAAATCGATCATCACATCAATACACATAAATGCCAGATATATGTGGAAAATCTTGTGGGAGAAAACCACAAATATTCTTATCTTATTCAGTCTTTGATTACATCAATTTGCAAGTGCAACATGTTAGAGGCACCCACCCCAAAAATAAATCTAATGGCACCAACCCCCAAAGATATGCAAGCACCAATTTGTTGTAGGCTTCAACCTGATGGAGTCACCCACCTTCGGAATCTACAAGCACCAACTTGTTGTAGGATCTAACCTTATTGAGGAACCAACCTCTAATAGAGGCACTCATATCCTCCACCAAAACATAATGGACTGCTTTTTCACAATTTTTAAAATGGTTCCACAACCTCAAAACATAATAAATACCCCTGAAAATTATGATCATATCAATGCAACCTCAACTTGTTATTCAATCATCAATATTAAAATATTCTTCATTTATTGTTTTGATCTCCAAGACTAAACCTATTCATGAGCCCTAAAACATTTTGACAACAATAAGATAAATATAGGCTCTTTCCCTAAAAAAATTGTCTTCATGACTTTTCATTTCCCTCTTTCATAATACAAAAACATTCTTGCCATTTTCCCCTTTTCAAAAATCAAATTGGGCCTCGAAATGACCCACAAAACAATATAAAAGTTTACAATTCAACAAAATTACCCTAATGGGTCAATGTAATGTACCTTTCCTATGCCCCATCTACATAATTCACTTCTTGATGTGTGCTCAATGGAATGTACCACACTGTTTCGACAGAGTGCACTACTCAGGTTCGAAAAAATTCACTTCTCTGTGCGCTACTTCCAAACACCCAAAAAAAAAAAAAAAAAGCAAAACAAAAAACAAAATAAAATAAAAATAAATAAATAAAAAATAAAAAATAAATAAAAATAAAATAAAATAAAATAAAAATAAATAAATAAATAAATAAAATAAAATAAATAAATAAATATAAAATATAAATATATATAATATATATATATATATATATATATATATATATATATATATATATATATATATATATATATATATATAGATATATATTAACCTCATACTTTAACCTATGACCACCATAGATAAAAACAAGTCTGACACTAACTCAACTATGTATTATGTTCACATAGCCTAGCCCTGTAAAATATGTACATATGTCTTATCAAACTACATGGCATTATTTTTTTGGCATTATGACTAATTTGTTGGCCTTGGTGTCAACCTAAATCGTGGTCCTATCACACTCTTGGTGATTTGTAGTAGACTTTCAATAGTATGTAGAGGTTGGACTAGCTCTCGAGGTGTCTTTCAAGGATACGTAGAAGTGTGGAAAATTTCTAGGTAAAGTTGTTGAAATAAGGAATTGCAGGGGGAGGGGTGAATTAGTAATTGAGAAAACCTTTTCCTTTTTATTATTATGCTTATAGTCCCTTCTTATATGCTTTAACTTGTCAAATAATTCATTCACAAAATAGTGAACCAACAATATTTCAGACACACATATTCAAACAACAATCACATGAGTCGCACACATTTGACACAATTTTTTCCACGTGGAAATCCAAAGGGAAAAAACCACCAATTTTTTGTTTGTTTATGATGTAAATTAAGCACCCACTTAATTACATTTATTTGTTTGTGAGCACCCACTTACAAGAGGCATCGACCCCCTTTGGTTAGCAAGCATCAACTTGCCAAGAGGCACCAACCTGTTTAGTATGCAGGCACCAACCTTCCCTTTGGTTAGCAAGCACCAAATTTCCAAGAGGCACCAACCTCCCCTTGCCACTGATAATATTTCATACGATTTTCAAAATGAAAATAGAGGCATATAATCATACAAGTAAAATACCAATAAATGGATGTTTTCATATTCAACTTCTACACTCTGCCTTCTGTGATCACTTGTAGTAGATCTCCTCTTTCTACTCATAGAAACACTTCCTCTACACTCTGCCTTCACTGTAAAGGGATCTTCACTAACTGCTCTTCAACACTACTCTTGCAATGCTCCACACAACTCTCTTGTTGCTCTTGCTGCTCTATTAGATAGAGTCCTCTTAGGTGCTTCAACCTCTCTATCACGATGTACTTCACTCACGGCATAGCACTCTCACACATTTTCTCAACTTCCCCATCTTCACCATTGCCAGTGATGGTTTTTGTTCCAATGAGGCACTCTACACAAGGCATACTTTCCTGTTTGTCCTTTAGCTACCCAACTGTACTTAGTAATGGCTCCCCTTGCCTCTCTTGTGTCTTCTAGTGATTTCTTGTTAGAGTACCCAAAATAGAGATGGACCTTGCAGTTCTCCGCAGTTCTCCACAAATCATTGAAAGATCACAAAGGGGATCACTCTCTTCTCATTTAATGCAGCCATTCGTGTACGTGAATCAGTCTGCAGGTTTAGCCCCTTTCAATCTACCAACTCCTTGGTTCTTTCATTTAGTTTCACGGTTGTCAACCCATATTCCTTAACTCTGTGTACTGTATTATCATAGACACTTCATATCGCAACTTCACAGTGGTGTAGTGTTTCGATACTCCTATGCCGCTAAGCTCCTTGATAATTTCTCCTCCACAGGACCAAGGGTTGTGACCTGCAGCTCAACATTAAAGTGCTAAGGCACTTTGTTCTTGCTGGGACCAATCTTCCTTTGCTACTGCTCTGCATGCTTGGCTCTATGGATTTACATGACCAAGAGCCTACCCAGTATTGGAAGCCCCTTTTATCGTAACTTTTCCAAACTCCAATTGTTCCAGAGTTCTGACATATTCAACCTCCGATATGCAGAAATTCAATATGATGTCATCATTCCACGTGGTGACTCCTTAGAGGTGACACGTGTCACTCAATTCTAGCCCATTAGACTACCCAATAAGGTTAAATATGCTTTCCACTTGTCCTACCATACTACCACGTCATGCTGATGTCAGACGCCACTATAGATTATCGGAGCCAATCATATGATGCCATGTGTCCTACTAGAGGAGAGAGAAGATGGCCTGTTAAACTTTGGTTTTGCATCGAAATCCTTTGTTAATCTTCTTTTGGCATTCCTCGACGCTTATAAAGGCTTATCGACACTTATCGGATATCGCAACTTTTAAAGGTTCCTCACTTTAAGAAGTTCTGATATTTTAATCCCCGATATGTTGATGTTCTGATGTGTTAAGGCTTCAACCTCTGATGTGCCACTTGTGCCAATCCTCTGATGTTTCGTATCCAGATGTCTGATCTGCTAATACTTCGATGTCTTGGACATCCGATATGATGAAGCGTTGATATGTTGACCTCCGACATCTTGTTCTCCAATATGCCAATGCACCGATATGTTGGCCTTTGATATTACGATGTGTCGATATGCTGACCTCCGACATCCTATTCTTCGATATGCTGATGCACCGATATGTCGGCCTCCAATTCTGATGCATCGATATGCTGACCTCTGACATCTTTTTCTCTGATATCCCAATGTGCCAATATGTCGATATGTTGGACCTCTGACATTATGATCTTCAATATGCCGATATGTTGGACCTCCAACATTCTAATATTCAATATCTTGATATTCCTTCCTTCCTAAGGCTTCAAATCCATGAACTTCAGTAGGCCATAACTTTTGAACCAAGAATCCATTTCTAAACTTTCGCATATCGTTGGAAAGCTTATTTAGGATACTTTCCAATGGAGAGAGTCTGATGTATGATTTGCATCCTTCTACTGCTTAGAATATGACTACAAACTTCTTTTCTCATTAACTCTTTGGACAACTGAATCACACCCACCATGATGATTTTCTACATGAAGCATGCATCTGTCATAGGAATCATTTTGGGCCATGCATTTGTTGTAGCACGCATTCTTTCCAGTCTAGTTTACATCAGTGCCAAAATTCATGCACAATACTAGCACAACCACCATCAATTGTCCAACAATATCCCCCTAAATTGGCATTGATGGCAACACCATAGCTCCCCCTTAGGCTAGGCATGGTCTACTCCGATGCCCTACTCTGATGTCAATATTCTCCCCCTTTAACATTATTTACAAATAATACTTTATGAGTACTCCCCTAAACCATTGCAACCTACTCTCCAATGAGTTCCACATGTTGAGTAGCTGCCACCACCTACCAAATTGAAGTCATTTTGAGGGAGGATTCACAACTCATATCTTCTTCCTGAGATACTCAAATGGTTCTCTTGCGAGTGGCTTGGTAAATATATTTGTTAGTTCCTCTTTAGTGGGTACATATTCAAGTCTGAAATTGTTGGCTACAACCTGTTCTGTCAAGAAATGGAACTTGATAGGAATATGCTTAGTCTTTGAATGCATGACAAGGTTTTTGGAGATGTTGATGGCACTTGTGTTATCACACATTATTGGAATGGGATCAGATAGCTCTACCTATATATATTTCAAGGTTTTATTCATCCATAGAATCTGTGTACAGAAGGTAGCAGTAGAAATATACTTTGCTACAGTAATCGACAGAGAAATGGAGCCTTGTTTCTTGCTAACCCATGACACCAAGAATTTTCTAGGAAGAAAGTTGCACTAGAAGTACTCTTCCTATCATCAAGACTTCCAGCCCAATCTGCATCCATGTAGGCTTTCAACTTGAAATATTCACTCTTAGCATACCACAGTCCATACTCTATTGTACCTTGAAGATATTTGAAGATCCTTTTGATATCAACAATATGACTTTCTCATGGAAGAGCCTAAAATGTGGCCACAATCCCCAATGCTTGCATGATGTCTGGCCTTGAAGCTGTCAGGTAAAGTAAGATTTCTATCATTGACCTGTATTCAGTCTAATTTACTGATGAAGTTCCACCTTCTTTGCACAATTTGGAGCCTATAGTCATGTGTGTGTTGAAAGGTTTGTAATATTCCATTCCAAATTTCTTCAGAGCTTCCTTGAGATATTTGGATTGGGATATAAACACTCGTTGTGGAGACTAAGTAATTTGCAGACCTAGAAAGAAGGATAGTTCTCCAATCATGGACATTTCAAACTCTATTTGCATACATTTTTCAAATTGATTCACCAACTATTCCATATCACTACGAAATATTTATATCATCCACATACACAATTATTATCAGTAGATGATCACATTAAGATATCACATAAAGGTTACTATCAATTGTTCCTTTCTTAAACCCTTGTTGCTAAAGATACCTATCCAACCTTTCATACCAAGCTCTACGAGCATGTTTTAATCCATAGATGGCCTTCTTCAGTTTGCATACAAGCCCTTCATTGGAGGAGAGTAGAAATCCTTTTGGTTTCCCAATGTAAACTTCTTCATCTAAATCTCTATTGAGAAAGGCAGAATTCACATCCATCTGATATACCTTGATATTCTTATGGATTGAATGAGGAAGAAATATTCTTATAGCTTCCAATCGAGCTATTGGTGCAAAGGTTTATTTGAAATCTACCCCTTCTATTTGGGCATACCCTTTGCAGACAAATCAAGCTTTGTTCCTGATTACTTGACCCTGTTCATTCAATTTGTTCTTGAAAACCCATTTGGTTCCAATAACATTTTTCTCTCTCAGCCTTGGAACAAGCTCCCATGTATCATTTTTTTCAATCTAGTCAATTTCTTCATTCATGGATTTCACCCAAAACTTATCTTCACTTGCTTGATAGAGGTTCTTGGCTTCTATCTTTGATAGTATATAGATTCGCTTAACTTGTATTGCCAACAAGTTTTCTTCTAGTTTGGATGCCATGTCTTTGATCTCCAGGAATCTAACTCTCAGGATGTTCCTTTTGTACATACTTGGAGGGTGTCTTTGGCCTTGAAGTCATGCCTGCTTCCTCATCTTCACTGTCTGAATCTGTTTCTTCCAGATCCATGGACCTCAAATCTGAACTTTCTTCATCATCTGAGTTCATATTTCTTTTAGAGGATTCAGGTTGTGAACCTACCTCATCTACTATTACATCAATGCAATCCTCAATCTTCCTTGTCCTCTTTTTGTAACACTTATATCATTTTATTCAAATAGAGTACCCAAGAAATATCCCTTTGTCAACGCATGAATCAAACTTCCCATGGTTATTTTCATTCCTTTTAATGAAGCACTTGCTTCCAAACACCTTGAGGTGTTTAACTGATGTAGGTCTTCCCTTCCATAACTCATAGGGATTTTTATCACTATTAGGCCTTATTTGAGTTTTATTTGACATATATACTGCTGCCTAGGTTTCTTCTCCCCAGAAGTTGTGAGACGATCTTGTTTCATCCAACATTGCTATGGAAAATTCTTGGATTGATTTCTTCTTCCAATGTACTACCCCATTTTGCTGAGGAGTTATAGCCACTCATTACTCCCTCCTGATACTATGCTCTTCATAGAATTCCTCAAATTCTCTTGAGGTGTACTCTCCCCCTTAGTTTGATCTTAAGAATTTTATCTTTAAGTATTTCATTTTCTACTTGAGCTTTAAACTTCTTGAAATGCTTGAATTCTTCCAATTTTCCTTTTAAGAGGAAAATCCAAGTGGCCCTAGTTAAATCATCAATGAGAAACATAAAATACCTCTCTCCTTTTGAGGTTCTTTCTCTAGATGGGCCACAAATGTCTCTGTGAATGAGATCTAGAGGTCTAGATGAGGAGAACTCTTTAGAATTGAAATGAGACCTAGTCTACTTTCCAAACTGACATGACTTGCAGATGTGTTATTGGCTTCAATAGTCTTGGTAATCCTCTCACTTCTTCCATCTTTCTTACTTTTATCAAACTGTCAAAATTCATAAGCCCAAGCCTCTTGTGCCACAACGGTGGTTTACTTGTTTTACTTAAATAGCAGTTAACCCTGGAATCGTCAAACACATATACATTATTGTGGTTTTTGATTGCTTTCCCCACCAATTTTCCATTCTTTATGTTGTGGATCTCATAGTATTTATATCGAAAGGTCACATCATAGCCATTATCACACATTTGGATAACACTGAGAAGAATTTTCTTGAGACCTTCTACATACAACACATTTTGTGATTCTTTTTTTATCAAGACTAACTACACCTTTACCCTCGATTCTTACTGGAGCATTGTTGCCAAAGGTGACATTGGTTCCTCTATCCTTTTCCTTAAGTGACAAAAAATTTATTTTTTCCCCAGTCATATGTTTGGAACAACCATTATCCACATACCAATTGTTCTCTTGATTATGAGCTAATAAGGTAATTCCACACCGCATGCACTTTTTAGTCTTCTATTTCCAGCTCCCATTATCCTTCTGGATATTTGATTGTCTAACATATTAGGACTTAGACATGTGTTCAAACCTCCATCTGCACTCACTAATTTGGTGCCCAAAATTATTACATTTTAAGAATTCTACTTCACTTAGTAAGGGAGAGAAGACATTCTAATTTCTGAGAGAGGAATTTTGAGACTTAGAAATACGATGTGTATTATATCTGGGATTTTCATTTGTTTCAAATTTGATCCTTATACAATCAATGGCTTTATGTCCAAAGATATGAAACCTATAGAAGTTACCATAAAACAAATAGGCATGCCTATTTTTAAAATCATTATGATATTATGCACGAAAATACCTTGGTCGTTTGACTGATTGGTTCGTTCTCCATTAACGACCTCCTCTTTGTCTAATTTCTCCTTTCTCTTCAATAATTCTTTCATGATGCTTCTTCCCATGGCTTTATGGTTCTTCGAATCCTATGTACCTGGAGTTTATCTTCCCAATAGAATATTCTTGTGTCTTAGAGTATCCCATACCGGTTTTGATTCCTAAAGGTCTTGTACTATTCAGGATATGATCTAGTCTCCTTGTCCCTTCAGCAAATTTTTCATTTCGACCCTTCTTGGTCTTTTTTTTCTCAAGATCAATTCTCATAGAGACAACCTCTACTTCAAGACTCTGACAGTTTTATTCTCATTCTTGAATCAGGTCTTGAAGAACCTCTTCTTTTCATTTGACCTCATCCAACTAAACTTTCAAAGACAAAAATATCATCTTTTCATATCTATGATATCATTTCCCTTTTTAACTTGAGTTGCTCATGTTCCAACTATTTTTTCTCCTCTTCCAATCTCTCACAATTTCCTTGGTTTTCTTTTAGTAGAAGGACTAGACTATCCTTGCTCTTGATAGCTTCTTCAAGCTTTTCTTTTTGATAGGAAAACTCCTCATTATCAGAGTTATACATACCTTCCTCTGCACATTGTAATTGTTCCTTCAGCTGCTTATTCTTCTTCCTTTCTTTCTTTAATTCGTCAAGGGCACTGATGAGTTCCCCTTCAAGGTCTACTACTCCTTCTTCTTCTTCCTCTTTAGAGTCCACAATACATTGTTTCTTGGAGCTTGTTTCAAAGGCCATAAGAAGATACTTGTTTGACTTATTCTCCAATGAGTCTTCACAGTCTTACTATGGTGTTGAGCTATACTCTTTGGAGTAGAACCCCTTCTTCTTATAGGATTTTTCTTCTGATGTATCTGAGACTTGTTTCCAAATTTCAGATCCTCTTCCCTTTTAGCCTTTTCTTTATAAGGGAAATTGGAAGAGAAATGTCCAACTCTTCCACAATCAAAACACTTAAAGGGAAACTTCCCTTTATATTTTCCTAAGCCACGCTTCAGTTTTCTGGCTAGTTGAGCCAACTCCTGATCAGATTCACAACTGGAGAAATCTTGATGATATTTGTGCTCCTTGCCCTTTTTGGATACTTTGAATGTCGCTTCCTTTGGTTTAGACTTTTATATTCCTACTCTCATTTCGTAGGTTGTGAGAGTACCATGCAGTTGATCCATCTTGAGATCCTTTAAATTAGCCATTTCCTCAATAGCTAAGATTTTGGCATTAAATCTCATGGGTAGAGATCTTAATACTTTCTAAACGATCATCTCTTCCTTGACTTCTTCACCAAGTCCTCTAATCATATTAGTCACTTCATCAACTCTGAGGAAGTATTTTGCTATGATTTCATTCTCATTCATTCTCAAGCTTTCAAACCTCATTCTGAAAGTCTGAAGTTTCGCTTTCTTGACTTTGTCATCTCCTTCATGACTCTAGTTAAGTTTTAACCACACCTCTTTAGCAGACTTACAATGCATAACTTTTACAAGTTTTGTTTGACTAAGACCAACGAGAATGGAATTCTTGGCATTACCATTCCTCAAATATAAAATTTTTTTTCCATCTGCATCAATGGGAGGAATATTAGGGACATTGCAGTCTACCAGTACTAAAGTCCAAATATCTACTTTGAGGGACATAAGATACTCTTCCATTCTCACTTTCCAAAAGGCGTAGTTGATCCCATCAAAGGTTGGATTCTACTTGATTAATCTTCTTGACTCTCTTTCCTAGACATAATTCCTTATAGATCTACCTTCCAGCGTTTAAATTGTTGCTAAAGGAACCTTTCTCTGATACCAATTGTTGAAATAATGAATTGTTGAGGGGTGGGGGGGGTGAATCAGTAATTAAGAAACTGTTATTCTTTTTCTTACTATGCTTATATTCCATTCTTATATTCTTTAACTTGCGAGAGCATTCGTTCACAAAATAGTGAACCAACAATATTTTAGATGCACATATTCAAACAACAATCACATGAGAAACACACATTTCACATAGTGTTTTTCACGTGGAAAACTAGAGGGAAAAAACCACCAATTTGTTGTTTGTTTATTATGTAAATTAAACATCCACTTAATTACATCTGCTTTTTTGTGAGCACCCACTCATAGGACACACCGACCCCCTTTGGTTAGAAAGCACCAAATTACCAAGAGGCACCAACCTACCCTTTGGTTAGCAAGCACCAACTTTCCAAGAGGCACCAACCTACCCTTTGGTTAGCAAGCACCAACTTTCCAAGAGGCACCAACCTCTTCAATATGCAGGCACCAACCTGCCCTTGCCACTATTCTACTATTTCATACAATTTTCAAATTGAAAACAGAGGCATACAATCATAGAAGTAAAATACCAATAAATGGATGTTTGGATTCAACTTCTACACTCTGCCTTCTGTGCTCACTTGCAGTAGATCTCCTCTTGTTTCTCACATCAACACTCCCTCTACACTTTTCCTTCACTATCAAGGGCTCTTCACTAACTGCACTTCAGCACTACCCTTGCAATTCTCCTCACATCCCTCTCATTGTTCTTGTTACTCTATTAGATAGAGTACTCTCATGTGCTTCAACCTCTCTATCACGATGCGCTTCACTCACAGCATAACACTCTCACACATTTTCTCAACTCCCCCATATTCTTCATTGCTAGTGATGGCTTTTGTTCCAATGAGGCACTCTGCGCAAGGCAGTATTTCATGTCTATCCTTTAGCTGCCAAAATGTACTTAGGAATGGATCCCCTTGCCCTTCCTACATATTCTAGTGATTTCTTGCCATAGTACCCAAAATAGAGATGGAAATTATAGTTCTCCATAGTCTAATTGTGTAGAGATCTCATGCTGAGAAATTAATTCTCAGGTGACTTGCACACTTCTTCGAGAGTCCCAATCTCATCTATCGCTCCATAGATCTTTAATAGATCACAGAGGTGACCACTCTATTCTCATTTAATACAACCATTCTTGAATGCAAAGCAATCTGCAGGTTTATCCCCTTTCAATCTACCAACTCCTTTGTTCCTGCATTAGTTTCGCAACCGCTGACCCATATGCCTTTAACTCTCTGTACTGTATTATCGGAGACACTTCTTATCGCAACTTCATAGTGTTGTAGTGTTCTGATACTCCTTTTCCACTGAGCTCCTTGATAATTTCTCCTCCACAAGACCGAGGGTTGTGACCTACAGCTTAGCAGTAAGGTGATAAGGTGCTTTGTTCCTACCAGGGAAAATCTTCCTTTGGTACTGTTCTGTGCACTAGGCTCTATGGATTTACATGACCAAGAGCCTACCCAATATTGGAAGCCCCCTTTATCAGAACTTTTTAAACTCCAACTATTCTAGAGTTCTTACATCTTCAACCTCCGATATTCTGACCTCCGATATGATGTCATCACTCCACGTGGTGACTCCTTAGATGTGACACATGTCACCCAGTTTTGGCCCATTAGACTACCTAATAAGGTTAAATATGCATGCCACGTGTCTTGTCATACTGCCATGTCATGCTGATGTGAGACGCCATTGTAGCTTATCGAAGCCAATCATATGTTTCCATATGTCCTACTAGAGGAGAGAGAATAGGGCCCATCAACCTTTGTTTTAGCACCGAAATCCTTTGTTAATCTTCTTTTGGCATTCCTTGGCGCTTATAAAGGCTTATCAACGCTTATCAAATATCACAACTTTTAAAAGTTCCTCAACTTAATAAGTTATGATATTATGATCCCCGATATGTCCATGTTCCAATGTGCTAAGGCTCCAACCTCCGATGTGCCACTTGCACCAATCCTCCGATGTTCTGGTATCCAGATCTCTAATCTGTCGATACTCCGATGTCCTGTACTTCTGATATGCCTAAGCATCGATATGCTAAACTCTGACATATTGTTCTCTGATATGGTGTTATGCTGGTCTTCGATATTTTGATGCACCAATATGCTGACCTCCAACATCTTGTTCTCCAATATGTCGATGCGTCGATATGTCAGCGTCCAATATTCTGAAGCATTGATATACTAACCTCTGACATCTTGTTCTATGATATTTCGATGCGTCGATATGCTTACCTCCAATATTTTGATGCTCTGATATTATGGACCTCCAACATTTTGATCTATGATATGCCGATATGTTGGACCTCTGACATTCTGATCTCTAATATGTCGATATTCCTTCCCTCCTAAGGCTTGAAATCCCTGAACTTCAGCAAGCCATAACTTTTGAACCAGGAATCAATTTCTGAACTTCCACATATCGTTGGAAATATTATTCAAGGCACTTTCCAATGGAGAGGGTATGACATAGGATTTGAGTTCTTCTGCTACTTAGAAGATGACTGCAAACTTCTCTACTAATTGACTCTTTAGAGAGCTAAAATCACACCCACCATGATGATCTTCTACATGAAACCTGCAACTATCATAGGAATCCTTTTGGGCCATGCATTTGTTGTAATACACATTCTTTCCAGTCTATTTGACATCAGTGCCAACATTCATGCACAATACTAACACAACCACCATCAATTGTCGAACAAAAGTAACTATGATTTTCCTCAAGTTAGAACATCTTCACTAGGATGTTAACTAGCACATAGAAATGATTCCAACATCCTTGTTCATTGCTCATGTTGTCCCTATGATGATAATATCTAGGAGTCAGTGTCATCCTAGTGATGATTCTTGTAGTGGATAAAACAAAAACGTTGGGAAAAAAACACCGAACTATGTTACTAGACCACCTATTTGGTGCTAGAATTTGATGCCTACTTGAATTGGCCCAAAAATTGTTCAAGGAAATTAATTACAAGGTCCATGGGAAGTTTGAGTGTTGAAGACATCAGTGAGGAAGTGGTAGCTTCCTTCCGGTGGTGGAAAAATAACTTGATCAGGGAGGTGGTGGCCTCCAATAGGTAGGAACCTGCGCACTGGTAGAAATCTGTGCCAATGAAAGATGTAAAAGAAGGTTTTCTTAATTATAAGAAGAAGAAGACAAAGAAAATAACATCGGTGGTTTTTCCCAGTTGGGTTTTCCACCCAATATCTAGTGTCCTTTATGATGTTCTTATTTTCTTGAGGATTTTTATTGTTCATGGCTCATGATTGATAATGTTCATATCAACTCATGATGTTTATGCGTGTTCTGCAATTTAGTCATTGGTCCAGTTAATGTTTGTAAAGAAAAAATAAAAATAGGATAAAAGTTGATTCAGTAAGAAATCCTACTTCACCCCCCCCCCCCCCCCCCCCCCCTTCTTTTAGTATTTCTAACAATTGGTATCAGATAAAGGTTCTCTCTAGTTGAACTTGACCACTCAAGGGTAGATCATGGACCTATGGCCAAAAACAAGAAGAAGCAGTCTCAAAAAAAAAAAAAAAATGGCCATAATCATGGCAGAAATACTTCAAATCAAAAATAACCCCTCTTTTTGATGTTCAAGGATGTTGATGACACCCATGAAGGTTTATCATGTAATGCATTTTACTTCAACTATAGATATCATGGCCATTATACATCTAGATTCCCATTTCCTGGTACTAACATTCGTGATGACATTCTTGAGAATATTGAGCTAGAGGATGATAATCAGTCATTTGAAATCGATTCTCTAAGAGAAAAGGTAGATGATTGTATGGTGGAGGAATCAATATCAGAAGGTTCTCAAGGTGAAAAGCATAGAAAAATAGAGGCTCTTGAAGCTAAGAACAAAGGTTAAGCAAGGCTAACAGAAAAACTTTCAATAGACAACCAAGATCTGAAAAATCTCCTTCAAATACTAGAAGAAAAAGAACAAGATTTTAAGGAATAAATCATTACATTAAAAGCTCATCTATAACAAGGAAGGTGAGTTGAAGAAGGAATTAGGAAGTAGTACAAAGAAAAGGCATATCAATGTGAAAGACTGAAAAATGAAGTAGTTTCATTGAGAAGTGACCTAGAGAAGAAAATCACTCTGTTGAAGTTGGAAAAGAGTTGTGAAAAATATACTTTAGTCAAATTATATCTCATCATATATAAAGGAGAAACTCCTTTAGTGTTATGAAACCAGCTCACAAAAAGATAGAAAAGATAGATCAACACCTTAGAATTCATCCTCTTCGAGGGGGAAACCTCCTTTACATTACACAAATGAACAATCCTTGGATGATACAAATGACTAGACCTCCCTTCTATATATAGGAGCCTAAGGGGTCACAATATAATCAAGCCGACATAATAGTAATAACATAAGGGCACAACAATAACAACAGTGGGTTTCTATGGGGCCACTAATAACAATATGGGGACAGTAGGGGCACAATAATAACAATAATGGCTACAATGACAATAATAATGGGGGAATCACTAGTATTATAGGGACCTAACATGCCCCTCTCCTTCCGAAAATCATTTTCCTCAACGCTTGATTAGTTATGCATGCTTCTATATAAAATTCTCATCCTCCCATGTGGAATCTTTAGCAGATAAGTTCTTCAACTTGATGAGATACTCTGAAATTGATCGATTTCGTAGCTGTCGAGTTCTTCTTTATGTGACTGCTTCTGATTCCAATATGATTTTTCCTTCCTCGTCAAGTTCTGGAAATATTGTTTGAACTAGGAGCTTGTCACCTATAACCTTCTTTAAACATGAAACATGGAAAACTGGGTGCACTCGGGAAGCTGCACGAAGCTCCAATTTGTATGCCATAGTACCAATATTTTGCAAAACCTTGTATGGACCATAATACTTTGGTGATAATTTATTATCCTTCTTAGTTTGCTTGAGGGACATTTGTTTATATGGTCGTAGTCATAGGAATACCCAGTCACCTACATCAAAACTTCTTTCGCTGCGATGTTGATCTTCCTGTTGTTTCATTCTATTCTGCGCCAATGCGAGGTTATCCTTTAAGAGTTGGAGAACTTGTTGTTGATGCTCGATGTGATGTTCCACTACTTGAACCTTAGAATTTTCTCTTAAATATGATGTGATGGATGGTGGATGATATCCATAAAGTTCCATAAATGTGGTTTTGCTGCGATATGGAAGGAAGTGTTATACCACCATTCAGTCAGAGGCAACCATTTGACCCATTATGTATGTTTATCAGATACAAAGCAACGAAGATATACTTCCAAACATTTGTTTACTATCTCAGTTTGCCCATCAAATTGACAATGATAAGATGAGCTATGAGCTAACTAAGTACCGAGACAAGAAAA
The DNA here is from genome assembly GCA_031772625.1 of Pinus tabuliformis. Classification (NCBI taxonomy): domain Eukaryota; kingdom Viridiplantae; phylum Streptophyta; class Pinopsida; order Pinales; family Pinaceae; genus Pinus; species Pinus tabuliformis. The sequence goes on from CM062807.1 coordinate 145,388,364, forward strand.
TAAATTTGTCCAAAAATTTCCAGTGAAAATGGGATCTCTGTCGCTTACAATAATCTTTGGGTTTCCATGTAGCTTTTGAATTGTTTCCATAAATGCAGTAGAAACTATACTAGCTTTAAATGGATGCGATATTGCACAAAAGTGTGCATACTTGGTAAGTCTGTCAACTACCACCATGATGACATTCTTTCCTTTAGACTTGGGTAAATTTGTGATAAAATCCATTGAAACCTCCTCCCAACGTTGGCTTGGAATGGATAAAGGTTGTAATAGACCTGGGGTCTTAATTGTTTAAACTTTATTTTGTTGGCAAACCAAACATTCCGACACAAACTTTTGAATATCCAATTTAAGGCCATCCCAAAAAAATTCCTTCTTAACCCTGTGGTAAGTTTTTAAAAATCCTGAGTGCCCTCCTAAGGGAGAAGTGTGCAATTCCATAAGAATCTTTTGTTTGAGTTGGGAATTTTTACATAGGTATAAGTGATCTTTGTACCATAACGAATCATTTTTCCAGCTAAATGTATCAGATGTACTTGGATCTTGTTGTAAATTTTGAATGAGTGCTCACGCTTCTTCTTCATTCTTCCATTCATCCCTTGCTTCATTTGTCCAATCTAGTTGGATAATAGAAATGGCACACAACAATGCTTCCACATCCTCATCCTTTCTTGAGAGTGCATCTGCCACAACATTTTTCTTCCCTTTTTATTAGATGATTTCAAAGTCATAACCCAACATCTTTGTGACCCATTTTTGTTGCTCTTCAGAGGATAATATTTGTTCTAAAAATTATTTAAGACTATCATGATCCTTTTTTACCTTGAAGTGTCTTCCCATTAGGTAGGGTCGCCATTTCTTAAGTGCATGTAGTATTTCCAACATTTCCTTCTCATCAATGGCCTTGTGTAAACACTTTCCTTTGATTGGACGACTTTCGAAAGCAATGGGTCTTTCATCTTGCATTAAAACAGCACCAATTCCATTTCTTAAAGCATCACATTACACAATAAAGGTTTTTGTGAAGTTCGATGTAGCTAAGACCGGTGCTTGGCACATTGCCTCTTTAAGATGTTCGAAGGCCTTTTTTGCTTCTGGAGTCCATGACAATGCATCTTTCTTCAATAATGTTGTTAGAGGTACTGCTATTCTCCCATAATTCTTAACAAAATTGCGATAATACCCTGTCAACCCGAGAAATCCTTGCAGATTCTTTATGGATGTGGGGATTTTCCATTCCTTAATGGCTTTAATTTTTCTAGGGTCTACCTTAACACCTTCATGAGATACAATATGACCTAGATATTCCACCTCTTGTATTCCAAAGAAACATTTGGAGCTTTTTGCATATAATTGTTTCTCCTCCAATAGTTTGAGCACCATGTCAACATGTTGAACATGATCCTTCCAAGAATTTTTGTAGATTAATATATCAACAAAAAATACAAACACAAATTTTCTAAGGAAGGGTTTGAAAATGGAATTCATCAAAACTTGAAATGTAGAAGGTGCATTGGTAATGCCAAAAGACATGACCAAAAATTCATAATGACCCTCATGAGTTCTAAATGCTGTTTTCAAAATGTCTTTAGTCTGATTTGATGACATCCTGAACAAAGATCCAACTTGGTGAAGTAACTTGATCCATGCAAATCATCCAATAATTCATCAATGACAAGAATGGGAAATTTATCTTTAATAGTGAGCTTGTTGAGCTCCCTATAATTCGGACACATTTGCCATGATCCATCCTTCTTGTGCATCAATACTACTAGAACAGAGAAGGAACTTTGACTAGGTTGAATTATACCGACCTCTAGCATTTCTACAACCGTACGTTCAATTCCGCTCTTTTGGGCATAGGGATATCTGTATGGCCTGACGTTTGGAGGAACACTTCCTGGAATCAAATGAATAGCATGATCATGATCACGAATAGGTGGGAGGCCTTTAGGAGTCTCAAATACCTTGGAATGATTGTCCAAAACTTTTTGGAGATCTGGATAATAGATGATTTCGATGTGGGAACCTCTAGAGAACATAATTGTATAATTACACCTCATTGTTCCTTCTTTAGAAGCTTTGGCATACCTTTAGAGTTGATTATCTTTCCCGATTTCCCTGCAATACCCCTTAATTCAACTTCCTTTCCTTCTGCACAAAATTTCATGAAAAGTTGTTGAAAATTAAAAGCTATTGTTCCCAAGGATTGTAGCCATTGGACTCTTAGTACAACATCAGCACCACCCATTGGAATGGAAAGAATTGGGCTATTCAATACATATTCTCCCATGGATAGCTTGATATAATGGCACTTTCTAAAGCAATTTATGGTTCCTCCACTTGCAATCATCACTTTACACTCCGGTGTTGGATATAGGAAGCAATTCAATTCCTTAGCTATCTTGCAATGAATAAAATTAGGGTACTTCCCAAATCAATCAACACTATTACCTTTTTCTTCTTGATATGTCCTTCTATCTTGATAGTTTGAGGAGTGGTAATTCTAGCCAATGCATTAGAAGATATGGTCAGATTCATTTCTTCTTTATCTAGGGTTTGTTCCTAGAATATATCCTCTTCTTTTTACATTTCTTGTTCCTTTTCTTCCTCCTCTTCACAATCTATGTAGAATAATTTCTTCTCAGCACACTTATGACCTTTAGTTTATTTTCTATCACAACTGTAACAAAGCCCTTTTGCTCTTTTTTCTTCCAATTGTTGTGGTGTCAACCTTGTAGGTTGTGGAAGGTTAGGGGCTAACTTGAATGCCTTCTCCAATGAATTAGGTTCCCAAAGGTGAACCTCATGTTGTATATTATCCTTTAAAGTCCTTATGAACACATCAATCCTATACTCCTCTAGAATATCTTTTACCCTTATGTTCAATTTTTGGAAGTCCTCAATGTGCTCCATCATTGAACCCTTTTGTTTGAGATTTATCAATTGGCTAAAAAAGGTGTTGATTTTTGTATCCTCATAATGTGCTATCATTTCTTCCATAAAAATTTCCCGACAATTTGTTTATGAGAGCAAAGCCATCGATACCATACAAACTGATTTGGTTCCAAATATAAAGTTTCAATATGTACCTTTTGTGTGTTTTGAACATTATGGAGATCGAAAAATTGCTCCATCTATAGTATCCATGTCCCGGGATCCTTGCCATAAAACTTCCTCATTTCAATTTTTGGAACATGGTGGGTCTTCAATCCAACATTAGAGTCTATGAAATCATGATTAACATTTCTTTCGTTCTCATCGTGAGTTTCATTTACTACCCTTTCACCATTAGTAACCATTGTTTGTAGCAACTTATTCAAATTTATCTTCAATTCTTCCATATTAGCATACATGGCATTCATCTTAGCTTCCATGCCATCCATCTTAGCTTCCATGCCATTCATCTTGTCTTAAGTTACCTTTTGTGATAGTGAAATTTGTTGTACTTGGTCTTGTAATTTTGATATATCATGTTGCATTTCTTCCTCTTCGTCACGAATCATGCTAGGGCTTTCAGGTTGCTTACTAGGTGTTTCCATTTTCTTTCTTTGGGGCATCAATTAATGCTAATAATTCTTCACTATTCCCTTTGAATTCCTTCAAACTAATTTTTCAAACCAATCTTATGCAAAATTTAAAAAAAATTACACACCTTTTTTTCACTTTGTAAGAGATCGATATGGAATTTGTTGTATATTTGTAACTAAGGATCTCTAATATCTAAAATCACGTTCTGGATTATCCCTTTGAGTCCTCTTTCTAACCTCGCAAGTTAGATTAAGATTGGATTCTCCAAGGAAGAGTTATGCCAAATCTCCCACGGTGACATGATTATAGACTAGTTCATTAGAGTGAACTTGTACGAAGTGCCATGTATCATAGTTTCGGCCTTAGTAATTGAAACTGATATAAAGAAAACTATAGGCCGTCCTATTTCTAAAACTTCTTACGAAATTTCAATCTGATGCTTAGAACAGAAGTTATGACTATTTTCCCCAGGTCACTTGTTTGGAATGTAATTCGCGAGTCTGCAAAAACCCTAACTTCCTCAGATCATATCTCCAAAAATATAGTGATACAAGCTATGAAATTTACACCCGAAGTTCAGAACAATTTTGGCTCAAATGGGTTTTTTTTTTTAGCTTCTTAAATGTCGTAGAAAAAAAAGTTATAGCGAAAATTCCATGATGACCTGTTTGGAGCAGCGAAACCCTAGAATCCAAATCTCTGATACCAAATGTTATGAAACCAGCTCACAAAAAGATAGAAAATATAGATCAACGCCTTAGAATTCAACCTCTTCGAGGGGGAAACCTCCTTTACATTACACAAATGAACAATTCTTGGATGATACAAATGACTAAACCTCCCTTCTATATATAGGAGTCTAAGGGGTCACAATATAATCAAGTCGACATAACAGTAATAACATAAGGGCACAACAATAACAATAGTGGGTTTCTATGGGGCCACTAATAACAATATGGGGACAATAGGGGCACAATAATAACAATAAGGGATGCAATGACAACAGTAATGGGGGAATCACTAGTATTATAAGGACCTAACATTTAGCAAAAACCACAAGAAAATAAATAAATAGACTTAGTGAGAGAAGTAAGAAATAAAGCTAGATGGAAAACCAACAATTGAAGGTGGAGCAAAAGAATGTGCCAATAAATGCCTCATCCCCAAGAAGATCATTCACACCCTTGAGAGAAGTTAGATGATTTAGTTGTAAAAAAAATGGATATGTTGCAACATATTGCAAAAGCATGCAGTAGAAGATGCAATCGCATAGAAATGCCTATCAAGAAAACAACCAAGGAATACTTCCTTCATCACGAAGATCATCCTCAGTCAGGTATAACAATTTATTTTCTCACTATTGTTTCTCATGCAATGATTTTGTCCATAAGGTTGTTGATTGTAGGTTTTATGCAAAGAGGAGTAGGAATGTAGGGAATATTAACAACAAAGATATGGTTATTTTATGCCATTCCTTAGAGACATAAGGTGCTATGTGTGTGAAAATATTGACCATATGGCTAAAGATTGCAAGCTACCCAGGTTCATGAGGCCATCCACTCAAAAAGTAAATATCATTAAAATCCAACTAGACAAGAAGAAAAAAAGAGATCCACGTGCTAGAAATAAGCCCATCCAAGTTTGGAGGAAGAAGGAGCAACAAGAGGCTCCGAGGAGAAACTGAGGACTGCATGGCCTCAAGGGGAGCATATGGTTGCATCATGATCATTCATGAATAATATTTTAAAATGCATCCATAGTAGATGTAGTATGTGTGGATAGATATTCATGATAGGAAGGATATGCATGAAATAAAGGGGAGTTGCATGAAGTTTGGATTCTTGCTTTTCATTTATGGTTTATCCTTGTTTTAGTTTGATAGTTGTTGGTTCAACCTCATATGATTATTTTGAGCATTAAAGCATTTTTCTTATGAAACCCTAATAATGATTTTGAAGACATGACAACCAAACATATGACCCCATGTGAATGTTCAATGTTCAGATTTGATGCAAGTTAAGATTATCCCATTTCATTTGTTTAATGTACTTATTTCCATATATATGACAAATTGTGTGTAAGGTTTTTGAGTAACTATTATTTGGGACCATATATTGGTAGAATGTTTCTTTGCCAAAGCTTATGACAACTTTGGTTTTTTTATGACTATCCTCTTGATGTTGATCATAAGATGCAAATAATTTTATGTTAATTCTTCTCATCAGTGAAGAAAGGTCAGATGTTTATGGGGAGTATGTTTGCTTCCAGCGGACCAAAAAAGTGTTGGCAATATATTCGTTGTAGACGAGCTTGTCATATATTGTTGTGCAATTATCTGACATTGGCTTATTGTAGGTGTTTGTTGATGTTTTCAGTTGGCAAAGTCAAGATAACATATGCAATGGAGTTTTGTACAACTAGTGTTTTCATGGCTTATGTGTTGTCTCGTAGTCTTGCATGAATTTATAGGTATCTTCCTTGCATTAGCTTGAGTGGAGGATTATTTTGTAGCTTTATGATTTGTTTGGCTAATTTTAAGAGATTACATCCAATTCCTTTATTTCCATGGATAAGTAAGTGATGGTGATGTATTGGGGTTCGTATAGCATATGCATTAGAGTTGGCACATATAGAGTTTTCATGATAAAAACATTGATTGTTTCTCATGTTATATAAATCTAAATATGTATGAGAGTATGATGCATATGATGTATTGGCCAGAGTGATTGTTATTCCTTTGTTGTTGAGGTTTTTGTCTCATTGTAGGAGCAGGGAGTGTGCTTACTTTGAAAGTTTGGGGCCAAATATTATGATGATTTTATTAGCTACTGACTGTACTATTGCAGTGTTGGGGATACTGAGAGTTGGGAGTGAATCAATATTTATTAGAATTTAGCACTTAATTAATATTTTTTAGAGCATTAGTTAACCTTGAACAATATCACAACTATTCAATAATGCAATAAACAACAATGCAAAAAGATAGAGAAAGTAGGCACAAAATTTTTAGGTGGAAAACCCCCTCCAAGTGAAAAACCACTGAACTCTTTTCTAATAAGTTCTTTAATCTTCAGCCCCCAACTGAAAAGCTACAACTTCCTATAACTCTAGAAAAACATTCTTCTCTAGCTCCCATTGGAAGGATGCCCCAATGCCCTAGCTTTAGCAACATTAAATTGAATGGATGCCCGAACAACCCAAAGAGACGCAATTGACCCTAGCACCACCCTACCACACTGAAGTGTCTGCAGGCCCCAGCCTGAAGGTGAATTCATTCACCTACCCAGCACCACCCTACCACCCTATAAAGACAAAAATTAAATACAAAAAGTGTGGAATCCCATACCAGGGACAATGGTCCATGTTACAATGATATTTCAATGATTTTCTTTAACTAACCAATAACATTAGGACCCAAAAACTTGTTCCAACAAACCAAGAACCCTTTTCTCTACTACAAACCAAACCCCTTGTCCCAAAACAATTTTTTCCTTCTTCAACTCTAGGTAATAACATAAACTCTTTACAAAATTTGTGCTCCCATACCAGGGACAATGGCCCAATTACAATGATGTAAAATGCTTGACATAATTGATAACAATGACTCTAGGACTAAAAATTTTCAAGAAAATTGGATAATCTTGTTGATTTTCTATTGTAGTAATGCTTTTGTTTTGACTTCACTGCTTCGCTTATTGTGCCTCTATCTCCATTGGTTCACTACTCGTGCCTTATGCTTTTACACTGCCTTTAATGTATGAAGTGCTCTTTCATTGCTTCTCTTAGAGATCATCGTTCTGTCCTAAATTGTTGTAGGTGCTCACATTGTTGGAGAAGGATTGGAAAAGGTATGTACCTATAATTTTAGATATACCCAAGGCAAATCCCAATACCTAAAAGAAAATGAAAATAACCCTTTAACTAGGAAAATCACTTACCTTTGCTCGCAAAAGAGGGTTAGTGCAACAATAATAAAGTTGACTACAATGATGTTGCAATAACATCCATAAACTTACCTTTTATCTTCTTCTTATGGTCTTATCCAAACCTTTGACGCCTTGAATTATGATGCTAATAAAAAATTGTACCCTGGAATATATACGATAATTTGATAAGTTTGCATAAGTCCTTTCGTACTTAATGATTGTTCCTTTTTCAGATTATTGCTGCCATATGATGAGATACCATTGCTGGTAACATATTTTCTTTAACATGACATCTAGGATTCAACTTGCTTCACTTACCTGAAGATGAGGTAAACTTCAATGATTCATATATACATATAGCAAGGCTTGTTTTTGGGTTGATTTCACAATTTGTAACAACATTTTTTCCTTGGATCAGACTTCAAAGGTGATATCAATCTAGATCTTGTAGTAGCCTTTCAACAAACCTTACTGATTGAGACTTGGAATCCTTAGAGCTATCACCCAAAATGTCGTTATTATGTGCAAAGGTTATATGAAGCTTTAGAGAATTCAGATGACTACAAAACTAAGAATTGATTCTAAGTAAACCTTTGCTCATTTTGATGTCCAAGATAATGTTTCCATAGGAATTTTAGACTTGCAACAAATAATACCAAGCGGATCCCAAATCCCAACCAAAAATATAAAAAGAATAATCCCATATTTATGCCCTAAGGTATGCCCTAATGAGGGCCAAATTAAGATCTTCTAGCTATAATAACAAGTATACCAAGCTAGAACTCAAACAATGAGTATGATCCTTCACCCGTCCAAATGAAACCCTCCTCCACAAGTTTGAGGTTAGATAGTAATCATAGGTATACAACAAGACCAAAGGTAATGGGGTGTCAAAAGACTGTGTTGGTTCTTCGCTCTCTTTTATAAGGCATCATGTAGTAATATCGAAGTTTTAAAGTTATACAAAATCAAACCCTATCTTCTATTTATTTATGTGTTGTATGCTCCAAGGGTAGCCAAAATTTCAAAAAATATCCTTGATTATTCATTCAAGCTCATAGTAATTGGAAAAATAAGGCTCCCTTTATATAGATAATCTTATAAATAGAGGGGAACTTTTCAATTGTTGTCCATTGGAAATTAGGAGGGGCTTCTCAAGGAGTTAAAACATTAAAAAATTTAATTTATTTGTGTCTTGTGTGCTAAGCAAGGGAGGTCATGGGATTTATAGGAAGAGATATTAGTCTTTAAGATGGGAGGGATACTTATTGTGAGGTAAAAGTAATTTGATATGCTTCCTAAGATGATGCTTCAATTAAACTTAATTAATTACCCTTAATTACCCTTATGACCATAAATTAATGAATGTGTGTGACATGGAACTTACTCATGGGTTTATCCAACTTCAAAAACTAATAACCACCAGAAATGTACTTCCAAGGAGAAACAACCTAGAGTGATTTGGAAGCAAGAAACCACGAATTCCATGCCAAATTTTCTAAAAAATATTGGGGTAGTTCATAGTGCTACTTAGTTTGACATCAATGACAACCACTTATCAACAATCCCCCCCTTTGGCACTAATAGCAACACAAGTACTCCCCCTGTGATCATAACTCCCACTAACATCATGCATCTAACCTTCCTAACACCTTCTATCCCCCTTTGACATCAATGGAAAAGGGAAACTACCCATGACAACCTGCCTCAACTCCCCCTATCTTCTTGACGAAATAAAAGGACAATATAATGGGAACTTTAGAGAATCCCAAGTTTTTGGTGAAGATGCTCAAATGTATCACGTGGTAAAGGTTTTGTAAATATGCTTATGGTTTGTTCTTTTGTCCTAATGTATTGAACTTTGATATTCTTCTCTACAACTTGTTCTCTAACAAAATGGTACTTGATCGAAATGTGTTTCATTTTTGAATGAATCGCAGGATTCTTGGAGATAATGATGGTGTTGGTGTTATCACAAAATATTGGAATGGTCTCATCAAACTTCACTTGAAGATCTTGCAAGGTTTGTTTCATCTAGAGGACCTACACATAAAAAGTTGCTTTTGTTATGTATTTTTCTTCTATTATGGATAAAGAGATTGAATATTTCTTCTTACTCAACATTTCCTACCCAATCAACACATTTATAAGGGGAAATGGTTAACTCATTTCCTTTAGGATACCATAGTCCATATTTTTTTCTTCCCTTGAGATATTGAAAGATTCTTTTCACTGCAATGACATGAGATTCTTTTGGTGTTGCTTGGAATCGTACTACCTGTTCGACTGACTGCATCACATCTGGCCTTGAATTTGTTACATATAGAATACTACCAATAATATATCTATACATCCTCCGATCTACGTATCTGGATGAGTCATTGATGCTTAACTTGCACCTTCTATTTATTGGGGTGAGAACTAGCTTCCAATCTTCCATCTGAAATCTCTTCAACATTTCCTTGATATATTTGGTTTGAAAAATAAATATCCTCTTGTATTTATGAGATATTGGAAGTCCTAAAAAGTATGTTAACTCACCAAGTAACGACATTTCAAGCTCACTTTGCATATCTAATGTAAAATTCTTGCTTAACCTATCATCATCGCTCCCAAATATTATATCATCCACATATACTTCAATAATAATCACACTATCATGTTCAACCCTTACATAAAGGTTGCTATCAAAAATTCCTTTCTTGAATCCTTTTTGTTGCAAATACTTGTCAAGACGAGAATTTCGAGCTTTGGGTGCTTGTTTAAGACCATACAATGCCTTCTTTAACCTGGAAACATAATCTTTCTTGTTAATGTGAAAAAATACCTCAATTTGTTCTCTATATACCTCTTCTTCTAATTATCCATTTAGAAATGTTGATTTTATGTCCATCTAATAAAATTTGATCTTACTCGAACATGCATAAACCAAGAACATTCTGATTACCTCCATTCTGGAAACATGAGCAAATGCTCTTTGAAATCGATTCCTTTAACCTGTGCATATCCTTTGCAAACAAACCTTGCTTTGTTCCTTGTAACATGTCCATCCTCACTCAATTTTTTCTTGAAAACCCATTTTGTGTCAATAACATTTTTATCCTTTAATTGTGGAACCAATTCTCAAGTATAATTCTTCTTAATTTGATCCAATTCTTCATTCATAGTTGTTATAGACATTTTTGTGCCTTGCGGCTCCAAGCATGAAATGTCCATAAACTAAGGGCTCATAAGTCCCTAAAAGTGTTGTTCCAACCCCTAAAGGAACAAGGTCAACAAATTACAGCTTCTCCCAGAAGTTCTCCACCAGAAACTGCTCAGAATCAGTCAAATCAGGATCATTTCAGCTGCTCCACTGGCTAGCTGCGTTGCATAGCACCTAAATACACTGGCTAGGTGCGTTGCAATGCACCTAAATGCACTATCAGGGTGAATTGAGCGGGAAATGACAAATGGCAATGCCATTCCGCGAGGTGGAAAGACAATGGAAGCTTCCAGAATCTTCTCCTATGACACTTGCCTCACTGAGTTCGACCAAGGATGAGTAAGAGGCTTTCAGTCTCCAAGTGGAAGTAAGAACTGACAGAGAGAAGACACTAATCAAATGACAAGCTGACTCATCCTCCTTGCATACATCTATATATGGATCCCTCATCCCAGAGATCCGGAGGCTGGAATTTTGTGCATTGCGAGGAATTGCTGTTGGTTTTGAGATAGATATCAGAGTATTGGGTGATTTATGCTTTGTTGGAGGTGAAGAGGGGCTTCTTTGCTGGGAGGTTGATGCTGGGTCAGGAATCATCGGTTGTAACTCCTCCTGGATCTTCTTATTATATCAATAAAACTATTTGAGTTTTTCCTACATGCTTGTGTATCATTGATGCTTGTTACATTTGTATGTTTAGCTTAAATCTGATCCTAAGCTATTTATGAATATAGATCCATGTCTTTGTGTAGTTTTCTTCTTTTGTGATCTTACAGGAACTTGGTGAAGCTGGGCAAGTAATAAAGTAGGTAGCTGGAAGCTGTCAAAGAAGAGAGGGATTGGATCAAAGGATTAACACAAGACATAGGTCGGTTCTTTCTATCCCCCTCTATCTTTAATTCATAAAGGAAATACAAAAGTAGTTTTCTCTGTTTGTTTCTAAGGTAACTGTCACACCTTAGTGGGATAGAGTCGTTCTAAATAGACACTTTTCCCGGTAACAAAATGGCGACTCCGTTGGGGACGATTGTCTAATTAGTTTGTTTGTGTATCTCTTGTTGTTTATTTCATAAACTTATAAGTAGCAATCGAACTGCATTTGCCATAACAAATGCAAAGTAGACATCTGTTGCTTCAATCCATTCACTCGATCTGTTTATGATTTGAACAGCTGATTCACAAATGATCTGATTGCCCTTTGTGATAGCTCTTAGACCCTCCTTAGATCTACCCCCTGATTGTACATTACTGATTGCTTTTACTCGGCCAAAAAACCAAAGACTAAACTGTAAACCGTGACCCAGAACCCAGATAGAATTCTCGTTTCTGCCCCAGTGCAGGTACTGTGAAGAACTCCTGCATTTCAGCGCAGTTCCCGAGAGGGAAACCTGCGCTGCAATCCAGTTTCTCTGTGTTACAGGTGCACTGATCAGACTAGCCTTGTGCAGTTGAGGTTCTTGTGCTTCATTCTTTCCAGTTTTGTCTCTGATTTTTGCAGCCTGTGATCAGTGTATGTGTCTGTTTAAAAACCCCTTTTCCTTGCTTTTATTCCGCCTCCTTTGTACAAAAGAACTGTAGATGTTTTTGTGTGTTTGTTGAGTCGTTTATAGTTTTCCATTGCAAAAGTAGAATAGTCGTACTGTCGTCCTTTGATTTAGATCTGTCGCAAGTGTCGATTTCGATCATAGGAGAAAGTTTATTTGCTGTTGATGGTCGATTATGCTTTTACTATTGCCTTTGGTTTGAATTTGTGACTTTCTAGTGTCAAAACGAGTATTTACTTCAAAATCATAAAGTGTCGTAATCATCTCTACCTTTTGATTTCGAAAAGAAGCTTGTTTGTGTTTGTCGCTTGAAAGCAAATTCAGATTTGTACATCAACTTTCTTTTTAGCATCAATACTAAGAGAGTCGAAAACAAATACATGCACATGTGCATTTGCATATTGACAGTCTGTTTGGCCTGATTTAGGAAAGTGCATTTACAGTGTGCTCTTTGCTCTTTGTGAAAAGATTGTGTCTTTCTTTTCCCCTAGTAGCTAGGATTTTCATGGCTGAAAAGAGATAAAAGTTTGTTTATCATCTTTAGATTGCATTTTAGGAATTACATCTACATCTCGTGGTGAACCCAAAAGGCAAACTTCATAAGAAAGATCAACTTAAAATAAATTCAATGAATCTAACAACGCTTTGGAACTTAACGCACAACATTTAGAGGTCTAGGCTAGAGACGTATTCCGGCGTCGTAAAGCCTGGTAACTGTTGTTCTCACTGATGGTTGGGTGATTCCTCCACTTTGAGACAATAAGTGCCAGTATGGACTTGTGCTCCCACGTACCATCGAGTATATTTTGGGAGACCCCTATAGGCTTAAATCCTTTATCCATAGGAAGCCGTGTCTACCGCCCTATCGATCGCAATGCACTGAACACAGCATTCGGGAAGATTGACTGCCGTACCGTAAAAAGTATTCTGCAGTTTTGCGATTGGTTTGGTACTCCCTCTACCTAGATCTCCAGAGCAGTCCCTTTCATTCCTTTTCAGACTCCTTAACGGAAAAGGTCCATCTGAGCACTTGTCACTTCAGGCTCATTAAAAATCGAAGGAGACTAGAGTCATCTTTTGTTTTTTCTCGACTCTTTAAAACTGACAAAACAAGTTGTGTCAAAGCGTCTAAAAATTTATTTTAAACGGAATATTCATTACCCATTTTCCTACATTGATCTTGGGTTGAGAAAATGGAATCTACCAACCAAGGAATTCCCCTTGGTGGAAATCCTAGTCCCTTCTCCTCTTGGGGAGATGTTGGTGCACCCCATATGACCACATTGTCGCTTCCAGGACTGACAATTGGTTTGCCTGTATGGCTCTTCTCAACCTCTGTCATTCAGAACACCACTATTCCTGAACAATCGAATCAACAATTAGACGAGTCCAGAGTTGCCCACCAACCTTCTACTTCCTCTAATTCTTTCTCTCCTCCTTCCTCTTCGCTTGATGGGGCTGGTAAAGCCAAAATTCAAGTTCCTAAGGAGAAGAAGGAAAAGAAAAAGAAAGAGAAGAAGAAGAAGGAGCCAAAGGCGAATGGGGGAAAACGAGTTTCGTCTAACGAAAATCCACACACTGCACCGACCAGGCCTAAATCACCATGTGTCATTTGCAAGGGAGACCACTATCACAGAGACTGTCCTTGCATCCCTCGGATCTTAAGGGACTGGTCTCCCCATTTGCACAACCCGGTGTCATCAACCTCTGATGATCATGTTGAGAACACACCGTCAACTAGTGAAAGTGAAGCCCCAGGACAAAAAGGAAAGTATAGATTTCCTTGTAAACTGTGTGAAGGCGATCATGCCGTCCACCATTGTGCCTTCTTAGACAAGGCTAAAAGAGTTTTGGAAGATCGTCCGGTTTCACCGTCACGACTTCCTCCTGGATATAAAAAACTCCTGCCGAGTCTGTCACCAGTTGAAAATCCGGTTGGCCCGCTCAGGTGGTCAGCTGAAGCACCTATCATTGAAGATAAACCATCTGAATCCATACCAGACGAAAGTCAAAAGGTCGAGGCGGCAGTTGACCCGGTCTTGCCTTCAGAGGTTTCATCTTCAGATGATACCGTCACCGAAGAGAACAAGGATGATACCGTCCAAATTCTTTTCATAAGCACAGACTCTAACGAACATGGGGGCAATTTACCCGTTCCTTTATCGCAGGAAGGAAGTTCGTCTGAGTCGTACCCAGCCGTCTATTCGGTCCCACCTCCAAGCAACCTAGTTGTCTCCTTCGACTGGAATCAACTAGGCAGACCCCGTTTACCAGCTAGTGTACCATTCCGAATTATTGTTCAAATATATAAAATGGTTATGGTTGGTACCATCATAGATGAGGGGGCTTCTGTGAGTATCCTTTCCTCGACTGCTTGGAAAGCGCTTGGTTCGCCATCGCTTTTGCCTGAAATGAGAAATCTAACAGGCTTTGATAAAGGAACCAGTCGACCATTAAGGATCCTTCCCAATGTGCCCATAACATTGAGAAGGAAAACTGTTCACATGAACGTAATGGTAGTTCAAGGACCCCTGGATTACAATCTACTCCTTGGACGAGACTATATTTATTGCATGGGAGCAATTGTCTCCTCACTCTTTAGAGTAATGTGTTTTCCGAACGAAGGAAGAGTGGTCCAGCTCGTAGACCAGCTTTCATTTCCCGGATCATACATAGCAAATAGTCATATACCGACCCTAAATGGTCTCTTCACGCAAGAAATGTCTCAATCTCCAGTCCGTCCACCCGATGAGCGCGAGTGATTCGGGGGGACATGACTGAAACCCAGGGGGCATGCACCCTGGTCTGCTTCAACAGGGAAACGTCGGGTATAGGGTAGGTTTCCGCGAGAGAATATGACTAGTCTGTACTCCCGTCCGTGATTGGAAGAGGGAGTTATTCTAGAACAAGATTCTCTTGTCAAAGTTATGTGAGTTGGTTGACCTCGCCACTCACCTTTGTCTATTTCGGTAGACATCGCCGAGGAAGTGTTTTATTTGCACCGTGAGTAGAGCAATCTTTGGATAGCCTGAAAGAGGTATACCCTTCCTGGTAAAACAAATGTTTTGTCAGCTTGAATAGAGGGTGACCTTGAAGCTCTGTTTTATACCTGGGGGCATGCAAACCTTTTGGAGTGCAAGCAAAGAGCGATTATTTATCTGTTTTTTGGATTGGTCGTCCCCTAACTTGCATAAAGAAAGGATGTGGGGCAAAACTCTAAAAGTTGCCGTTTTATATGAGACATTCTTATCATACAACTGGATTAATCGAGCAGTGTTACCGCAAGGTTCAAGCTCATTAAAAAATAAACCCGCACCGAGCAAGTGTTTCCACCCGCGTTTAAGCTCGTTAAAAAATGAACTATTCCCACCGAGCAAGTGTTTCCACCCGCGTTTAAGCTCGTTAAAAAATGAACTATTCTCCGGTAAATAACCGTCGTGAATGTAGTACTTCAGCCATTAAAGCCTTGGTCGTGTTTGCACCGTCACCTCCACTTTTTCATTGGCCGATCATTCACCTCCACTTGATTGTTTACCCATTTTGAGGAACAGCTGCGAAGAGTAATTTCACTAGCCATCCTTGTGACACTGCCGTGATTGGAAAATTCCAAACCTTACCTGGAATCAGCTGCTACCCATTTTATCACTCGTTCCTCAAAAGACGAGTCTCCTTTAAGCTCTTTTCAACTGACTCGTAAAATATGAAAAGATTGCCGAGTCCTTGGCCTTCCAGCTCGTTAAAGGGACAGGAAGTGCTATCCATCCTCTAGATTTTAATCTTTTTGGACCTGAGGGATTATTACACAAAAAGATCGAGCGCTTGTTTTGTTCGGCTCGTTAAAACTATCGAAAATTCATCCCTTCTGTATTGTTTTATACTTTTTCGGACTTAAGGGATTAGATGACGAAAAAGGAGTTTTGGAGTTACCTTTACGTACCTTTTCAGACTCTCTAAAAATGAAAAGGACCGAGTTATCTTTGTCGTTAAACTCGTTAAAAAGATTAATAGCGACAAACTTGTCTTTAGACGAGAACGAGTTTCACTATCGCTAGGCTCGTTAAAACATAGCGATGGGTTTGCCCGAAGGGAAAATTATAGAACAAGCATATGTTATCCTCCTCAAGCTTGACAAAAATAAAGAGGTACTGGTCAGCAATGACTGGGGAAAAATGGGAAGAAAACTCAAAGAAACTTTGTTGGTAGCAAGTCGCTCTTGAACATGACACTTCCGCTCCGTGTCCGAGTCGGGTTGGGTTGTTTCATTCACCGGTCACATCACCATGGTCATGCCATACTATCCACATTTGGGGTTAATGCTACCAATCCACCACATAAGTGTCGCCGACATGTTCAAGAGAAGTCATCCAGAGAAGTCACCTGTGTCTCACCCACTACCATACATTATACTTCATTCTTTCATGACCACCATCCTAAACCGTATATCATCAGATTGTTTTCACCTCTATCAAAATCATTTACTTCGTTCCATGTCATTGAAGTGGGATTCATTAAGGCCCTCCTTTGACGGATCACTTCTTGTCGACATCAGCTCATTATCCAAGAATTTGGTCTAGGAACACCCCATTCAGTACTTTGAAGCTTGCATGCCTTAATGGCAAGTTTCTCACTTCCGGCGACAAGTTTACATCAATGGCCTTCGACCGAAAGATTTTACGTGGTGTTCGACGCCAAGTCCTTTATTCACACCACGTGAATTGTACTGTAGTACCTTGAGGATCATTATCATTATCGATGATTCCTCTCGTGCTTGTTAACAGTTTACATCATTGACTGGTAATCAAGCGATGTCTTTCCATGTTCGACTTCAGAACATTTCTCACATGGATCGACTTGTACTTCGAGTGAAGGTCGGACGAGATTGAAGACCCCGGATCTAGTTTCATCCATCTGGGCTGCGATATATATTCAGGAAAATAAAGACATTAAAATGTACAGCATTGCAGCACAGATAATCATCCTACCAAAAGGATGATGACTTTATCAGGATCATCAGTCTACACTCAGACGATTTTCTGTCCTATGTACATGAAAATGAATTTATAGAGCTGAGCATGGGAATGCCCGCCTCAGCTAGATCATGAAAAACAGTATGAAGATAATGTATTGTATTGTATCTTATTACAGGTCTCCTCCCAACATTGAAAGAACTTCGGATCCTCATAATAAAGCATTTCACCCGATTAACGGCCTCATACTTTAGGGGGCAACTGTTATAGACATTTTTGTGCCTTGTGGCTCCAAGCATGAAATGTCCATAAACCAAGGGCTTCTAAGTCCCTAAAAGTGTTGTTCCAACCCCTAAAGGAACAAGGTCAACAAATTACAGCTTCTCCTAGAAGTTCTCCACCAGAAACTGCTCAGAATCAGTCAAATCAGGATCATTTCAGCTGCTCCACTGGCTAGCTGCGTTGCATAGCACCTAAATACACTGGCTAGGTGCGTTGCAATGCACCTAAATGCACTATCAGGGTGCGTTGAGCGGGAAATGACAAATGGCAGTGCCATTCCGCGAGGTGGAAAGACAATGGAAGCTTCCAAAATCTTCTCCTATGACACTTGCCTCACTGAGTTCGACCAAGGATGAGTAAGAGGCTTTCAGTCTCCAAGTGGAAGTAAGAACTGACAGAGAGAAGACACTAATCAAATGACAAGCGGACTCATCCTCCTTGCATACATCTATATATGGATCCCTCATCCCAGAGATCCGGAGGCTGGAATTTTGTGCATTGCAAGGAATTGTTGTTGGTTTTGAGATAGATATCAAAGTATTGGGTGATTTATGCTTTGTTGGAGGTGAAGAGGGGCTTCTTTGCTGGGAGGTTGATGCTGGGTCAGGAATCATTGGTTGTAACTCCTCCTGGATCTTCTTGTTATATCAATAAAACTATTTGAGTTTTTCCTACATGCTTGTGTATCATTGATGCTTGTTACATTTGTATGTTTAGCTTAAATCTGATCCTAAGCTGTTTATGAATATAGATCCATGTCTTTGTGTAGTTTTCTTCTTCTGTTATCTTACAGGAACTTGGTGAAGCTGGGCAAGTAAGAAAGTAGGTAGCTAGAAGCTGTCAAAGAAGAGAGGGATTGGATCAAAGGATTAACGCAAGACATAGGTCGGTTCTTTCTATCCCCCTCTATTTTTAATTCATAAAGGAAATACAAAAGTAGTTTTATCTGTTTGTTTCTAAGGTAACTATCACACCTTAGTGGGATAGAGTCATTCTAAAGAAGAATTTTATTGTTCAATATTTGGGCCACATACTTCATTAAAGTTACATTGATGCTTTCAACTATTCAGTTAAGTCTCTGATTGTAACATCTATAATCTTTTCTTTTGCGTGAATAGCCAAAACATATTTCTTCATCTACTCAAGAATCAATATTGTTTTACGATCTTCCCTTTTAATGTAGCGTTTGCTTCTAAACACCCTAAAATGTTTGACATTTGTTGGTCTTCCTCTCCATAGTTTGTATGGAGTCATATCACAACTACTTCTAAGAAAACCTCTGTTCAAAGAATATACTATCGCATCAACTGCCTGAACCCAAATTTTATCATCCAATTTTGAATCATTCATCATTTTTTTGGCCATTTCTTGTACAATTCTATTCTTCCTTTCGGTTTGTGGTGTCCTAGCTATTGAGAAATACCTTTTTATTCCATGTTCTTCACAGAAACGTTGAAAAACTTTGGAAGCGAATTATCCACCATTTTGAGATATTAAACATTTAATCTTCAAATCAATTTCATTATCAACCATTTCCTTGTAGATCTTGAAACATTTGAATCTTTCAGACTTTTTCTTCAAAAAGCTAACTATCGTCATCCTGGGACAATCATCAATCATTAACATAAAATACAATTCACCATTTAGTCCTTTAGTATTCATTGGTTCACATATATCAATATGTATCAATTCCAATGGTTTTGAGGTGGAGTTTTCTTTCGTTTTTAATGCAAATTTTGTTTGTTTTCCATTCCCGCAATGTTCACATATAGCGCTAGTTGGTTTTGAAATTAGTGGTATTTATTTCATAACTTCCTTTTTGATGATTTTGATAAGGTTATCAAAGTTTATATGTCCCATCTGTCTATGTCAGAGTCAACTCTCGTCTTGTTTGTCCAAAAGACAACCTTTAACAACCTCATCCAAAGTGTATATGTTGTTTGGAGTTCTAGTTGCAGTAGCCACTAGTTGTCCAGATTTTTCTCTTCTTATTTCACATTTCTTTGAGTCAAATAAAATCGTATGTCCTTGACCATGCATTTTACCTATGCTCAATAGACTATAATTCATATTTTCAACAAGAAGCACATCCTTTTCTATAGCATCCTTGCTTCCAAGCTTACCAGTGCCTATTCCTATAACATTTGCAGATCTGTCATTTCCAAAAGATATTGCTCCATATTTTCCTTCTTTCAAAGATATAAATTTATTCCTATCTCCTTTCATATGTGTTGAGGAACCACTATCAATGTACCAAACATTCTTTTTTCTTTGAGACTTTAGGGAAATAACGTATCTTTCAATTTTATTCTTCCAAACTTGTTCATTCTAATTCTGTTGTGATTCCCTTGGGGGAGTAGTAAACCTGCAATCTTTAGCTGAATGTTTGAAATTGTTGCATTTATATAATTCTAATTCATCTTTTAAGTAATCAAACCTATTGTAATTTTTCTTGAAATTTACTTGTGAACTTCTGGAATAACCATTCCTCAAGGGTCTTACAAAGTTTCTTTTGTTCAAACCATAAGTATGAAAATGTATAGATTTATGTCTGAAATTTCCACATGAATAACCAAATCCATGAAATCCTAGGTTTATACCTAGGAGGAAACCTTCTTCGTGGAACTATTCTCCAAGGTCCTTCTTGCATGTCTTGGTTTTTGTCTCTGTTGGGAAGCTTCCTTGCTCGATAGATCCTATAATTGTTTCAGCATATGTTTTATGTTCTTCACCTTTTCCTGTCATAGAAGAGCTTTAGCCTTTTATGAATTCTTCCTTGTATCCTAACCCAATTTTATCACTATATAGCCTTTTATTTATAATAATCTCATCCAAGGTTCTAGAGCTATTTGCAAAATTCTACAGAACATTTCCCCTTTTGGCTTCTTTTCGTAGAGAGACTATTTTTGCTTCTAGTTATTCCCTTGCCTCGTTGCTTTCTTTTAACTCAATCGTGAGTGATTATTCAATTCTTTTGGATTATTTTGACTATACTCTAAGGCTAATGATTTCTTGTTCATTCCTTTTGTTGAGTTTCTTGGTGTGTTATTTTACTTCCTTCAATTCCTCTTCCAAAGAATTAACATTTCACCTTTCTTCTTTGAGTTATTTTATAACTATGACAACTTTATTTTGAAATTTGATTTCAGTCATTTATTCTTCTTCATTAGGTGCTTCCTTCTCATTATGATTAGCCATAAATAATACTCTTTTTTTGTTTTCTTCATCATTGTCACTCTCTTCTTTAGATGAGGAACTATCTTCCTTGGAGAAGAATCTTTTCTTAATCCTTTTCTTCTTACCTCGCTTGTTAAAATTTATTTGACCCTTATTTCCTTTCTAAAATTATTTTCTTATGAGGGAACTTAGCTTAAAAATGGTCATCTCACCACAATCAAAACATACTAACAGAATTTTTCCTTTGTACTTACCCGTTCCTCTTTTCATCTTCCTTATAAGGTAGGAAAATTATTCATCTGAAAATTCTTCTTACTCTTCCTCTTCTTTGCAACTACTATACCTTGGTTTAGATAGTTGTTTGCCTTTCCCATTCTTCTGGTGTGTTGTATATGTTGTTTCTATATTAGATGAACCATATTCCTCTTCAATCCACATTTCATAATCTGTAAGTATCCCATTTAGCTCATCCATACTAAGGTTAATTAAGCCTGATCTATCTTGTAAGACGAAAAAATTAGGATTAAATATTGTTGGAAAAGTGTTGAATACCTTCTAAACAATGGCCTTTTTATTTGCTAGTTCTCCTAATCATTCCAAGGAATTTGTTACTTAATATACAAGTTGAAACTAATCTGCAATGTTCCTGTCTTCTTTCATCCTTAGTTGTTGAAATTGATCTCTGCAAATTAAGTTTTTCTTCCTTGACCTTTGAGTCTCCTTCATATATGTTTTGAAGATTGTCCCATAGTTACTTAGTTGTTTTACAGGCCAATACCTTAACATAAACAGATTGATTGAGTCCACTTATAATAATATCCTTGGCTTTGGCATCATATACGACATTTTTCTTACCTTGTTCATTTGTTTTTGCTTTATAGCTTTGTTCAACTATTTATCAAACGTCATATCCTTATGAATGTAAATGAATATGCATCCTTCCACTTCGTAGTGCATAGTGATCTCCATTAAATAAGGGAACTCTATTCTTGGTGTACTCCATGATCTCCTTCCATTTGTTAAATTTCTAGTGAAGGAACTTGCTCTAATACCAATTGTTAGAAATACTGGGGGGAGGAGGGCGAATCAATATTTCTTATCAAATAGCACTTAATTAATCTTTTTTAGATCATTAGTTAATCTTCAACAATATTATAGTTATTTAGTAAAGTAGTAAACAAGAATGTAGAAAGATAGAGATAGTAGGCACAAGATTTATAGGTGGAAAACTCGCTTCGGGTCAAAAACCACCAAAATCTTTTATAATAAGTTATTTAATATTCATCCCCAACTGAAAAGAAATCTACAACTTCCTAGAACTCTAGAAAAACATTCATCTCCATCTCCCACTAGAAGGATAACCCAACACCTTAGTTTTATCAATAGTCAAATGAAATGATGCCCCAACACCATAGTGAGCCACAACTCACCCTAACACCACCATACCACCCTAAAGTGTTTACATACCCTAACCTTAAGGTGACTCCATTCACCTACATAGAACCACCCTACCACCTTATAAAGACAAAAAATAAAAAATAAAAGTGTGGACTCCTATACCAGGGACAATGGTCCAAATTACAATGATATTTGAATGATTTTATTTGACTAGCCAATAAAAGTAGGGCCCAAACCCTTGCCCTGACCAATGAAGAACCCTTGTCCGAACTACAAACCAAACCCCTTATCCCAAAACATTTTTTCCCTCTTCAACTCTAGGAAACATTAGAAACTCTTTACAAAATTTGGGCTCCCATACCAAGGAAAAAGGCCCAATTACAATGATGTACAATGCTTGACTCAATTGATAACAATGACTATAGGAATAAATATTTACAAGACAATGGGATATTGTTGTTGATTTTCTACTGTAGTAATTCTTTTGTTCTAACTTCAATGCTTCACTACTTGTGCCTTCATCTCCATTAGTGCACTGCTTGTGCCTTGTACTTTTGTATTGCCTTTATTGTATGAAGCCCTCTTTCATTCCTTCTATTTGAGATCAAAATTATGTCCTGAATTGTTGTAGGTGATCACATTGTTGGAGAATGCTTGGAGACGTTTTGTACTTGCAATTTGATATATACCCAAGGCGAATCACAATAGACAAAAGAAAATGTGAATAACCCTTTAAATTTAACTAAAATTATGTTGCAATAAAAACCATAAAACGTACCTTTGATCTTATGCATGTGATCTTATCCAAACTTTTGTTGCCTTGAATTACGATGCTAATAAAAAAGTGTACCGTGGAATAGATATGATAATTTGATAAGTTCATATAAGTCCTTTCATCCTTAATGGTTGTTCCTTTTTCAAATTACTACCACCATATGATGAGATGCCATTGCTGGTAACATAACTACTTTAACACTTAATATCCAGGATTCAACTTTCTTAGCTTGACTGAAGACGAGGTCAGCTTCAATGATACATATACCATATATGTAGGTCTATTGTTAGGTTTATTTCACAATGTGTAACATCATTTTTTCCTTGGATTAGACTTTAAAGGTGATATAAATCCATATCTTATAGTAGCCTTTCAATGAACCTTACTGATTGAGACAGAGAATGCTCAGAGATATCACCCAAAATGTCGTTATTTTGTGCAGAGGTTATGTGAAGCTTTAGAGCATTCAGATGATTGTAAAACTAAGACTTGATTATAGGTCAACCTTTTCTCATTTGGATCTCCAAGATAAGGTTTCCACATGGATTTTACACTTGCAACAAAGAATACCAAGAGGATCCCAAATCCCAACCAAAAAGATAAAAAGAATAATCCCATATGTATGCCCTAAGGTATGCCCTAATGAGGATTGAATTAAGATCTTATAGCTTCAATAACAATTATACCAAGTGAAACCCTAACCAAAATTAATCAAGCCAGAACCCAAACGAAGAGTACACTCCTTCACCCATCCAAATGAATCCATCCTCCACAGGTCCAAGGTTAGATTGTAGTCATAGGTATACAACAAGGCTGAAGGTAATGAGATGTCTAAATAATATGCTAGTTCTTTGCTCTCTTTTACAAGGAATCCTATAGAAAGATCTAACATTTAAAGCAAGCCAAAATAAAACCTTATCTTCTAATGATCTATGTGTTGTATACTTCAAGGGTAGCCAAAAATTCAAAAAATATCCTTGATTATTTGTTCAAGATCATATTCATTAGCAAGATAAGGCTCCTTTTATATATATAATCTTTTAAATAGAGGGGGGATTTTCAATAGTTGAACGTTGGAAATTAGGAGGGGCATATCAAGGAAGGTCGTGAGCTAAGTAAGGGAGGTCATGAGCTAAGTAAGGGAGGTTGTGAGCTTTATGGGAAGAGATATTAGTCTTTAAGATAGGAGGGATACTTCATTTAATATGATTCCAAAGATGATGCCTCCACTAAACTTAATTAATTACCACAGATTAATGAATTTGTGTGTCATGACACTTCTTCATAGGGTTTTAGCCCACTAATAGGTTTATCCAAATTCAAATTCTAATAACTCTCAATCCGTGAGGAACTATGTGGTGTGCTAAATATCACTAGAAAGATATTTCCGAGGAGAAACCAACTAGAGTGATTTGGATGCAAGAAACCATGAATTTGGATGCCAAAATTCCCAACGAATATTAGGGTTTTCTCCTGATGCTACCTAGGTTGACATCAATTACAACCACCTATCAACATGCAAAGATTTATGTTATGGTTATTGTTGTATAGATAAGGGTTCTATATGCTACTTACTTATTGCATTTCTTGGTCACTCATTGATATTGTGATATTTATTCATTTGTTGTATATGTGATGTTATGTTGATTGTTGATATTGTTAGCCTCCTGTTGCAGTAGGTATTCATATTTCATGATTGACAGTTGAAAGTGCCAAATATGTCATCTTTTCATGCTGCAAGGTTCCATATTTCCTTAAGAGGCCAAAGAAGAGGCCATGAAAGTGTGCCAGTCTAAATGCCACTGTTGTATTCCAATTTTGATGAGTTATTCCATTTTTGAAGATTTTTTCAGTTAAGGGAAGGCCAAACAGCTTAATCTTGGCCTCCCTAGGTTTCAACTTCTTGTTTTAGAATATAGAGAATCATTATCTGTCCAAACAGCTTAATCTTGGCAGATTTGTAGATAGGTAGAGAATCTTGGGTGCTCATCAGCTTAATCTGAGCCCCGGCAGGAATAAGTATTGATTTAGATAGGAGGATAGCCAAAAGAAAGATTGTAAAGCTGGGTTTGCTAGTTCAAGTGCACCCAAACCAAAAGGAAGAAAAAATGCTAGGTAAGTAGGCTGGGTAAGTAGTTTTGTGGTTGCAGAATCAAGCTATGTGATCCATTTCATGTTGTCAAGTGTCATATTTATTCAGATCACAAGTTGGAGGCAATTTTCCTTTGGAGGAGCTCAAGCTGGACATGTCTAACTCCCCCTTCTTCTTATTTCCAAAATCATTCACTAACCTCCCCAAAGAGGTCAAGATCTGCTTGACAACTCTTAAATTCATCATTTTCCATTATATTTGCCTAAGTAAAAGTCTACTTTGCTTAGGAGTACTATTGGTTCACTCTTTGAGTCACTTTCCCCTCTAAATAGCCTAAGATCCACATACTTAGCGCTTTCTTGTCATTTCCATATTAACTACTAACTCTATTATTTAGCTCCCTAAATCATTTCCCTATCCCCTATTATACAAAAATATATATAAAATCCCAAAAATATTAAGTAGCCCTTCCTTGGCACTATAGCCATATTCTCCTAAGTCTGGGAGGCAGTAGTCCATCTGGGGCTCCTACTAACCCATCCGCGTCCTAACTGGAGTTAGTCTGACATCTGGTCACACTAACAACCATTCCCCCTCAACCCTAACCCTACAATACCCATGCTCCGCCTTTATCCTAAAGTCTTGCCCACAATATATTTGACCCGCTCGCATATAATCCCATTAACCCACTTTCCTAAAGTTTTCCCCCTCCACCGGATTAAACAAATTAATTAAAAAGGCGCCGCGGGCCCGGTCCCTTATCCTTCTGCCGCCTTCTCTATTCCGCCAGCCGTCCGATTTTCCGCGCCCCAAATCTACGGTGGGCGGGTCTTTTCCCCTCCGAACCTGTCGATGGTTAGCGTCCGGGAGATGGGCGGTTTTCCCGTCGTACTCCCGCTACGCGTCACCCTCTCGACTATGGCAGAGCCCCCTCCTCCGAAACCGCCTATGTGAAAAAGTGGTGCACGTGAAACCAGATACCACCCTCCCTTGTATGATGTCGGCGCCACGTTATCCACCTGCGTCGGCCTCCTGCCACCGTGTCCTCTGCCACGTCGCTGCCACCGTACTGCCATGCCATCACCCCGACCGTACCGCCACGTCACCCGGCTGTACTGCTGAAGTCACCCTACTGACGTCACCCTGCCACGTCACCGCCGTATTGGGACCCACTACTGACGTCATGCTGACGTCATCACCAAAAAAGGGCGCGAAAGGCAAAAATCGCTGCTCAAGAAGCCCTGAATCAAAATCTGAGGTATTTTTTGATGCATCGCCAAGAAAAATAGGCCAAAATGGAAGCCCTCTCATGGCTCGGCTACCAGCAGGCCCGAAATTCGCAAAATTGACAGAAATTTCTTCACGCAGGATTCAGAAAAGGGGCAAAACAGTTCTTAAAGCAACAGAGGGCCGAACAGCGGCCATAAAATGTTGATGGGACAGTTTAGAGCATTCAGAAGACATTAAACAGCCCGATTCAATTGTGAAAGAGTATCAGAGGCAAGATGAAGCGGCAAAGAGTATCAGTTCGGCAACATCAAAGCAGGTGAACATTAAAGACCTCCATTAAAGTCAAAGAAGCAGTAAATACCATTTAAAGCTTATCTGGTCGGGATTAGTGCGCATTAATGCCACCAAACAGAAGCATAACCGACTTAGAACTTAGAAGTGCAGATAAAATACAAGGCATAGTTATTGCAGAACCGCCTCATTGCACCGAGCCACCAAGACAGATTTCAGCTCATTTTGATACAGCTGCCCTCAGCGCAGCTCAAAAGATATTTTCTTGCATTAAATTCTGGACAATATTAGGTTAAAGAAATCATTTCCTTCAGACCTGTTTAGGTCGGCTGTAATAGATTAATTTTTTATATTTTCCCTATTTATACCACCCTCTATATTGTTTAAAGGGTTGGTTGGTTGATAATCCTCATTAGAGACTCGCACTATATATCTGATATGTTTTCCTTAATCAAAGATTGTTGAAAGCTTGGAGAATGGACTGTGTGCTGTGTATTACTGTTTGAAGAGTGAATTATGGAATTCTTGTGCTGCAACATGACTCAATAAGTGCCTCTTACCTCTGTTTTAATTGATATATGCTCATATTATACATGTATCACCATCTAAATAGCAGAAAGAAAGATTAGCTTGGAACTTGTTTAACTGCACTCTATGCTCAATTTCTGATGTTTCTTTATGTTTTCACCTGAACTGAATTGGTAATGAATATGAATTCCCTTTGGCTCATATTTACCCTAATTCACCCTCATTTGACATTTATCTAGGGATTCTTTACTGTTCCTAGATAGAGCTCATTCACCTTCCCTCTGTTAAGCTGAGTGAGAGATTCTTTGTTGCCTCTCATTCCTTAGCCTTCATTCCATCCTTTAGCTTGAATGATTGTTTCATGTGCAGCTATCTTGCTCCATATTCCTCTTGTGACCAAGAAAACGCACCAGCAGTCCTATTCCTCAACTCCATGCCCAATGGTTTGAAACTTACCACACTATGCATTGCCTCTCTGCTTGCAAGCATCCTCCTTCCCACCAAAACACAAACAAAACCAGTTGTACTCAATAACTAGCCTAAAATCATCATCAACAAAGCTAAATTAGAAAGAGAGAGCCCTCTCTGATTGCAAGTGGGCTAAAACCTGCAATCCAAAGATTGGTTTGTGGTTACCTCGGCCGTATTCCCTTAGGAGTCAAAGGGAACAACCTGAGTGATAACATAATGGCGACTCCACTGGGGAACAATGAATTTACTAATTGTTGTATATTCCTTAAAACTACAGATGAAGCTTGAATGTCAGCCAGGGAGCCTTTGAAACTGTTTTTGCTTTGCATTTACAGAAGTAAATAAAAGCTTCTTCAGTCAATCTTCATGCTAGTTTTAGGCTATAGACAGCTATTCCAAAATTTTATCGGTTCCTTGCTAATTCTAAAAACGTTCACAGAAAATACCAAAACAAGTTCAGAATCTGGCTCCCAAAAGGAATTCACGTTATACAAGGTCAAACCCAGACCTAAATCCCCTAGCTGCTTTTGAAAATCCGAATTTAATCCCAAAGATTCTTAGGAAACAAGAAGATTTTGCTAATAATAGTCCTGAAGTAGTTCACCCAAGCAGTGTTCCAACCCCTGTCAAAGTTTTATTTCGTTCAACCCCTACTTCCCCTTGTTCATCATCCACATCTCAAAGCACTCCTTCCACACCTCCATTCACTGCACATACTACCACTACCACTACTGTTGTTACTGTTGTTCCAGCTGTTCCATTTATCCCTGTTGTTCCATTTATCCCTATTGTTCCACTTATCCCTATGAATATGGCTAATAGATATGCACCCCTGCAACTACCTGCTAATCCCGGGGCTATTCCTCAGGATTACCAAACTAAAATCACATATTTTGATGGCACAAGTGCTTGCACAGCCCTTCAGCATACCAAGAATATGCAAGACTATTTTGAGAACTACGAAATAGATGATGATAGCGTGAGAATGAAAATTTTTGTCCAAATTTTAACAGGTGAAGTAAGAACTTGGTTCAGAGCACTTGCTACAAATTCCATAGCCAATCCGAATGAGCTTTACCAATCCTTTCTCAACAGATGGGAAAAGAAAAAAGATCCACTACACATTTTATCTGAATACGACATCATAAGAAGAGGCCCTCAAGAGTCTGTCCTAGATTATTGTGCAAGATTCAACAATGTTTACAATGCAATACCACAGAACTTAAGACCCCTACCTGACCTTGCTTTGTATAAGTTCCCTGATGGTTTTGATTCAGATATGGCCTATCAGTTAAGGGAAAGAGCCCCTCAAAGCCTTGCAGACATGAAAAATGTTGCTGTTAGCGTAGAGGCAAATTTAATTGCCAAAAGAAACAGAGCTAGAATTGAAAGAAGAACCACCTTCAAGGAAGAACCCTCAGCCTTAGATCAAAAGCTTGATGCTATTATCAGTGGCATACACAAGTTGGGAGACAGAGTAGAAAGTGTTGAGAGGAAATCATCATGGGAAGGACAACAGTCCAATACCATAAGGAACCCAAATTTCAGGAAAACGCAGAACACAAATGTTGGTAGGTCTAGCCCAAACCATGATATAAGACCCCCTTTTCAAGAAAACTATGCTGAGGCATCCACATCTAGTGAGCCCATAGAAGACACTCACATGAACCTGATGGATCTAAAGGCTGAGCATCAAATTTTCCTGACCCAAGAAGACCAAGATGAGCATGAATTTAATCAATTTCAGACTAAGTTTGGTGAGTCTTTTGATTTTAAACAAGGTTATGATACTGTTGCGTATGAGGTCCACAAACAATATAAGCTGAGAACTAGGACCATTGATATTCCTGAACCTAGCAAGCCAGAGGATGGCAAACAGCCCAAAAAGATTAAAGGAAAGGCTATTATAACAGAACCAGCTGATATAACTGTCCTAATCCCACATCAAGTGACTGTAGAGGACATAACACACATGCAGCCTTCTATTGATCAACCTCTGCCACCTTCTTCCTCGAAAGAGAATTCGAACAACGTTCCAAAAAGCCCTCCTAAAACTGAAAAGCCACAAGCAATCACTTCCCATAATGCTGATAAACAAGAGAAAATTGCTGATACTCCAATGGAAAAATGGAAGCCTGCCTCCTCTCACAACATTAAAACCCAATCTGAAAAATCATTTGATTTAGAGGCAGAAATAGGTAAATTGAAGATATCTATCCCTCTCTCAAAACTTGCCAAACATGATGTGTATAGGCAACAAATTCAAAGATCACTTCAAATCCCAGAAAATAAGGATGACGTGAATGTTTGAGATGATACCCTTGAACTGTTGTTTGGTCCAGAAGTTAATGGAAAATCAACATATGGATCTGTTCCACCCTTCTATGTCAGTTTGCATATACATGACAAAGTTTTGCACAATGCTATGTTTGATTCAGGAGCATCACACAATCTTATGCCCAAAGCAGTTATGGAGAAGCTAAACCTTGATGTCACAAGACCCTACAAAGATTTATTCTCATTTGACTCAAGTCAAGTCAAGTGTTAGGCCTCGTCAAAGACTTGTGTGTCTCCTTAGTCCAATATCCCAACAAGACAATCCTCATGGATGTGGTGGTTGCTGACATTCCACCAAAGTATGGCATGCTCCTATCAAGATCATGGGGAGAAAAATTCCAAGGATCCCTTCAATTAGACCTCTCCTATGCCACTATTTCAGTCTTTGGGCAACCAAAGAGACTGTATAGAGAAACACTAATGAAATATGTGGTAAGTAGTGAGGAGAAGCCCCAAAATTTTCCTATTTACTCAATCCATTCTGATATGGATTCTTTTATTTTGTTTAATGATGAAACAAGTCCTCCAACTAATGATAAGCCTTTCGCTTTAGAACAAGAAACTTTCATAAATGAGGAATCGGTTGCACATACCCAAGAAACTGTCAAAACAGCTAATGCAACCAGCATACTAGAAGAACCTCCCCAAACAGAAGTTTCAAATCTGCCCAATCCTAAAATGGTTGAAACTCTTAATACTAACCACAAGCAAGAAATCACATGGTATTTAGAGTTTAATGGCTCTGTTAACAAGTTAGGAATAGGGGCAGGTGTCTGGATTCACAATACACATAACAATCATGCAGAAGGCCATGCCTACAGACTAAATTTCAAATGCACCAACAACATGGCAGAGTATGAGTCTCTCCTTTTAGGCCTTAAACTGCTCAAAGCTCTAGGAGATGCAAGAGTGTCTATTCTAGGTGACTCCGATTTAATCATACAACAGATGAAAGGCAACTCTGTTACCAATGACAATAGAATGAGGGCCTATAGGACTGCTACCACTAATATACTCAATGCATTCACTGAATCCAAGCTTGCCAAGATTTCATGAAATCATAACATTCATGCACACAGCCTAGCAACTTTTGCTAGTACATGCAAGCTTCCCTTTGAGCCAAATCACCATTTTACAGTTGAAATAAAACACAGGCCTGCTGTCCTAAACAACGTTAAAGATTGGCAAGTGTTCGAAAATGATGCCCAGATTAACAATTTCCTCACTCTTGAGCATGAGTTTTCAAATATTAACATTGACATGGATGCTATGACGGATGAACAACAGCAAACAAATGAAAATCAGCAGGCTGTCACAGCTGTATTAGCCAAACAAATCCTAAACCCAATTGTTTTTGACAAAACAAACATAGAAGAGCTGAAACTAATGCACTTGGAGGAAATAGCCAAAACAGAGGCCGAGATCATTGACTTAAAGGATAACTTTCTCCCTGCTGGCCTCACTCCATTAGAAGACATGTTTGATGCTAATGAAGTTCCTAAAAAGCCAAAAATGCAGCCATTGAACGCTGCTATAGAAGAACACAACATTGGGATAGCAGAGAAGCCCAAAATGATCAAACTATCTCAATCTTTGCCACCCGATCAAAAGCCCAAATATGTGGATTTGTTCAAAGAATTCCAAGATGTATTTGCTTGGATTTATGAGGACTTGAAGTCCTATGACACCTCAGTGATCCAACACACCATTCCCTTAAAACCAAACCAAAAGCCCTTCAAACAAAAACTTAGAAGAATTAACCCTATGCTTCTTCCCCTGATTGAGAAGGAAGTAAAGAGAATGTTTGAAGCAGGTATCATAACACCCATCAGATTTTCTGAATGGGTATCTAATCTTGTTCCCACAAGAAAGAAGACAGGTGAGATTAGGCTCTGTGTAGACCTGAGAAATTTAAACCAAGTCTCCCTAAAATACCACTACCCATTGCCCAAAATGCATCACATTTTACAAAGAGTAGTGGGTTCATCTAGAATCTCTTTGCTAGATGGCTTTTCAGGTTTCAATCAAATACTTGTTCACCCAGATGACCAAGACAAGACAGCCTTTACAACACCGTGGGGAACATTTAAGTATGTTAAAATGCCTTTCGGCCTAAATAACGCTGGTGCAACCTTTCAAAGGGAAATGGATATTGCGTTTGCTAAGGAAATACATGATTTCCTAGTTGTCTACCTCGATGACTTGACCCCTTTCTCCAAATCTGATCAAGAGCACCTCAAAAACCTAAGGAAAATATTCATGACATGTAGGAAATATGGCATTTCCTTGAACCCCAAGAAGTCTCTCTTTGGCCTTGAAGAAGGCAAATTACTTGGCCATATGATATCAAAGGATGGGATTAGAATTGACCCTGAAAGAATCCAAGCCATCCTCCAAATCCCATATCCAAGAAACATAAAAGAGTTGCAAGCATTCCTTGGAAAGATCAATTTCCTAAGGAGATTTATCCCAAATCTAGCCGAGCTGATAAGACTATTAAGCAACATGTTAAAGAAGGATGCCAAGGTAAAATGGTCTCTAGAAACCAAGCAGGCCTTTGAGGGCATAAAATCGGCCTTAACCCAAGCCCCTGTCCTCACCAATCCGAATTTGACAAAGATTTTATCATATTTTCATTCGCATCTGATCACACCATAGCTGCTGTCCTTTTGCAAAAGGATGACCAGGGAAACGAAAAGCCAATTGCATTTTTCAGCCGAGCCTTAAGAGATGCCCCTTTGAAGTATCAAATCATGGAGAAACAGGCCTATGCCCTCATAAAAGCAATCAAAGATTTTCGAATTTATATTTTATATTCACATGTGATTGCCTATGTCCCAAATGTTGTTGTTAAAGACATATTAACCCAAGAGGGATTAGAAGGCAAAAGAGGCAAGTGGATCGCAAACATCTTTCAGTATGACATAGAAATAAAACCAACCAAGCTGATAAAGGGACAAGGTTTAGCCAAACTGATGTCCGAAACAAACTTTCAAGCCTTAGACATTAACCAACTGGACAATGAACAGGAGCTGGCGACTCCACAGATCAGTGAAACCTTTTTGCAATCCCCATGGTATGTTGATATATGTTTTGTATTGTTAAACCTGTTTGCTCCCCCAGGATTGTCCAGAACCAAGAAAAGATTTTTGAAAATGAAGGCTTTAAAGTTTTGTGTCTTAGATGGTGCATTATTTTGGAAAAATCATGAAGGCATATTGCTTAATTGTTTAACCATGAATGAAACTAACAATGTCATGAAAGAATTCCATGCAGGGGACTGTGGAGGAAATTTATATTGGAAGTCCACTGCTGATAAAATTTTAAGGGCTGGTGTTACACTAAAAAATGTCACCATGACTATCTTGCAGTTAGTATGGCTCAATCCACTGTCATACTATCCTCCTGGGCAAGTCTCATGCCTCTGCTCTACATGTCAAACTCCAGAAAGAAGAGAAAAGTCATTTAAAGTCAATTATCTCTGGTACGCAGTTTCTCTTAGCCTTACCTGCGGGTACGCAGCCCAAGTTCACAATGCCTGCGTCCAAGTACGCTCTGTATGTAAAGGGTTGGGTGCGTACTCCTGTAAAGGTCAAAAGGCGCAAGTTTCATCTTAAAAAAGTTACTTGTGGTCATTTCTAGAGCATTCTAGAAGCTTGTTTGACGTGTATGAAGCGCCTCCAGATGGTTCATGTACCCAAAGAAAGAGGGACTTATCCCATGAAGAGGGGAGCCTATCCCATTGAAAGAGGGGCTTATCCCATCCATGGTGGAGCTAATTAACTTCCTCTAGAACACTATAAATACAGGCATTGGGCCAAGGGGAGGGAGGTTGAAAGCTGAACATTCCTAAGGGTAGATGCTGCTGGAATTAGGACTTCCTTGTGAGAGCTTGTGAGGAGAGATTACCATCTTTACTTGTTTCCATTGGGAGGTGGGTGAGCTGATCAGAGTAAAGGAGGACTCTTGTGGACCCTGGAAGGAGCTTGCACAACACCAAGGCTCAGGTTGTAATGGTTCCTTTTGTTACCTTTAATACAAATTAGTCCATTCTTCTCAATAACTTGTTATTTATGAGTTGTTTCATATACTCCTTGGTCTATATGTTGAATATGCTTTGTTTTATGTTATAATCAGGTGCTATTTAATGGTTTGACTGTTGGTGAATGCAGGTTTCGAAGAGAAGGAGGAGCTCATCCGGATCAACGAAGCTGGACTACTACAACAGCGTTTGGTTAAAGGTAAGAACTAAACACTTGGTTTTTCATATTATAATGCATATTTAGAGAAGGATTGTTCTCTTTTGTCTTGTTTGTCATTAGAAAGTCTTAGACTTCTAGGAAGGTCAGTTGTGTCCGCACTATTGACTGATTCCGCGTGACAAAATGGTGACTCCGCTGGGGACACCATTGATTTGTTTGAGTTCTTTTTGATTTCATCCTTTGATCTGAGAAACACTGCTTGTTGTCTGGTTTTTAGCTGTTGAACTGTGTGTTTGGGTAGGTTATCTTAGGGTTCATTTAGTTTTTTCTTTTTCTTAGTTTTGGTCGAAGTACGCAGGCTCTGAGTTCAGCACAGTGCGTACTTGTACGCACTGTTACTGTGTGCACAGAGCGTACCCGCACCTGTCTTAACAGGTTGCCTGCGTACCCTGGTAAAATTAAGAAAAATTTCAAATTTTTGCTTTTTGCTCTATAGATTTTGCTTTTTATTGGTTTTTCCTGCCCAGATCCATTGGTTTGCTGTTAAAAATCTTCACTTGAACTTGTTCCGTTAGTATCGAGAGTTTTTGGTGAAATTCATAGAGTTTTTGCCTTAGGGTTTGATTTTTAACTGGTCCTGTAGTGACTTTGGCGTTAGAGGTTGTCAAACTTTGGATCTCCCTGGTTTTGTTCATCCCTCTTAGAAGTCGGACCTGTCATAGAGATCACCCTTGTGAGAGATCTACCTTTGTATCTCCTCTTTGCAAATCTCGAAAAGTTTGTCGATTTAAAGCTTTGAATTTCATTTTTGTGAAAAAGAACAAAAAGATTTCGATTTTGTTTTTCGATTAGTTTATGATTCTGCATAGACTGATCCTTAGTTGCTTTTGACTAAGTAAAACATCCGGGAATCATTCTTGTAGGCTTTTGTCCTCTTTATTTTTGCTTGTAGGTAAATTTCCCTTTTGTTTACTTTTGAGTGATTTTGATTTGATTTCCTTAGATTTGTTAAAATTGATTTTTGATAAATAGTTTTATATGCTTGATTAATATAGGAAAAATACAAAATTCTTTTGGAATCAAATTTGCTTTAGTAGCATTTGTAGTCTTTTGAAGAAAAGGAATTTTCGTGAGTAATTAGTGGTCATGAGTGTATGTTTTGAAAAGATGAAGAAGAATTGTTTCTTTGATTGTCTTTGTTAAGAAAGTTGTTTTCTATAAAATTGCATTCTCTCAACTCTCTTAGCTAAGAAATTCATTGAAAAGGAAAGTAGTGTAAATCATGTTAGGTGCATCTTTGTAGTGGTTGCGAGTCGAGTCTACACACCACCAGTTTCATCTCCACTACCTCTTGTCTTAAGGAAGCCATAAAATTAACGCTTAAAGTAAAATCAACGTAGTAATTTTTATTTACTAGGGCTCTGAAACACCAATATAGATCAGGCTAGTGTCTTGGAGTAAGAGAGTAATAAACTCTCCAAGACAACAAAACCAAACAAGTAGCTTATCTTGTGATAGAATAAATCCAGCTGTTTCATTTACACTCTGCGAAAGCTCCTCTTAAAGGAGAAGCACGAGCTCGTGTCCGAACCAGTGAGGGGATCAATCCTCCCTCGTTGGGAACGATGCCAGACACGCACGTATTACAAACGGTAAACCTCGGATTAACCATTGTCGAGGAGCCAGGGGTCACTTGTCGGTAAACCTTGGATTATTGTCAAGGAGCCGGCAAGGGGATTGAGCTTGATACTCTGCCCTTGCGTGCTGTCGGAGTTTAGACTGTTCCCCCAGGTGTACTTGTTGCTGTTGGTAACCTTAGTGACCATAATCTTTAGGATTCTACCGAGCTGACGGTGGAGGGAAGATCCCACTGTACCTAGAGCAGACGTCGGCTAGACTCACTTGGATTTTCCGGGGGGTTCACTTCACTCGAGACGGTTAAAGTGGAGGAACTTGTGCCGGTCTATTCATTAAGCAGGTTGCCGGGGTAACTGTTCCACACGCCACTTCTGTACTGAATCCGGCGATGTTGGACTTCATCACCAACTAGCGCTTTCGGTCCGGAAGGCTACTGTTTGTGCTTGGTTTGACGCCCTAGATTCTTTAGGCGTGTGCTTCAAATTTCTTTGGTTCTTTAGAGACTTTAGGCGGTTTGCTTTGAGATTTTACTTTGTTTGCGTGTGCAGTAGTTAAAAGTTTTTAACTGTGGCGGAATTACCGAGACAGTCCCGTAGACTTCAGGGCAAGTCACCTGAGATTGTTACCGGAACTGATTTGTTGAGGAAACTCCGTAGAACGCGGGGTGGACCTCCTGAAGACAATCCGGGTCATTACGAAGGTTTGAAAGTCCTTGTAACCCCTCCTAGTGGCAGTAGAGTAGGTTCACCTGAGGAAGGAGAGTCTTCCTTGGTAGTCCATCCAGATTACCAAAGACTAGAGACAGGTTATAATCCTGACGCTGTTACAGTTTCTGAGCTTGCTGGTAGTTTTTCATCTGCTAGTGACATAGGCGAAGAACCTGAAATATCTGAACCTGTTACTCCAACTTCTAGTGTTCCTGATTCACCTAGGGTTGAAAGAGTCATAACCGAGAATCTTCCTTCTGGATTGATTGCTATTGAAGAACTTGCTCCAGAAGAAGAAGTAGGCCCTGTTCTTGAAGATCAACCTACCATTGATCTAAGAGAACGTGAATCTATCTTTTACAGCCCTCCTAGAAGTACTACTTGGTATCTTTCGTTAACTAATTTTCTAGACAACTCAGGTACCGGTTTTTCTCCACCTCGTACTCCTTTTCCACCTAGAGGTATATATAGTCCTGTAAATATGTCTGGTCAGTCGTCCATGTTTTCTCAATCATCTGAATCATTTTTACATGGCGGTCCTTCTGTTCCTACTGGGTATCAGTCACTTTCTTGTATTTTTGCAGGAGCATCTCCTCAACCCATTGAACATGGGTTATTAGCTGGAAATAATGGTAATAAGCCGTTGGGTGTAGGGGATATCTATATGATGTCAGGTTCAACTCCTAGTTCTCAACCTCAAGGTGGGCAGTTACCGCCTGGGGGGCAACCTCAAGTAATGTCTGGGGGGCAACCTCAGGGTACACAAATTGTGTCTGGGGGGCAACCTCAAGGACAGTATATACCTGTGGTACAATACTTACCTCAAGGTCAACCCCAGCCTCAATATGTACCCCAAGGTCAACCCCAGTATCAGTACTTACCTCAAGGGTATCAACCCCAAGGTCAGTACTCGAGTCAAGGTCAACCCCAGTATCAGTATTTACCTCAAGGGTATCAACCCCAGGGTCAGTACTCGACTCAAGGTTATCTGCCACCTCAAGGTCAAACTGATGTTCAAAATATAGGAAATGTACCTGTCAATTATCAATCCTACCCTCAACCTGGTTACGGATCTCAGTATCCTCAACCTGTTACGGGTCAATACCCCGGAATGATAGTGTGGGATCCATCGCAAGGTCAGCAGGTGATGCAGCCAAGTATACAGTTGTTACCTCAAACTGGACAACCTGTGGTTTCTGGTACACCCCAACAACCACAACCTGTCCAGACAACTATTCAAACTCCTGTAACTTCGGTAGTTACTCAGTCGCCCATCGCACCTAGTACTCCATCTCAAACGACTGCTGCAACTACCGCACCATCTGTCCAGTCTACCGCACTTACTTCTGGAGTATCGACAGCTCTGGTTTCTACTATCTCTGCAACCACCCCTCAGACATCTTTACCGTTGTCTGGATCTACGATCCAAACCACAGTTCAGATGCCTGTAGGGCAGCCTGGTTTAAGTACTGTTGTAACAAGTCAACCTCAATTTACGTACCAACAGTACCAGGGGCAGTATCAACTTGGTCCTGCTGTCCAACGACCGGTTTACCAGTATCAACCGTATCCTGGGTATACTTATCAACAACCTCAACAGCCCCAGTACGGTCCGGTTAATCCTGGTTTTCCAGGAGGAGATAATATCCCGAATGCGATTCCTATTCCTAGTTATCCTGGATATCCTCCTCCTGGAACTGGTATTGTGGCCCAGAGTTTTAGAGATCCTAACCGGCAATTGCCATTTATTGCAACTTTGGATTTACCCGACTTGACGCGCCTAACGAACGATCCAATCAATTATCTTCCGTTCTGGCCGCCAATGCCAAATAAGTTACCCAGTGATATACCTAAGTTCGAAGGTAAGCCTGGAGAGGATCCGTCAAATCATGTGATGACTTACCACCTCTAGTGTGCTTCAAATTCTATCTCGGATGATTCGATCCGTTTACGTCTTTTCCAGCGTACGCTCATTGGTCTCGCGGCCAAGTGGTACATTGAGTTACCACGGGCCTCTTTTTACAATTTCAGCCAGTTAGCTACCTCGTTCCTTACTCATTTTCAGTTGCCGGTCAGATACGAT
This sequence comes from Pinus tabuliformis, assembly GCA_031772625.1. Taxonomy (NCBI): domain Eukaryota; kingdom Viridiplantae; phylum Streptophyta; class Pinopsida; order Pinales; family Pinaceae; genus Pinus; species Pinus tabuliformis. The sequence goes on from CM062807.1 coordinate 145,426,748, forward strand.
AACGGTACTGAGTTATTAACTTCATTAAAACAATCGACGTCCACTTATATTTCTGACTATATTCATGAATGGAGGCATCGAAGACGTTTGGTGAAAGTTTATATCCCGGACCAAATCTTAGCTGAATGGTTTGTGAAATCATTATTGCCGAAGATTACTGAAGATGTGGCTAAGGCCGGAGTAGTTACTGAGGAGCAAGTCATTGCTCAAGCCCAGTACCTTGACTTAGTTTATACTCAGTCGGGTACGTTTCACGAGAAGATCCCAGATCTTCCTAAGTCGAATCAAATCGCTGCTACTCCTTCAGGGTCTCATGCTGCTGATGGCATGATTGGTACGGTAAATACGAAAAGCAAGAAGAAATCCTCAAAGAATTCTTCTCCAATTATAACCTTACCAGACTCCCCGACAGGAGAGTCTTCTCCCGAAATTACTGCCGACGTCCACGCTGTAGAGTCATCTACAGCTAAATCCAAAAACGGTAGTAAAAAGAAAGGTAATAAGAAAGAAAAAGCAGATAAGGCTCCAAAGGAGAAAAAAGAGAAGTCGGAATCTAACGACGAGAAGCGCAAACCTCGATATCCTTGTTTAATTTGTGAAGAAGATCATTTCACAAGAGATTGCCCTCATTGGGCGGAGGTTGTAAAAATCATTAAGGGTTCCCCAACTCCTGCTGTTTTGAAAGATCCATTTCCAAAGCAGGAGAGTAAGATGATAGGTTCTTCCTCGAGTGCTAGTGAAGAACCCATATTGATGATGTCTCATGTACGGATTGCGACTCGGTCGCAAGATTATGGTAGTAAGAGTCCTATTGATGGTAAAGAAGCAGAATCTTCTCATTCTAATCCATCAACCTCAGCTCCCGGTTCCGATTCACTACAGATCGAGAAACCTAACCCGGACTTAGTAATCAAACCGCCCGCCAAGGGTATACTTCGAAAGTCTGCTTTCAATCCACATGCGAGAGCAGCTCAGAATTATAACATTGTTGAGGATTTAGCTGTTTCACCCTCAGCAATGTCGGCTTTAGAAGTGCTGCAATCATGTCCAGCACAACGTAAATTACTATTGTCGGCTATAGGAGCTGTTGATATTCAGGACCCGAACCTGATAATCTTCGATCTAGAAAATAGTACACCGCGTCTCCCTCATCAAATGGCTTTCCAGATCCCAGTGATAGTCAAAAACAGGCCCATTCATCGGACTGTAATTGATGAAGGAGCTTCTACGTGTATTATGTCGATTCAGTGTTGGAGATCGCTTGGCTCTCCTGCATTGAACCAATCCCCGACGATTCTTAAGGCCTTCGATGGCCGTGGGTTCCATCCGTTTGGCATTCTACAGGATTTGCCTATAGGGGTTGAAGGAAAAATCGTTAGTCTGGATGTGGAAGTGGTTGATGCCCCTCTAGACTACAACCTTCTTTTGGGTCGTAGTTGGTCTTACGCTATGACAGCAGTCGTGTCATCGGTCTTCAGAGTTTTAAAATTTCCACACAATGGTAAGATCGTGACCATAGACCAGCTGGCTTACTTTTCATCCGACCCAGCCTCTTCTGAGAGTATCCAGCATGTCGGTAAAACGACTATCCCTTACAAGGATATTGGTGTAGGTTTAGTTAAGGATTCCGGTTTACTGGGAACTTTTCCTTTCCCTCCACTCAAGGCAGACCCTTCATTTGCTTTTATTCATATGATTACTTCAGACACTATTATTTACGATGATCCTTGGATTATCCCATCTGAATCTGAGATAGACTCATTCGGTGATGCTATGCCTTTGAGTCCATATGAGATTGCTTATGAAGCAGTGCAGTCTTTTTCCGACACGAGTTCAACCCAAATTGACCAAATGAATGTGGTCGGTGAAGAGTCACTTTTCACATCAACCTCGGAACGGATAACGTTTCCTCAAGTTGTGTCATCTGATGAACAACTTCGCGAAATCCTAAGTGTAGACGATCTACCGTGGGAAGATCTCCATCATAGATCTTCGTTTTTACCTGAGGGTGATGTCTTTGAAAATGATTTTTCATCCATCTTTACTGCTGAATATGTCAAGGACGCTCAGAATCCCATGAAACATCCTGATTCAGAGTTGAATTTGGCAAATATTTCTCAAACTATTGCCATTGACATTTCAGTCAAAACTGGAACTATTGAGAACATTCATATAGGTGCCTCGTGTACAGACGACGAAATTCAAAATTACAAGGCCCTATTCCAAGAGTTCCGCGACGTGTTTGCCTGGTCTTATGAGGAGATGCCAGGAATTGATCCCTCCATTGTTGTTCATGAGATTAAGACTTACCCGGACGCTAAACCCGTTCGGCAACGTCTGCGTCAGATACACCCTAGGAAAGCGGCTGCGATTAAAGCAGAAGTTGAGAAGCTGTTGAAAGCAGGTTTCATTTATCCGATCCCGTTAACGGATTGGGTTTCGAATATTGTTCCAGTTAAAAAGAAACAAGGAACAATAAGAATATGTATCGATTATAGGGATATAAATCGTGCTTGTCCAAAAGACAACTATCCTACGCCCTATATCGATCAAATAATTGATGATTGTGCCGGTAGTGAAATATTTTCCTTTATGGACGGTTTTTCCGGCTACAATCAAATCAATATTCTACCTGCCGATCAACCAAAAACGGCTTTCACTTTTCCTTGGGGGACGTTTGCTTACTGCAAATTACCTTTTGGGCTTAAGAACGCTGGAGCCACTTTCCAACGGGCAATGTCTTACGCGTTTCACGACATCAAACACATTGTGCAACCGTATCTCGATGATTTGCCTGCTCACTCTTTACGTCGAGCTGACCACCCTGTTCACTTACGAGCTATTTTCATGAGGTGTCGGCATTATCGAATTCGTTTGAACCCACACAAATGTGTCTTTTGTATAGAAGTGGGACGATTACTAGGTTTTGTTGTTTCAAAAGCCGGTATCCGCGTCGATACCTCGAAGGTAGAAGCTATCGTCAAATTGCCTCCTCCTTCGAGTTTGCGCCAACTCCAAAGTTTGCAGGGGAAAGCAAACTTTTTACGTCGATTCATTCCTAACTACGCCGAGGTTACAAAGGGTTTCACCCGGTTGTTGAAACAAAATGCTCAATTCTCTTGGGATGAGATAGCTCAGAAATCTTTTGATGCACTTAAGCACGCGTTGACCCATGCACCGTTGCTGCATCCTCCCAACTACAACCAGGATTACTTTTTGTATCTTGCCGCCTCCCACTCCACCATTGGAATGGTTTTAGTTCAGGAAGATGAATTCGGAACGGAACATGTGATATATTATCTTAGTCGGACCTTAAATCCAACCGAGTTAAAGTACTCACATGTGGAAAAGTTGGCCCTGGCAGCCGTTCAAGCTGTCCAGCGATTTCGTCACTACATTCTTCTCCGCAAAACTACAGTGATTTCGGATTGCAACCCTATGATCTATATTTTGACTAAACAATTGCTAGGGGGCAAGTACTCCAAATGGATCGTTATCCTGCAGGAGTTCGATTTGGAGTTCGAGAAGTCCAAGTCTAAGAAATCCTTAGTTTTTGCCGAGTTGATGTGTGATTTCCCGCATACTGATACAGAGACTGTGGCAGAGGAGCCCATTGCGGACGAATCTTTGTTTCTTATCAGTACTTTAGATCCGTGGTATGGGGATATAATCGTCTATCTCCAGACCCAATCCTTTCGGCCCGAAATCTCAAAGTCGGAACGTCGGAAAATTCGATTCCAGTCCCAACAATACAAAATTATTGGAGATACTCTTTATCGTCGTGGGGCGGACTTGATTTTTCGACGTTGCTTAACTCATGAGGAAGCTGAGAGGGTTTTGAATGACTGTCACTCTGGGGCATGTGGCGGTCATATGTCGGGGTATGCCACTGCCCAAAAGATACTGTGCGCTGGTTATTTATGGCCGTCCTTATTTAAAGACTGTATTATTGCGGTCCGAAAATGCCACAACTGTCAGGTGTTTGATCGAAAGATGCGCGCGCCACCTGCTCCTCTCCACCCTATAATTGCCGTTGGTCCTTTCGCCAAATGGGGTATCGATTTTATTACTTGTAACCCTCACTCGGCCGGGGGGCATGCGTATATCATCCTTGCGGTTGATTATTTTACTAAGTGGGCCGAGGCGATGCCTACATTCGAGGCAAGCGGCAAGACAGCAACAATTTTCGTATTCAATCACATTATTGCTAGGTTTGGTGTCCCACAAGCGATAATCACTGACCATGGGCACCATTTTCGAAACGTTATGATGACAGAACTTACAAGCCAGCTTGGTTTACGTCATGATAGTTCTACTCCTTATTATCCCCAAGCAAACGGTTTGGTTGAGTCTATCAACAAAGTTCTAGTCATCATGATCCGACGGATCATTGGTATCCATCGGTCGAATTGGCACAACATGTTATTTTCGGCGCTATGGGCATACCGAACCTCAGTAAAAACATCAACAGGGTTCACTCCTTTCCAACTAGTTTATGGTTTGGAAGCCGTGTTACCCATTGAATGCGAAATCCCGTCACTGCAAATGGCCATCGAATTACTCCCAGCTACTTCCGAAGAGGAGAAGCGTCTGTTATACTTAGCTAAATTAGATGAGACTCGACGTGAAGCTGCTTTAGCAATCGAGACTCACGCAAAGCGAATGAAAGCTCAGTATGACCGGAATGTGACCCCTCGAAGTTTCTCGGAAGGAGACCTAGTGTTGTTATATGATCAAGCTAATGATAAGCTAGGCGCTGGAAAATTCGTTCCTATGTGGCATGGGCCCTACATTGTTAAGCGAAAGCTAGCAAAAGGGGCCTATGAGCTGGTAGACTTTGATGGGGACTCTTTGGGTAAACCCAGAAATGGACTTTACCTAAAGAGGTATTATGCTTAAATGATGGGTTTGGAGATCTTAGTTAGTTTAGTTTTCTTTTCTAGCTAGTATGTGTGCTTAGTTTAGACTGTGTGCTTAGTTTAGACAGTGTGCTTTAATCTAGAAGAGTGTGTTTTCGTCGTTATTCTGGCTTATCTTGGTTTTGCTCTTGATATTGCAGATGTCGACGCCTCTCCAAACGTACATTGGATTTGCTGATGGTGCTTGTCGTAGTACACGGAATATCTCTTCCGCAGCTTGGGTTATCTATTCGCCCTCTGACGAGTTAGTTTCTATGCATGGGGTAAGCCTCGGTCAAACAACAAACAACATTGCAGAATACAGTGCAGTGATTGAATTATTATCTGAGTCTATTTCATTTGGGATTCGGAGTTTGATAGTGAGGTTAGATTCTGAACTCGTTGTATTACAGCTTAATAGAGTCTATGCCATTAGAAATCCAGTGTTGCTGAGATTGTTTTTGAGGGTGCGTCTCTTGGAACGTGAATTTGATTACATTGAATATCAACATATTCCAAGGTATTTAAACACATTAGCAGATGCAATGGCGTCTCGAATGTTAAATAGACATTTGTAAACAATCATAAATGCAAATTTATAAACATTTCATCATACATGTTTTTTTTTTTTTTTTTTTTTTTTTTTTCCAGCTGGTTCACGGACCCTGGTCAGTTGATCCGCTACTCCAGGTTCGATAAATCTGGGTGGACCCCACCCGAAGGGGGTCCACCCCTCGGTCACCACAGACCTAACCCCAAGAGCTTTCAGGTTTCGACCCTGTGACCTCCCATTGGCGAGGCCCCGACTTGACCGATTGAGCTAACCCTTGGGGCTCTTCATCATACATGTTAAACAAAATAAGCCGGTAATAATGATATATATATAGATAGGAGTGTGTCAAAAAATATACATCGTCTTCGATCATAGGTTTAAAACACCTTATGATCGGCAAAATGATAAGTACAAAAAGTCAAAATGTCATATGTGACTACAAAAGGTGACCATCCAGTCACTGGTGATGATCTCTGTAAGACACCACTGCACGGGCTACCCTACATAAAAATCTCCTAAAGGACCCCGGGACTGCGACTACATAGCGCTGCAGCCTGATAGGAATATCATCTATGGTCGTCTCTGGTATGTCCACCGTCAGACGCTCTAGATCCTGCTCCAACTCAGCTAGCATCTCTGCGGCCGCATCCTGTGGGGCCGGTGCCGGTGCAGGTGGATGTCTCCTCTCAAAAGCCCAGAGATTGGCCAGACGCCGTGGGCCTACATCTGCATTTTGAACATTTTTACTGTCAGTTTGAGGCGATATATATAAAAAAACAAAAAAAAATAGATAATTTAAAAACTTGTGGAAAATGAAGTACCTCTGTCATCCCATTGTTCTCCCGGTGGAAGAACCATGTCCGGATCATTCCGAAAATCCATTCCGGCGTATGGAAAGTCCTGAATAGCAAAGACCTGGCCCTCTAGCCAGTGAAAGTAACCATCAGGAAATCGAACCACTGTCGTGCCCTCATCAGGATGCCGGGCCATCACTGTAACCCATCTCGTCAACTTAGGCTCCCGAGGAGCCCCAACTGGAACAGTAAGCTGCTGAGGGATCAACATAGGAACTCTCTCTAGGGAAAAGCTCACAACCAAAGGCCCATACCCAAAGGTCTTTAGTTTCCTGGTCTTTACCCTAGTCAGTTGGGCCTTCATGTTGGCCAACACAGCTTCGCACCAGTTGAAAATGGTACCTTGGTAGCAATCTATCGCGATCCGCATTTGGGACCCGGTGGCAATATGCAAGGCGGTCGCACCGCAGAGTCTGGTAACTGTAAAGGCAATTACCATAAGTTCAGGCAGGGATATATACTTGATTTCTATCCCTTTCTCCTGGTTCTGGTTGTTACACCACTCTAGCCGGAGGCTAGCAAGGGATTGGCCACCCGGCCTAGTCCCGGAGAGAGTCAGTTGTTCGCCCCTGTTGGGCAAACCAGTGAGAAAATATATATCGGAGGGCTCTATCTCGAGTTGGTGCTCTCCGATGTAGAAGCATTGCTCCTGAACGTTCCACCTCTCGACCAGCCACTCCAAGAATGGCACCTGCGCCCTCATGCCAGCTATGGCCCAGTATTTGTATAGCCCGCATGCTCTCAAAGCATCAATGGAGGGTTGATGATTTATTGCGGCTAAATCAACATCCTCGTGCTCTCTTTCGCGCCAATCGAGCATGGTGTGCTACCTACACATCATTAAACATCATTTAGAATTCACAAAATGCAAAAATTTTGGTTGGTTTTGGAGATTTGGGGGTTTCAAATTGCGTTTTGCGGGGTACGCACCCCGGCCCTTAGGAACAGAGCGCCCCGACGCAGGTTCCCTTAAGGCCGGGTGCGTACACCCCGTAATTTTCTCATTGAGAAAATATCGGGGTACGCAGGTCAGCAGTGCATGACCTGCATACCCCGAAGTGCGCATATTGAAACCCCAAAACCCCCAAAAAATGAAATAAAAGCCTAAAACTGAATTTTAAACGGATGAAAAGCAAGAGAGGGGTGTTGTGGAATACCTGGTGAAACGGCGTTCGATTCTGACGGTCGGATTCTCCGCAATCTTCACAGGAAATTTCTTGCAAAAAGCCCTTTTCTCAACCTCAACAGTAAAATGGTAAAAATGACATGGTAAGAAGTCTTTTTATAGGTTTTTTGGATAAATGAGTGCTAAATTTGTTTATTTTTCACCATAAAAGGATATTTTTCGATGTATTTTTACCCATCTTAAACAGGTATGAGTAATGTGTTGTTTTTGTGCAGGACAATGGGACTTTAGGGTAAATTATCATTTTTCACGCCAGAGTCATCTTTTAAGCCCTTTTCTGACTCCTAAAACATGAAAAGATTGCCGAGCGCTTCTTTCACACTCGTTAAAATGGGATTGAAAGACGGTCTTCTTATAGCTCTTTTCCGACCGTAAAAACGCGAAAAGATTGCCGGGTTTTTGTCGTTTCGAACTCGATATTGGAAATAAAACGACGTGTTTTTGATCACTTTTTACTTTTCAGGTCAACGACACTAAACATGAAAGTACTCCTTGGTCGCAAGATCAAGCGGTTCTCTCAGGTATGATTTTATACTTTTTCGGGCTTGAGAGACACAAACTTACGAAAAAGTTCACCTTGGAGTCTCCTTTAGTTTTTTCAGACTCTCTAAAATTGAAAAACACCGAGTTTCTCCTATACTGGACTCGTTAAAATTTCACAGTAAAGCGCCTGTTCGATTACAAACAGGAACGGACCACTCCTTCTTAGGGTCCGAATCTAAACTAAGTTGGACTCATCCGAAGGATGAGCTTATAATCAAGCATATGTTATCCTCCTCAAGCTTGTAAAAAATAAAGAGGTACTTGCCAGAAATGGTGGGGGAAAAGAGAGAAGAATGAACCTATTTGTTATCCTTTATTACAGAAGAACCTTATCACCGCTCTTGAACACGACACTTTTCATTCACCTGGGTTGGGAAATCCTTTGCCCTAAAAGTTAATTAAACTTCTTTGAAAGTCTTCAACCGTTTTGGGTATTATCTTTGGGTCAATCGTCACCAAGCCATCTGTCGTGTCGTTATGTGTTCAAGAGGTCTCTGCAAATAAACCATTCATACGCAAAATACATGTCATCCATTTGACCATCCCTGAGTCAGTCCTTACAGCAACATTTCTTCAACTTGAACAATGATTTCGTGTTGTGGGCTTGCCCGCAACGGGTCGCTTTCTATCGACATCAGCACATTATCTAGAAAGATGACTTAGAAATCGTCAGTACCTTGAACTCTGCATGCATCAATGGCAGGATTCTCGCCTTTGACGACAGTTCACATCATTGACTTTCGATCAAGGGATTCTGTGACATGTTCGATATCAACTCATTCATTCACATTTCATGGATTGTACTGGGTACTTTGAGAACCATTGACATCACTGGTGGTCTCTCTCACACTTGTTAACGGTTTACATCATCGACCGGTAATCAAGTGGTTTCTACCATGCTCGACATCAACTCATTTATTCGCATGGATAGGATCGTACTAATTCGAGAAGTAGAGATGAAGACCCTGGATCTAGTTTCCACTATCCAGGCTGCGAGGAGTTTTGTATTCATTATATAGTAGACTTATTTTAAACAGATGGCTGCGTCCATACTGTGTCTACAGAAGTCTATGATTGTGATGTACTGCAAAATCATTCTTGTATCAGAGCAGTAGTTAGATTGTTAGTTAAAGTTTTCAATCTGAGTATGGGAATGCCTACCTCAGCGATGATATCATTTTATATATGTCTTTTGTGTTGAATAATTGCAGGTTCTGACCAGGCTCTCCGCAAGATACTCCTTGAAATGATAAAGTACTTCACCCTTCCTAGATCATATGAAACCCTAAATCTACTACAGGCTTCGCACTTTAGGGGGCAATCTGTTACACTAAAAAATGTCACCATGACTATCTTGCAGTTAGTATGGCTCAATCCACTGTCATACTATCCTCCTGGGCAAGTCTCATGCCTCTGCTACACATGTCAAACTCCAGAAAGAAGAGAAAAGTCATTTAAAGTCAATTATCTCTGGTACGCAGTTTCTCTTAGCCTTACCTGCGGGTACGCAGCCCAAGTTCACAATGCCTGCGTCCAAGTACGCTCTGTATGTAAAGGGTTGGGTGCGTACTCCTGTAAAGGTCAAAAGGCGCAAGTTTCATCTTAAAAAAGTTACTTGTGGTCATTTCTAGAGCATTCTAGAAGCTTGTTTGACGTGTATGAAGCGCCTCCAGATGGTTCATGTACCCAAAGAAAGAGGGACTTATCCCATGAAGAGGGGAACCTATCCCATTGAAAGAGGGGCTTATCCCATCCATGGTGGAGCTAATTAACTTCCTCTAGAACACTATAAATACAGGCATTGGGCCAAGGGGAGGGAGGTTGAAAGCTGAACATTCCTAAGGGTAGATGTTGCTGGAATTAGGACTTCCTTGTGAGAGCTTGTGAGGAGAGATTACCATCTTTACTTGTTTCCATTGGGAGGTGGGTGAGCTGATCAGAGTAAAGGAGGACTCTTGTGGACCCTGGAAGGAGCTTGCACAACACCAAGGCTCAGGTTGTAATGGTTCCTTTTGTTACCTTTAATACAAATTAGTCCATTCTTCTCAATAACTTGTTATTTATGAGTTGTTTCATATACTCCTTGGTCTATATGTTGAATATGCTTTGTTTTATGTTATAATCAGGTGCTATTTAATGGTTTGACTGTTGGTGAACGCAGGTTTCGAAGAGAAGGAGGAGCTCATCCGGATCAACGAAGCTGGACTACTACAATAGCGTTTGGTTAAAGGTAAGAACTAAACACTTGGTTTTTCATATTATAATGCATATTTAGAGAAGGATTGTTCTCTTTTGTCTTGTTTGTCATTAGAAAGTCTTAGACTTCTAGGAAGGTCGGTTGTGTCCGCACTATTGACTGATTCCGCGTGACAGTTGGTTTCTATTGGCCCTCTCTTTTTGCAGATGTAAAGAAGTTTTCCATTTCATGTCACAAATGCCAAATCTTTGAGGGCAAAAGAAAGTTGCTTCCCTTGCCTCTTAAACTCATTTCAACCGAGAAACCTTTTCAACAATGGGGTCTTGACTTCATTGGAGAAATCCATCCCTCCTCCTCAGGCCAGCACAAATGGATTCTAACAGCCACCGACTATTTCACCAAGTGGGTTGAAGCCATCCCATGTAGGCAAGCCAATGACACCACCATTATCCAATTCCTTGAGTGCAATATCCTTTCTAGATTTGGCTGCCCTTAGAAGATCATCACTGGCAATGCCGCTGCCTTCAAATCCAAAAAGATGATCAATTTTTGCCATAAATTTCACATTACCTTGGGCCACTCTACAGCCTATTACCCTCAAGGTAATGGCTTGGCTGAGTCATCTAATAAGAGCCTGATCAGTATTATCAAGAAGATCTTAGAAGAAAACAAAAAGAACTGGCACAAAAAGCTGGTAAGTGCCCTATGGGCAGACAGATTGTCAACCAAGAGATCCATTGGGATGAGCACTTATGAGCTAGTATATGGCATGGAGCCCAGATTTCCTTCATCCTTGGGCATTCCTACTATCAAACTATTACAGGAGATTCAGGCTGAACCAAATGACATTCAACGAAGAATCAATCAGACCATTCATCTTCAGCAAACCAGAGAGTAAGTTTATGATAGAGCTCAAATTTTGCAAGAAAAGCTCAAAAAGATGTTTTATAAGAGAGCTAAGGCTGAGGATTTTAACATTGGCGACAAATTTCTAAGGTAGGACTCACGAAGAGAAGACAAGGGAAAACATGAAAAATTTGATTTTATATGGAAAGGGCTGTTACACTAAAAAATGTCACCATGACTATTTACAGTTAGTATGGCTCAATCAACAGTCATGCTACCCTCTTAGGCAAGTCTTATACCTCTGCTCTCCATGTCAAACTCCAAAAAGAGAGAAAGTCTTGTATAAATGTATTTATCTCTGGGGACGCAGGTTCTCTCAACCTTACCTGCGGGGACGCTCCCAATGTTCACAAAAGCTGCGTCTTTGGACGCTCTGTATGTAAAGGGGCAGGTGCGTCCCCCTGTAAAGGTTAGAATGCGCAAGTTTCATCTTTAAAAAGTTACTTGTGGTCATTTCTAGAGCATTCTAGAAGGTTGTTCGACGTGTACTGAGCGCCTCCAGATGGTTCATGCACTCCTACCAAAGAGGAACTTATCCCATCAATAAGGGAGCTATCCCACCCAAAGAGGGGATTATCCCATTGATGGTGGACCTGATTAACCTCCTCTTGAGCACTATAAATACAGGCATTGGGCCAGAAGGAGGAGAGGTTAGAAGCTATACATTTCTAAGGGTAAATGCTGCAGGAATTAGGACTCCCATTTAGAAGCTTGTAAGGAGAGATTGCCATCTTTGCTTGTTCTATTTGGAAGTGGGTGTGCTTTGTCAAAGTAAAGGAGAACTCTTGATGGACCCTGGGAAGGACTTGCACAACACCAAGGCTCAGGTTGTATTTGTTCCTTTTGTTACCTATTAATGCAAATGAGTCCATTCTTCTCAATAACTTGTTGTTTATGAGTTATTTCATGTACTCCTTGGTCTATGTGTTAAATATGTTTTATTTTATGAGATTATCAAGTGATATTTAATCGTTTGATTGTTAGTGTATGCATGTTTCAAAGTGAAGGAGGAGCTCATCCGGATCAGAGGAGCTGGACTGCTACAACAGCGTTGGATTACAGGTAGGATCTAAACACTTGATTTCCCATATAGTAAATGCATGTTTAGAGAAGGATTGCTCTTATTTGTCTTGTTTGTCACTAGAGAGTCTTAGGCTCCTAGGGAGGTTGGTTGTGTCCGCACAATCGACTCTTTCCGCCTGACAAATTGGCGACTCCGCTGGGGATTCCATTAATGTGAAAGTCTTTTCCTTTGTATGAACTTTGCTCTGAGAAAATTGGTTTATTTTTCTAGTTTTTGGCTCTGTGACTTTGTTTTTGGGTGGGTTAGCTTAGAGTTAGATTCCTTTTAGTTTTTCTTGAATTTTCCAGTAGGACGCACCCTCTGAGCATTGCACAGTGCGTCCCTGGACGCACTGTTGCTGTGTGCACAGAGCGGGCCCGCACCTGTTCTAACGGGTCGCCTGCGTCCCCTGCTAAAATTTGAGAAAACTCCATTTTTTGCTTTTTTACTCTTAGATTTTGTTTTTTCTTAGTTTTTACTGCCCAGATTCATTAGTCCCTTGTCAAAGATCTTCACCTGAACTTGTTTCGATAGCATTGAGTGTTTTAGTGGATTTCATAGAAGTTTAAGCCCTAGGGTTTGATTTTTGAGTAGGTCTTGTAGTGACTTTGGCGGTAGAAGTTGTCAAGCCTTAGATCTCTCTGGTTTTGTCAACATTCTTAGAAGTCAGACCTGTCATAAAGTCTACCTGTGTGAGCAACTTACCATTGAGTTGTCTCGTTGGCAAATTTCGAAGTGCTTGTTGATTAAGTCTTGAATTCCATTTTACAAAAAGAACAAAAAGATTTGAGTTTTGTTTTGATTAGTCTTTTGATTCTGCATTAGCTGGTCCTTGATTTGATTTTGGTCAAGTAAAACAACCTAGAATCATCTTTGTGAGCTTTTGCCTTGTTAGGTTTGCTTAGAGTAATTTCCTTTTTGATTTGCTTGTGAGTCAAGTTTTCATAGTTTTTATAGCTTTTAAGATTGATTTTCGTTACAATAGATTTATATGCTTTATTAAAAAGAGAAAATACAAAAATATCTCCTTTGAAAAGTTTTGTTTCAAGTAGCTTTGAAAAGTTTTGAAAGAAAAAGAGTTTTTCGTGCACGTAAAGAGTAGTCATGTTTGTATGCTTGAAATGATAAAGAGAATTGTTTCTTTGATTGTCTTTATTAAGAAAGTTGTTTTCTATAAAATTTGCATTCTCTCAACTCTCTTAGTTAAGAATTTCATTGAAAAAGGAAAAGTAGCGTAAATCATCTTAGGTGCATCTTTGTAGTGGTTTGAGTCGAGTCTACACACCATTGGTTTCACTTCCGCTACCTTTTGTCTTTAAGAAAAAACCATAAAATTAACGCTTAAAGTAAAATCGACGTAGTAACTTTTATTTACTAGGGCTCTGAAACACCAATTTAGATCAGGCTAGTGTCTTGGAGTAGGTGAGTACTTAACTCTCCAAGACAACAAAACCAAACAAGTAGCTTATCTTGTGATAGATTAAATCCAATTGTCTCATTTGTACTCTGGGAAAGCTCCTCTTAAAGGAGAAGCACGAGCTCGTGTCCGAACTAGTGAGGGGATCAATCCCCCCTCGTTGGGAACGACGCCAGACACGCACGTATTACAAACGGTAAACCTCGGATTAACCATTGTCGAGGAGCCAGGGGTCACTTGTCGGTAAACCTTGGATTATTGTCAAGGAGCCGGCAAGGGGATTGAGCTTGATACTCTACCCTTGCGTGCTGTCGGAGTTTAGACTGTTCCCCCAGGTGCATTTGTTGCGGTTGGTAACCTTAGTGACCATTATCTTTAGGATTCTACCGAGGTGACGGTGGAGGGAAGATCCCACTGTACCTGGAGCAGACGTCGGCTAGACTCACTTGGATTTTCTGGGGGGTTCACTTCACTCGAGACGGTTAAAGTGGAGGAACTTGGTCCAGTCTATTCATTAAGCAGGTTGCCGGGGTAACTGTTCCACCCGCCACTTCTGTACTGAATCCGGCGAGGTTGGATTTCATCACCAACTAGCGCTTTCGGTATGGAAGGCTATTGTTTGTGCTTGGTTTGACGCCCTAGATTCTTTAGGCGTGTGATTCAAATTTGTTTGGTTCTTTAGAGACTTTAGGTGGTTTGATTTGAAATTTTACTTTGTTTTCGTGTGTAGTAGTTAAAAGTTTTTAGCTGTGGCGGAATTACCGAGACAGTCCCGTAGACTTCGGGGCAAGTCTCCTGAGATTGTTACCGGAATAGATTTGTTAAGAAAACTCCGTAAATCGCGGGGTGAATCTCCTGAAGACATTCCGGAAGGGTTGAAGGTCCTTGTAACTCCTCCTAGTGGCAGTAGAGTAGGTTCACCTGAAGAAGGAGAATCTTCCTTGGTAGTCCATCCAGATTACCAAAGTTTAGAGACAGGTTATAATCCCGAAGCTGTTACAGTTTCTGAGCTTGTTGGTAGTTTTTCGTCTACTAGTGATACAGGCGAAGAACCTGAAATATCTGAACCTGTTACTCCAACTTCTAGTGTTCCAGATTCACCGAGAATAGAAAGAATTATCACCGAAAATCTTCCTACTGGCTTGATTGCTATAGAAGAACTTGCTCCAGAGGAGGAAATAGGTGTCTCTAACCTTGAAGGTCAACTTACTATTGATCTAAGGGAGCGTGAATCCATCTTTTACAGTCCTCCTAGAAGTACTTCTTGGTACCTTGCGTTAACCAATTTTTTAGACAACTCAGGGGTAGGTTTTTCTACACCTCGTACTCCTTTTCCACCTGGAGGTATTTATACTCCTGTAAATATGTCTGGTCAGTCGTCCGTGTTTACTCAAAATCCTGAATCTTTCTTACACGGCGGTCCTTCTGTTCCCACTGGGTATCAATCACTTTCTGGTACCTTTGCGGGGGCATCTCCTCAACCCGTTGATCATGGGTTATTTGCTGCAAACAGTGGTAATATACCATTGGGTGTAGGAGACATTTACATGATGTCAGGTTCAGTTCCCGTTTCCCAACCTCAAGGTGGCCAATTACCGCCTGGGGGGCAACCGCAGTTAACGCCTGGGGGGCAACCTCAAGGTACACAAATCGTGTCTGGGGGGCAACCTCAAAGTCAGTATGTACCTATGGTGCAATACGTGCCTCAAGGTCAACCCCAGCCTCAATATGTACCCCAGGGTCAACCTCAGTATCAATATCAACCTCAAGGATGGCAACCTCAAGGATGGCAACCTCAAGGGTATCAACCCCAAGGTTATCAACCTCAAGGGTACCAACCTCAAGGTCAAGGTCAACCCCAGTATCAGTATTTACCTCAAGGTTATCAACCTCAAGGTCAATACTCGAGTCAAGGTTATCAACCGCCTCAAGGTCAGTCATATGTTCCAAGTATGGGAACTGCACCTTACAATTATCAATCCTACCCTCAATCCGGTTATGGATCTCAGTTTCCTCAACCTGTTACGGGTCAATACCCTGGAATGTTAGTGTGGGATCCATCACAGGGTCAACAGGTGTTGCAGCCAAGTATACAGATGGTTCCTCAAGCTGGACAACCCGTAGTTTCTGGTCCACCCCAGCAACCGCAACTTGTCCAGTCAAATGTTCAAACTTCTGTAACTTCGGTAGTTACTCAGCCGCCAATTGCACCTAGTACTCCATCTCAAACGGCTGCTGCAACTACCGCTACATCTGCCACACTTACTTCTGGAGTATCGACGGCTCCTGTTTCTACTGTCTCTGTAACCACGCCTCAGACATCTTTACCGTTGTCTGGATCTACGATTCAAACCACGGTCCAGATGCCTGTAGGTCAGCCTGGTATAAGTACGGTTGTTACTACTCAACCTCAATTTGTTCAACCTCCGTACCAGGGACAGTACCAACATGGGCAAGCTGTCCAACAGCCGGTTTACCAGTATCAACCGTATCCTGGGTACACTTATCAACAACCCCAGTACGGTCCGGTTAATCCTGGTTTTCCAGGAGGATATAATATCCCAAATGCGACTCCTGTTCCTAGTTATCCTGGATATCCTCCTCCTGGGGCTGGTATTGTGACCCAGAGTTTTAGAGATCCTAACCGGCAGTTACCGTTTATCGCAACTTTGGATTTACCAGACTTGACGCGCCTAACAAATGATCCAATTCAATATCTTCAGTTCTGGCCGCCAATGCCAAATAAGTTGCCCAGTGATATACCCAAGTTCGAAGGTAAGTCTGGAGAGGATCCGTCCAATCACGTGATGACTTACCACCTCTGGTGTGCTTCAAATTCTATCTCGGATGATTCGATCCGCTTACGTCTTTTCCAGCGTACACTCATTGGTCTCGCGGCCAAGTGGTACATTGAGTTACCACAGGCCTCTTTTTACAATTTTAGCCAGTTAGCTACCTCGTTCTTAACTCACTTTCAGTTGCCGGTCAGATACGATAACGGCACGGAGTTATTAACTTCACTAAAACAATCGACGTCCACGTATATTTCTGATCACATTCATGAGTGGAGACGTCGAAGAAGACTAGTGAAAGTTTTTATCCCGGACCAAATCTTAGCTGAATGGTTTGTCAAATCATTATTACCGAAGATTACTGAAGATGTAGCTAAGGCCGGAGTAGTTACTGAGGAGCAAGTCATTGCTCAGGCACAATACCTTGACTTAGTTTACACTCAGTCGGGTACGTTACACGAGAAGATTCTGGATCTTCCAAAGTCGAATCAAATCGTTGCTGCTCCTTCGGGATCTCATGCCGCTGATGGTATGATTGGTATCGTGAATACAAAGAGCAAGAAGAAGTCTTCTAAGGCTTCAACTACTCCAATTATCACTTTGCCTGATTCTCCGACAGGAGAGTCTTCTCCTGAACTTACCGCCGATATTCACGCTGTAGAGTCATCTACGGCCAAATCAAAAAACGGTGGAAAGAAGAAAGGAAAGAAGAAGGCTAAAGCAGACAAGGCTCCGAAGGAGAAAACTGAAAAGTCGGAAACCAATGACGAAAAACGCAAACCTCGATATCCTTGTCTTATTTGTGAAGAGGATCATTTTACGAGAGATTTCCCTCATCGGGCCGAGGTTGTGAAAATAGTCAAAGGTTCTCCCACTCCTGCTTTGTTAAAAAATCCATTTCCGGAGCAGGAGAATAAGATGATAGGTTCTTCTTCGAATGCCAGTGAAGAACCCATTTTGATGATGTCTCATGTGAGGATTGCGACTCGATCGCAAGATTATGGTAGTAAGGCTCCTGTTGATGGTAAGGAAGCAGAATCTTCTCATTCTAACCCATCAACCTCAGCTCCTGGTTCCGATCCACTACAGATCGAAAAACCTAACCCGGACTTAGTAATTAAACCGCCCGCCAAGGGTGTACTTCGAAGGTCTGCTTTCAATCCACATGCGAGAGCAGCCCAGAATTACAACATTGTTGAGGACTTAGCTGTTTCACCCTCAGCAATGTCGGCGTTAGAAGTGCTGCAATCATGCCCAGCACAACGAAAATTACTTTTGTCGGCTATCGGAGCTGTTGATGTTCAGGACCTGAACCTGATAATCTTCGATCTAGAAAATAGTACACCACGTCTCCCCCATCAAATGGCTTTCCAAATTCCAGTGATAGTAAAAAACAGGCCTATTCATCGGACTGTGATTGATGAGGGAGCTTCTACGTGTATTATGTCGATTCAATGTTGGAGATCCCTCGGTTCTCCTTCGTTGAACCAATCCCCCACCATCCTTAAGGCCTTTGATGGCCGTGGGTTCCGTCCGTTTGGTATTCTACAGGAATTACCTATAGGGGTAGAAGGTAAAACCGTTAGTCTGGATGTGGAGGTGGTTGATGCCCCTCTAGACTACAACCTTCTTTTGGGTCGAAGTTGGTCATATGCTATGACAGCGGTCGTTTCATCGGTCTTCAGAATAATTAAGTTTCCACATAACGGTAAGATCGTGACTATTGATCAGCTGACATACTTTTCATCCGACCCAGCCTCTTCAGAGAGTATCCAGCATGTCGGTAAGACGACAATCCCTTATAGGGAGGTTGGTGTAGGTTTAGTTAAGGATTCCGGTTTACTGGGAACTTTTCCTCTCCCTCCACTCAGCGTAGAACCTTCATTTGCAACAATTCATATGATTACATCAGAAAACATTATTTATGATGATCCTTGGATTGTCCCATCTGACTCTGAGATAGACTCATTCGGTGATGCTATGCCTTTGAGTCCATATGAAATTGCTTATGAAGCTGTCATGTCTTTTACCGACTCACGTTCAACCGAAATTGACCAAATGAATGTGGTCAGTGAAGAATCACTTTTCACCTCAACCTTAGAACGGATAGCGTTTCCCGAAGTCGTGTCATCTGACGAACAACTTCGCGAAATCCTAAGTGTAGACGATCTACCATGGGAGGATCTCCATCACAGATCTTCGTTTTTACCTAAGGATGATGCATTTGAAAATGATTTTTCATCTATCTTTACCGCTGAATATGTCAAAGACGCTCAGGATCCAACGAAACATTCTGATTCAGAGTTGAATTTAGGGAATATTTCTCGTACTATTCCCATTGATATTTCAGTGAAGCCCGGAATTGAGGAAAACATTCATATAGGTGCCGCTTGTACAGAAGATGAAATCCAAACTTACAAGGCCCTATTCCAAGAATTCCGCGATGTGTTTGCCTGGTCTTACGAGGAAATGCTGGGAATCGATCCTGCCATTGTTGTTCATGAAATAAAGACCTACCCGGATGCTAAACCCGTCCGGCAACGGTTGCGTCAGATTCACCCTCGAAAAGCGGCTGCGATTAAAGCAGAAGTCGAAAAGCTGTTGAAAGCAGGTTTCATATATCCGATCCCGTTAACGGATTGGGTATCGAATATTGTTCCGGTCAACAAGAAACAAGGAACAATAAGAATCTGTATCGACTATAGGGATATAAATCGAGCTTGTCCAAAAGACAACTATCCTACGCCTTATATCGATCAAATTATTGATGATTGTGCCGGAAGTGAAATGTTTTCCTTTATGGATGGTTTTTCAGGCTATAATCAAATCAATATTCTACCTGCCGACCAACCAAAAACGGCATTCATTTGTCCATGGGGGACATTTGCTTATTGCAAATTACCTTTTGGGCTTAAGAATGCCGGGGCCACTTTTCAACGGGCGATGTCTTATGCATTTCATGACATCAAGCACATTGTGCAACCGTATCTCGATGATTTGCCTGCTCATTCTTTACATCGAGCTGATCACCTTGTCCACCTACGAGCAATCTTTATGAGGTGTAGGCATTATCGAATTCGGTTGAATCCCCACAAGTGTGTTTTCTGTATAGAAATAGGTCGATTGCTGGGATTTGTTGTTTCAAAAACCGGCATTCGCGTCGATCCCTCGAAGGTCGAAGCTATCATCAAATTGCCTCCTCCTTCGAGTTTGCGCCAACTCCAAAGTTTGCAAGGGAAAGCAAACTTTTTACGCCGATTCATCCCAAACTACGCCGAGGTCACTAAAGGTTTTACACGGTTGTTGAAACAGAACGCACAATTCTTTTGGGACGAGATTGCCCAACAATCTTTTGATGCACTTAAACACGCGTTGACCCATGCACCGTTGTTGCATCCTCCCAACTACAACCAGGACTACTTCTTATACCTCGCAGCTTCGCATTCCACCATTGGAATGGTGTTAGTTCAAGAAGATGAATTCGGAGCGGAACATGTGATATATTATCTTAGTAGGACCTTAAATCCCACTGAGTTAAAATATTCGCATGTGGAGAAATTGGCCCTGGCAGCCGTTCAAGCTGTCCAGCGTTTTCGTCACTACATTCTTCTCCGTAAAACTACAGTTATTTCGGATTGCAACCCTATGATTTATATTTTGACAAAACAACTGCTAGGGGGCAAGTACTCTAAATGGATCGTTATCCTGCAAGAGTTCGACTTGGAGTTCGAGAAGTCCAAGTCTAAGAAATCCTTAGTTTTTGCGGAATTGATGTGTGATTTCCCGAGTGCTGACACAGAGACTGTGGCAGAGGAGTCCATTGCGGACGAATCTTTGTTTCTTATCAGTACTTTAGATCCGTGGTACGGGGATATAATCATCTATCTCCAAACCCAAACCTTTCGGCCTGAAGCTTCCAAGGCAGAACGTCGAAAAATTCGGTTTCAATCCCAGCAATACAAAATTATTGGAGATACACTTTATCGCCGGGGGGCAGACTTAGTTTTTCGACGTTGTTTAACTCACGAAGAGGCTGAGAGGGTTTTGAATGATTGTCACTCTGGAGCATGTGGCGGTCATATGTCTGGGTATGCCACAGCTCAGAAGGTGTTGCGCGCTGGCTATTTCTGGCCGTCTATGTTTAAAGATTGTATCATTGCAGTCAGGAAGTGCCACAACTGTCAAGTGTTTGATCGCAAGATGCGTGCTCCACCTGCTCCTCTCCACCCTATAATTTCCGTTGGTCCATTCGCCAAATGGGGTATCGACTTTATTACTTGTAACCCTCACTCGGCCGGGGGGCATGCGTATATCATCCTCGCGGTTGATTATTTTACTAAATGGGCCGAGGCGATGCCTACATTCGACGCAAGCGGCAAAACAGCTGCAGTTTTCGTATTCAATCATATCATAACTAGGTTTGGTGTCCCACAAGCAATCATTACTGACCATGGGAGCCATTTTCGAAACATCATGATGACTGAGCTTACAAGCCAGCTTGGTTTGCGCCACGATAGCTCTACTCCTTATTATCCGCAAGCCAACGGTTTGGTTGAGTCTATCAACAAAGTTCTAGTTATCATGATCCGACGAACCATTGGTATTCATCGGTCGAATTGGCACAACATGTTATTTTCAGCGCTATGGGCATACCGAACCTCAGTGAAAACTTCAACAGGGTTCACTCCTTTCCAGCTAGTTTATGGCTTGGAAGCTGTGTTACCCATTGAATGCGAAATCCCATCACTTCAAATGGCTGTCGAATTACTTCCAGCTACTTCCGAAGAGGAGAAACGTTTATTGTACTTAGCTAAATTAGATGAGACTCGACGTGACGCTACATTGGCAATCGAGACTCACGCGAAGCGAATGAAAGCTCAGTATGATAGAAATGTGACCCCTCGAAGTTTTTCGGAGGGAGACCTAGTGCTATTATATGATCAAGCTAACGATAAGCTAGGTGCTGGAAAATTCGTTCCTATGTGGCATGGACCCTACATTGTAAAGCGAAAGCTAGCAAAAGGGGCTTATGAGCTGGTTGATTTTGATGGGGACTCTTTGGGTAAACCCAAAAATGGACTTTACCTAAAGAGGTATTATGCTTAAATGACGGGTATGGAGAAATTTTTAGATAGGTTAGATTTTCTTTCTAGCTAGTATGTTTGTTAGTTAGTCAGTGTGCTTAGCTTAGAGAGTGTGTTTTTCGTCGTTATTCTGGCTTATCTTGGTTTTACTCTTGATATTGCAGATGTCGACGCCTCTCCAAACATACATTGGATTTGCTGATGGTGCTTGTCGTAGTACACGGAATATCTCTTCCGCAGCTTGGGTTATCTATTCGCCCTCTGACGAGTTAGTTTCTATGCATGGGGTAAGCCTCGGTCAAACAACGAACAACATTGCAGAATACAGTGCAGTGGTTGAATTATTATCCGAATCTATTTCATTTGGAATTCGACGTTTGATAGTGAGGTTAGATTCTGAACTTGTTGTATTACAGCTTAATAGAGTTTATGCCATTAGAAATCCTGTGTTATTAAGGTTGTTTTTGAGAGTGCGTCTCTTGGAACGTGAATTTGATTACATTGAATATCAGCATATTCCAAGGTCTTTAAATACATTAGCAGATGCAATTGCTTCTCGAATGTTGGACAGACATTTACGATAATCATGCAAGTAAATTTAAAAACATTTCATCACATATGTTAAACAAGATAAGCCGGTAATAGTGATATATATATAGATAGGAGTGTGTCAAAAAATATACATCGTCTTCGATCATAGGTTGAAAAACACCTTATGATCGGCAAAAATGATAAGTACAAAAAGCCAAAAATGTCATATGTGTCTACAAAAGTGACTAGTCAATCACTGGTGGTGCTCCCTATACGACACCACTGCACGGGCTACCTTACGCAAAAATCTCCTAAACGGTCCAGGGACTGCGACTACAAAGCGCTGAAGCCTGATAGGAATATCATCCATAGTAGTCTCAGGCATATCTGCCGTCAGACGCTCTAGATCATGCTCCAACTCAGCTAGTACCTCTGCAGCCGCGTCCTGTGGGGCCGGTACCGGTGCAACTGGATGTCTCCTCTCAAAAGGCCGGAGGTTGGCTGGGCGCTGTGGACCAACATTTGCATTTTGAAAATTTTACTGTCAGTTTTGACACGATATATATAAAAAACAAAAAAAAATACATAATTTGAAAACTTGTGAAAAATAAAGTACCTCTGTCATCCCATTGTTCTCCCTGTGGAAGAACCATGTCCGGATCATGTCGAAAATCTACTCCGGCATACGGAAAGTCCTGGATCGAAAAAACCTGGTCCTCTAACCAGTGAAAATAACTATCAGTGAATCGAACAACCGCCGCACCCTCGTCAGGATGCCGGGCCATCACCGCAACCCATCGTACCAGCTTTGGCTCCCGAGGACCCAAGATATCAATAGTGAGTTGCTGAGGGATCAGCATCGGAACTCTCTCTAAGGCAAAGCTCACGACTAAAGGCCCATATCCAAAAGTTTTCAGTCGTCCGTTCTTTGCCTTAGTCAGTTGGCTCTTCATATTAGCCGACACAGCATCACACCAGTTGAAAATGGTGCCTTGGTAACAGTCAATTGCCATCCGCATTTGGGACCCAGAAGCAATGTGCAAAGCGGCCGCGTCGCAAATTCTGGTAACCGTGAAAGCTATAACTTTTAGTTCACGCAGAGAGATGTGTTTGATTTCCACGCCTTTCGCATGGTGTGCATTGGGTGTGCACCAATCTTCCCGGAGACTAACAAGGGATTGGCCACCCGGCCTAGTCCCGGCTAGATTGAGTTGCTCACCTCTATTCGGCAAGCCAGTGAGAAAGTATACATCAGAGGGCTCTATCTCGAGCTGGTGCCCTCCGATGTAAAAGCATTGTTCTTGAACGTTCCATCTCTCAACCAGCCATTCTAAGAATCTTACCTGAGCCCTCATGCCCGGTATGGCCCAGTATTTATATAACCCGCATGCTTTTAGGGCATCCAGGGAAGGTTGGTGTTCGATTGCAGCTTCATCAACCTCCTCGTGCTCTCTTTCTCTCCAATCCAACATGGTGAGTGCCCTACACACCAAGAAATAATGATTAGAATTAATTTGGGGAAATTTGAATGGTTATTTGTGAGGATTGGGGTTTCAAATTCCGCATTCCACGGAGGACGCACCCCGCGTTTGGAACACAGGGCGTCGGGACGCAGCTGGCCTGAAGGTGGGCTGCGTCCCCCGACCATTTTCCTGTATAGGAAAAAGTCGGGGGACGCAGGTCACCCGAAGGGCACCTGCGTCCACCGAGGAGCGCATTTTGAAACCTAAACCCTCCCAAAAAACAAAACTAAAACCTAAAATACAATTTTAATCGGATAGAAATGAAGAGTAGGATGTTGTAAAATACCTGGAAGAGACGGCGTTCGATTCTGACGGTCGGATTTTCCGCAGCGACCATGGGAAGTTTCTTGCCAAAAGCCCTTTTTTCAACCTCAACAGTAAAATGGTAAAAATGACATGGTAAAAAGTCTTTTTATAGGTTTTTTGGATGAATTTGTTCATTTTTCACCATGGAAGGATGTTTTTCGATGTATTTTTGCCTATCTTAAACAGGTATGAGTAATGTGTTGCTTTTGTGCAGGACAAAGGGATTTAGAGGGAAAATTGTCATTTTTCACGAACCAAAATATCAGAGTCATCTTTTAAGCCCTTTTCTGACTCCTAAAATATGAAAAGATTGCCGAGCGTTTCTTTTACACTCGTTAAAACGGAATTAAAAGACGGTCCCCTTATAGCTCTTTTCTGACCGTAAAATCAGGAAAAGATTGCCGAGTTTTTGTCGTTTCAAACTCGATACGGAAATAAAATGACGTGTCCTTGATCGCTTTTTACTTTTCAGGTCAGTGGCACTAATTATGAAAGTACTCCTTGGTCGCAAGATCAAGCGGTTCCCCCAGGTATTATTTTATACTTTTTCGGGCTTGAGGGACACAAATCTACGAAAAAGTTCAACTTGGAGTCTTCTTAAGTTTTTCAGACTCTCTAAAATTGAAAAACACCGAGTTTCTCCTATACTGGGCTCGTTAAACATTTCACAGTAAAGGACCTGTTCAATTACAAACAGGAACGAACCACTCCTTCCTAGGGTTCGAATCAAAACTAGGTTGGACTCATCCGAAGGATGAGCTTATAATCAAGCATATGTTATCATCCTCAAGCTTGTTAAAAATAAAGAGGTACTTGCCAGAAATGGTGGGGGAAAAGAGAGAAGAATGAACCTGTTTGTTACCTTTTGTCTCAGAAGAAACTTTATTACCACTCTTGAACACGACACTTTTCATTCATCTGGGTTGGGAAATCTTTTACCTCACAGTTGATCAAACCACTTTGAAAGTCTTCAGCCGGGTTCCGGGGATTAACTTTGAGTTATTCGTCACCAAGCCATCTGTCGTGTCGTTATGTGTTCAAGAGGTCTGCAAGCAAAACTTTCATCTGCAAAATACTTGTCATCCATTTGACCATCCCTGAGTCAGTCCTTACAGCAACATTTCTTCAACTTGAACAATGATTTCGTGTTGCGGGCTTGCCTGCAACGGGTCACTTTCTATCGACATCAGCACATTATCTAGAGAGATGACTTAGAAATCGTCAGTACCTTGAAGTCTGCATGCATCAATGGCAGGTTTCTCGCCTTTGACGTCAGTTTACATCATTGACTTTCGATCGAAGGATTCCGTGAAATGTTCGACATCAACTCATTCATTCACATCTCATGGATTGTACTGGGTACTTTGAGAACTATTGACATTACTGGTGGTCTCTCTCACGCTTGTTAACAGTTTACATCATCGACTAGTAATCAAGTGGTTTCTACCATGTTCGACATCAACTCATTTATTCGCATGGCTAGAATCGTACCAATTCGGGAAGTAGAAATGAAGACCCTGGATCTAGTTTCCACCATCCAGGCTGCGAGGAGTTTTGTATTCATTATCTAAGTAGACTAATCATAAACAGATGGCTGCGTCCATACTGTGTCTACAAAAGTCTATGATTGTGATGTACTGCAAGATCATTCCTGTATCAGAGTAGTTAGTCTGTTAGTTAAAGTTTTGATCTGACTATGGGAATGCCTACCTCAGTGATGATATAATCTTATACATGTATTTTGTGTTGAAAATTGCAGGTTCTGACCAGGCTCTCCACGAGATAATCCTTGAAATGATAAAGCGCTTCACCCTTCCTAGATAATACAAACCCTAATCTATTACAGGCTTCGCACTTTAGGGGGCAATCTGTTACACTAAAAAATGTCACCATGACTATTTACAGTTAGTATGGCTCAATCAACAGTCATGCTACCCTCTTAGGCAAGTCTTATACCTCTGCTCTCCATGTCAAACTCCAAAAAGAGAGAAAGTCTTGTATAAATGTATTTATCTCTGGGGACGCAGGTTCTCTCAACCTTACTTGCGGGGACGCTCCCAATGTTCACAAAAGCTGCGTCTTTGGACGCTCTGTATGTAAAGGGGCAGGTGCGTCCCCCTGTAAAGGTTAGAATGCGCAAGTTTCATCTTTAAAAAGTTACTTGTGGTCATTTCTAGAGCATTCTAGAAGGTTGTTCGACGTGTATTGAGCGCCTCCAGATGGTTCATGCACTCCTACCAAAGAGGAACTTATCCCATCAATAAGGGAGCTATCCCACCCAAAGAGGGGATTATCCCATTGATGGTGGACCTGATTAACCTCCTCTTGAGCACTATAAATACAGGCATTGGGCCAGAAGGAGGAGAGGTTAGAAGCTATACATTTCTAAGGGTAAATGCTGCAGGAATTAGGACTCCCATTTAGAAGCTTGTAAGGAGAGATTGCCATCTTTGCTTGTTCTATTTGGAAGTGGGTGTGCTTTGTCAAAGTAAAGGAGAACTCTTGATGGACCCTGGGAAGGACTTGCACAACACCAAGGCTCAGGTTGTATTTGTTCCTTTTGTTACCTATTAATGCAAATGAGTCCATTCTTCTCAATAACTTGTTGTTTATGAGTTATTTCATGTACTCCTTGGTCTATGTGTTAAATATGTTTTATTTTATGAGATTATCAAGTGCTATTTAATCGTTTGATTGTTAGTGTATGCAGGTTTCAAAGTGAAGGAGGAGCTCATCCGGATCAGAGGAGCTGGACTGCTACAACAGCGTTGGATTACAGGTAGGATCTAAACACTTGATTTCCCATATAGTAAATGCATGTTTAGAGAAGGATTGCTCTTATTTGTCTTGTTTGTCACTAGAGAGTCTTAGGCTCCTAGGGAGGTTGGTTTTGTCCGCACAATCGACTCTTTCCGCCTGACAAGGGCCATTTGTTATTTCTGTTGTTCAGGGAAATAACACATATTTCCTCAAATTTGTAGAGGACAGCACAGCTGAAGAAGGCCCTATAAATGGCCGAATGTTAAAGCATTACCATGATCCCTTTTAAGGGATACAATGCAACTCTGTATATATCTCTTTGTAAATTGATATTTGTATATATCAGCACTTTGTTTTCATTTTTTCTGATTGTTAGAGGAGCAGTAGCAAAGTTTGTGAAGACAAAGCCAATGCAAGTACTCCATTCTTAAAGCTCTGTCTCCGCATTAATCTCAGCAAAACAGCAAGAGTAGCACTGTCATATCGCAGCAATTCATGGTAAAAAGAAACTGTTTGCAGCTTGCAGTCTTCAGTCAAAAAGCATCAATAAGAGAGGAGCATTTTTTGGTTTCACATCAGCAACTGTTTCTAGACCAAGGCTAAGGGAAATACATCAGTTTTGGATCTATTTCAAAGGCAATTCTCAGGCAATATTGTACATAACATTAAGCACGCAGAAGAAAGCAGGCGATGCTATACAGTTCACAGTAATTCAGTTGAGAAGAGGGCTATTCATATTTCAAAGTTTCACGCTTTTAGCAGCCAGCACAGGGAAATTTTTCAGTCCACAGCAACAATAGAAGATCAAGGCAGTCTGACCTGCTGTTCTTGGCTTTTCACAAGGAAAATCCATCCCCAAGTGGAGCCACTGTTAGCCCCCTGCTGCAGCAGGTATTCATATTTCATGATTGATAGTTGAAAGTGCCAAATATGTCATCTTTTCATGCTGCAAGGTTCCATATTTCCTTAAGAGGCCAAAGAAGAGGCCATGAAAGTGTGCCAGTCTAAATGCCACTATTGTATTCCAATTTTGATGAGTTATTCCATATTTGAAGATTTTTTCAGTTAAGGGAAGGCCAAACAGCTTAATCTTGGCCTCCCTAGGTTTCAATTTCTTGTTTTAGAATATAGAGAATCATTATCTGTCCAAACAACTTAATCTTGGCAGATTTGTAGATAGGTAGAGAATCTTGGGCGCTCATCATCTTAATCTGAGCCCCGACAGAAATAAGTATTGATTTAGATAGGAGGATAGCCAAAAGAAAGATTGTAAAGATGGGTTTGCTAGTTCAAGTGCACCCAAACCAAAAGGAAGAAAAAATGCTAGGTAAGTAGGCTGGGTAAGTAGTTTTGTGGTTGCAGAATCAAGCTATGTGATCCATTTCATGTTTTCAAGTGTCATATTTATTCAGATCACAAGTTGGAGGCAATTTTCCTTTAGAGGAGCTCAAGCTGGACATGTCTAACTCCCGCTTCTTATTTCCCAAATCATTCACTAACCTCCCCAAAGACGTCAAGATCTGCTTGACAACTCTTAAATTCATCATTTTCCATTATATTTGTCTAAGTAAAAGTCTACTTTGCTTAGGAGTACTATTGGTTCACTCCTTGAGTCTGTTTCCCCTCTAAATAGCCTAAGATCCACATACTTAGCGCTTTCTTGTCATTTCCATATTAACTACTAACTCTATTATTTAGCTCCCTAAATCATTTCCCTATCCCCTATTATACAAAAAAATATATAAAATCCCAAAAATATTAAGTACCCCTTCCTTGGCACTATAGCCATATTCTCCTAAGTTCGGGAGCCAGTAGTCCATCTAGGGCTCCTACTAACCCATTCGCGTCCTAACTGGAGTTAGTCTGACATCTGGTCACACTAACAACCATTCCCCCTCAACCCTAACCCTACAATACCCATGCTCCGCCTTTATCCTAAAGCCTTGCCCACAATATATTTGACCCGCTCGCATATAATCCCATTAACCCACTTTCCTAAAGTTTCCCCCCCCCCGCCGGATTAAACAAATTAATTAAAAATGCGCCGCGGGCCCCGTCCCTTATCCTTCCGCCGCCTTGTCTGTTCCGCCAGCCGTCCGATTGTCCACGCCCTAGATCTACGGTGGGCGGGTCTTTTCCCTTCCGAACCTGTCGATGGTTAGCGTCTGGGAGATGGGCAGTTTTCCCGTCGTACTCCCGCCACGCGTCACCCTCTCGACTGTGGCGGAGCCCCCTCCTCCGAAACTGCCTACGCGCAAAAGCGGTGCGCCTGAAACCAGATACCGCCCTCCTGTCATGTCGGCGCCACGTCTCCACGTGCGTCGCTCCTGCCACCGTACTGCCACGCCATCACCCCTACCGTACCGCCGCGTCACCCGGCAGTATTGCTGACGTCACCATGTCATGTCACCGCCATATGGGGACCCACTGTTGACGTCATGTTGATGTCATCACCAAAAAAAGGGTGCGAAAGGCAAAAATCGTTGCTCAGGAAGCCCAGAATCAAAATCTGAGGCAGTTTTTGATGCATCGCCAAGAAAAATAGGCCAAAATGGAAGCCCTCTCATGGCTCGGCTACCAGCAGGCCCGAAATTCGCAAAATTGACAGAAATTTCTTCACGCAGGATTCAAAAAAGGGGCAAAACAGTTCTTAAAGCAACAGAGGGCTGAACAGCAGCCATAAAATGTCGATGGGACAGTTTAGAGCATTCAGAAGACATTAAACGGCCCGATTCAATTATGAAAGAGTATCAGAGGAAAGATGAAGCAGCAAAGAGTATCAGTTCAGCAACATCAAAGCAGGTGAACATTAAAGACCTTCATTAAAGTCAAAGAAGCAGTAAGTACCATTTAAAGCTTATCTGGTCGGGATTAGTGTGCATTAATGCCACCGAACAGAAGCATAACCAACTTAGAACATAGAAGTGCAGATAAAAGAAAAGGCACAGTTATTGCAGAACTGCCTCACTGCACCAAGCCACCAGGATAGATTTCAGCTCATTTTGATACAGTTGCCCTCAGCGCAGCTCAAAAGATATTTTCTTGCATTAAATTCTGGACAATATTAGGTTAAAGAAATCATTTCCTTCAGACCTGTTTAGGTTGGCTGTAATAGATTAATTTTTTATATTTTCCCTATTTATACCACCCTCTGTATTGTTTAAAGGGTTGGTTGGTTGATAATCCTCATTAGAGACTCACACTGTATATCTGATATGTTTTCCTTAATCAAAGATTGTTGAAAGCTTGGAGAATGGACTGTGTGCTATGTATTACTGTTTGAAGAGTGAATTATGGAATTCTTGTGCTGCAACATGACTCAATAGGTGCCTCTTACCTCTATTTTCATTGATATATGCTCATATTATACATGTATCACCATCTAAATAGCAGAAAGAAAGATTAGCTTGGAACTTGTTTAACTGCACTCTATGCTCAATTTCTGCTGTTTCTTTATGTTTTCACCTGAACTGAATCGGTAATGAATATGAATTCCCTTTGGCTCATATTTACCCTAATTCACCCATATTTGACAGTTATCTAGGGATTCTTTACTGCTCCTAGATAGAGCTCATTCACCTTCCCTCTGTTAAGCTGAGTGAGAGATCCTTTGTTGCCTCTCATTCCTTAGCCTTCATTCCATCCTTTAGCTTGAATGATTGTTTCATGTGCAGCTATCTTGCTCCATATTCCTCTTGTGACCAAGAAAACGCACCAGCAGTCCTATTCCTCGACTCCATGCCCAATGGTTTGAAACTTACCACACTATGCATTGCCTCTCTGCTTGAAAGCATCCTCCTTCCCACCAAAACACAAACAAAACCAGTTGTACTCAATAACTAGCCTAAAATCATCATCAACGAAGCTAAATCAGAAAGAGAGAGCCCTCTCTGATTGCAAGTGGGCTAGAACCTGCAATCCAAAGATTGGTTTGTGGTTACCTCGGCCGTATTCCCTTAGGAGTCAAAGGGAACAACCTGAGTGATAACATAATGGCGACTCCACTGGGTAACAATGAATTTTCTAATTGCTGTATATTCCTTAAAACTACAGATGAAGCCTGAATTTCAGCCAGGGAGCCTTTGAAACTGTTTTTTCTTTTCATTTACAAAAGTAAATAAAATCTGCTTCAGTCAATCTTCATGCTAGTTTTAGGCTTTAGACAGCTATTCCAAAATTTGATCAGTTCCTTGCTAATTCTAAAAACGGTCACAGAAAATACCAAAACAAGTTCAGAATCTGGCTCCCAAAAGGAATTCACGTTATACAAGGTCAAACCTAGACCCAAATCCCCCAATTGCTTTTGAAAATCTGAATTTAATCCCAAAGATTCTTAGGAAACAAGAAGATTTTGTTGATAATAGTCATGAAGCAGTTCACCCAAGCAGTGTTCCAACCCCTGTCAAAGTTTTATTTCGTTCAACCCCTACTTCCCCTTGTTCATCATCCACATCTCAAAGCACTCCTTCCACACCTCCATTCACTACACATACTACCACTACCACTACTGCTGTTCCAACTGTTCCATTTATCCCTGTTGTTCCATTTATCCCTATTGTTCCACTTATCCCTGTTAATATGGCTAATAGATATGAACCCCTGCAACTACCTACCAATCCCGGGGCTATTCCTCAAGATTACCAAACTAAAATCACATATTTTGATGGCACAAGTGCCTGCACAGCCCTTTAGCATACCAAGAATATGCAAGACTATTTTGAGAACTACGAAATAGATGATGATAGCATGAGAATGAAAATTTTTGTCCAAAGTTTAACAGGTGAAGTAAGAACTTGGTTCAGAGCACTTGCTACAAATTCCATAGCCAATCTGGATGAGCTTTACCAATCCTTTCTCAACATATGGGAAAAGAAAAAAGATCCACTACACATTTTATCTGAATACGACACCATAAGAAGAGGCCCTCAAGAGTCTGTCCTAGATTATTGTGCAAGATTCAACAATGTTTACAATGCAATACCACAGAACTTAAGACCCCTACCTGACCTTGTTTTGTATAATTTCCCTGATGGTTTTGATTCAGATATGGCCTATCAGTTAAGGGAAAGAGCCCCTCAAAGCCTTGCAGACATGCAAAATGTTGCTGTTAGCGTAGAGGCAAATTTAATTTCCAAAAGAAACAGAGCTAGAATGGAAAGAAGAACCACCTTCAAGGAAGAACCCTCAGCCTTAGATCAAAAGCTTGATGCTATTATCAGTGGCATGCACAGGTTGGGAGACAGAGTAGAAAGTGTTGAGAGGAAATCATCATGGGAAGGACAACAGTCCAATACCATAAGGAACCCAAATTTCAGGAAAACGCAGAACACAAATGTTGGTAGGTCTAGCCCAGACCATGATATAAGACCCCCTTTTCAAGAAAACTATGTTGAGGCATCCACATATAGTGAGCCCATAGAAGACACTCACATGAACCTGATGGATCTAAAGGGTGAGCATCAAATTTTCCTGACCCAAGAAGACCAAGATGAGCATGACTTTAATCAATTTCAGACTAAGTCTGGTGAGTCTTTTGATTTTAAACAAGGTTATGATACTGCTGTGTATGAAGTCCACAAACAATATAAGCTGAGAACTAGGACCATTGATATTCCTGAACCTAGCAAGCCAAAGGATGGCAAACAACCCAACAAGATTAAAGGCAAGGATATTATAACAGAACCAGCTGATATAACTGTCCCAATCCCGCATCAAGTGACTGTAGAGGACATAACACACATGCAGCCTTCTATTGATCAGCCTCTGCCACCTTCTTCCTCGAAAGAGAATTCGAACAACGTTCCAAAAAGCCCTCCTAAAACTGAAAAGCCGCAAGCAATCACTTCCCATAACGCTGATAAACAAGAGAAAATTGTTGATACTCCAATGGAAAAAGGGAAGCATGCCTCCTCTCACAACATTAAAACCCAATCTGAAAAATCATTTGATTTAGAGGCAGAAATAGGTAAATTGAAGATATCTGTCCCTCTCTCAAAACTTGCCAAACATGATGTGTATAGGCAACAAATTCAAAGATCACTTCAAATCCCAGAAAATAAGGATGATGTGAATGTTTTAGATGATACCCCTGAACTGTTTTTTGGTCCAGAAGTTAATGGAAAATCAACATATGGATCTGTTCCACCCTTTTATGTCAGTTTGCATATACATGACAAAGTTTTGCACAATGCTATGTTTGATTCAGGAGCATCGCACAATCTTATGCCCAAAGCAGTTATGGAGAAGCTAAACCTTGATGTCACAAGACCCTACAAAGATTTATTCTCATTTGACTCAAGTCCAGTCAAGTGTTTAGGCCTCATCAAAGACTTGTGTGTCTCCTTAGTCCAATATCCCAACAAGACACCTCATGGATGTGGTGGTTGCTGACATTCCACCAAAGTATGGCATGCTCCTATCAAGATCATGGGGAGCAAAATTCCAAAAATCCCTTCAATTAGACCTCTCCTATGCCACTATTTCAGTCTTTGGGCAACCAAAGAGACTGTATAGAGAAACACTAATGAAATATGTGGTAAGTAGTGAGGAGAAGCCCCAAAATTTTCCTATTTACTCAATCCGTTCTGATATGGATTCTTTTATTTTGTTTAATGATGAAACAAGTCCTCCAACTAATGATAAGCCTTTCACTTTAGAACAAGAAACTTGCATAAATGAGGAATCGGTTGCACATACCCAAGAAACTGTCAAAACAGCTAATGCAACCAGCATACTAGAAGAACCTCCCCAAACAGAAGTTTCAAATCTGCCCAATCCTAAAATGGCTGAAACTCTTAATACTAACCACAAGAAAGAAATCACATGGTATTTAGAGTTTGATGGCTCTGTTAACAAGTTAGGAGCAGGGGCAGGTGTCTGGATTCACAATACACATAACAATCATGCAGAAGGCCATGCCTACAGACTGAACTTCAAATGCACCAACAACATGGCAGAGTATGAGGCTCTCCTTTTAGGCCTTAAACTGCTCAAAGCTCTAGGAGCTACAAGAGTGTCTATTCTAGGTGACTCCAATTTAATCATACAACAGATGAAAGGCAACTTTGTTACCAATGACAATAGAATGAGGGCCTATAGGACTGCTGCCACTAATATACTCAATACATTCACTGAATCCAAGCTTGCCAAGATTTCAAGAAATCATAACATTCATGCACACAGCCTAGCCACTTTTGCTAGTACATGCAAGCTTCCCTTTGAGCCAAATCACCATTTTACAGCTGAAATAAAACATAGGCCTGCTGTCCCAAACAACGTTAAAGATTGGCAAGTGTTCGAAAATGATGCCCAGATTAACAATTTCCTCACTCTTGAGCATGCGTTTTCAAATATTAACATTGACATGGATGCTATGATGGATGAACAATAGCAAACAAATGAAAATCAGTAGGCTGTCACAGCTGTAACAGCCAAACAAATCCTAAACCCAACTGTTTTGGACAAAACAAACATAGAAGAGCTGAAACTAATGCACTTGGAGGAAATAGCCAAAACAGAGGCCGAGATCATTGACTTAAAGGATAACTTTCTCCCTGCTGGCCTCACTCCATTAGAAGACATGTTTGATGCTAATGACGTTCCTAAAAAGCCAAAAATGCAACCATTGAACGCTGCTATAGAAGAACACAACATTGGGACAGAAGAGAAGCCCAAAATGATCAAACTATCTCAATCTTTGCCACCTGATCAAAAGCCCAAATATGTGGATTTGTTCAAAGAATTCCAAGATGTATTTGCTTGGATTTATGAGGACTTGAAGTCCTATGACACCTCAATGATCCAACACACCATTCCCTTAAAACCAAACCAAAAGCCCTTCAAACAAAAACTTAGAAGAATTAACCCTATGCTTCTTCCCCTGATTGAGAAGGAAGTAAAGAGAATGTTTGAAGCAGGTATCATAACACCCATCAGATTTTCTGAATGGGTATCTAGTCTTGTTCCCACAAGAAAGAAGACAGGTGAGATTAGGCTCTGTGTAGACCTAAGAAATTTAAACCAAGTCTCCCTAAAAGACCACTACCCATTGCCCAAAATGGATCACATTTTACAAAGAGTAGTGGGGTCATCTAGAATCTCTTTGCTAGATGGCTTTTCAGGTTTCAATCAAATACTTGTTCACCCGGATGACCAAGACAAGACAGCCTTTACAACACCGTGGGGAACATTTAAGTATGTTAAAATGCCTTTCAGCCTAAAGAACGCTGGTGCAACCTTTCAAAGGGCAATGGATATTGCATTTGCCAAGGAAATACATCATTTCCTAGTTGTCTACCTCGATGACTTGACCCCTTTCTCCAAATCTGATCAAGAGCACCTCAAACACCTAAGGCAAATATTCATGACATGTAGGAAATATTGCATTTCCTTGAATCCCAAGAAGTCTCTCTTTGGCCTTGAAGAAGGCAAATTACTTGGCCATATCATATCAAAGGATGGGATTAGAATTGACGCTGAAAGAATCCAAGCCATCCTCCAAATCCCATATCCAAGAAACATAAAAGAGTTGCAAGAATTCCTTGGAAAGATCAATTTCCTAAGGAGATTTATCCCAAATCTAGCCAAGCTGATAAGACTATTAAGCAACATGTTAAAGAAGGATGCCAAGGTAAATCGGTCTCTAGAAACCAAGCAGGCCTTTGAGGGCATAAAATCGGCCTTAACCCAAGCCCCTGTCCTCACCAATCCGCAATTTGACAAAGATTTTATCATATTTTCATTCGCATCTGATCACACCATAGCTGCTGTCCTTTTGCAAAAGGATGACCAGGGAAATGAAAAGCCAATTGCATTTTTCAGCCAAGCCTTAAGAGATGCCCCTTTGAAGTATCAAATCATGGAGAAACAGGCCTATGCCCTTGTTAAAGCAATCAAAGATTTTCGAGTTTATATTTTATATTCACATGTGATTGCCTATGTCCCAAATGTTGTTGTTAAAGACATATTAACCCAAGAGGGATTAGAAGGCAAAATAGGCAAGTGGATTGCAAACATCCTTCAGTATGACATAGAAATAAAACCAACCAAGCTGATAAAGGGACAAGGTTTAGCCAAACTGATGTCCGAAACAAACTTTCAAGCCTTAGAAATTAACCAACTGGACAATGAACAAGAGCTGGCGACTCGACAGATCAGTGAAACCTTTTTGCAATCCCCATGGTATGCTGATATATGTTTTGTATTGTTAAACCTGTTTGCTCCCCCAGGATTGTCCAGAACCAAGAAAAGATTTTTGAAAATGAAGGCTTTAAAGTTTTGTGTCTTAGATGGTGCATTATTTTGGAAAAATCATGAAGGCATATTGCTTAATTGTTTAACCATGAATGGAACTAACAATGTCATGAAAGAATTCCATGCAGGGGACTGTGGAGGACATTTAGATTGGAAGTCCACTACTGATAAAATTTTAAGGGTTGGTTTCTATTGGCCCTCTCTTTTTGCAGATGTAAAGAAGTTTTCCATTTCATATCACAAATGCCAAATATTTGAGGGCAAAAGAAAGCTGTTTCCCTTGCCTCTTAAACCCATTTCAACCGAGAAACCTTTTCAACAATGGGGTCTTGACTTCATTGGAGAAATCCATCCCTCCTCCTCAGGCCAGCATAAATGGATTCTAACAGCCACCGACTATTTCACCAAGTGGGTTGAATCCATCCCATGTAGGCAAGCCAATGACACCACCATTATCCAATTCCTTGAGTGCAATATCCTTTCTAGATTTGGCTGCCCTGAGAAGATCATCACTGACAATGCCGCTGCCTTCAAATCCAAAAAGATGATCAATTTTTGCCATAAATTTCACATTAACTTGGGCCACTCTACAGCCTATTACCCTCAAGGTAATGGCTTGGCTGAGTCATCTAATAAGAGCCTGATCAGTATTATCAAGAAGATCTTAGAAGAAAACAAAAAGAACTGGCACAAAAAGCTGGTAAGTGCCCTATGGGCAGACAGATTGTCAACCAAGAGAACCATTGGGATGAGCCCTTATGAGCTAGTATATGGCTTGGAGCCCAGATTTCCTTCATCCTTGGGCATTCCTACTATCAAACTGTTACAGGAGATTTAGGCTGAACCAAATGACATTCAACGAAGAATCAATCAGACCATTCATCTTCAGCAAACCAGAGAGCAAGTTTATGACAGAGCTCGAATTTTGCAAGAAAAGCTCAAAAAGATGTTTGATAAGAGAGCTAAGGCTAAGGATTTTAACATTGGCGACAAAGTTCTAAGGTGGGACTCACGAAGAGAAGACAAGGGAAAACATGCAAAATTTGATTTTTTATGGAAAGGGCCATTTTTTATTTGTGTTGTTCAGGGAAATAACACATATTTCCTCAAATCTGTAGAGGACAGCACAGCTGAAGAAGGCCCTGTAAATGGCTGAATGTTAAAGCATTACCATGATCCCTTTTAAGGGATACAATGCAGCTCTGTATATATCTCTTTGTACATTGATATTTGTATATATCAGCACTTTGTTTTTATTTTTTCTAATTGTTAGAGGAGCAGCAGCAAAGTTTGTGAAGACACAGCCAACGCAAGTACTCCATTCTTAAATCTCTGTCTCCGCATTAATCTCAGCAAAACAGCAAGAGTAGCACTGTCATATCACAGCAATTCATGGTAAAAAGAAACTGTTTGCAGCTTGCAGTCTTCAGTCAAAAAGTATCAATAAGAGAGGAGCATTTTTTGGTTTCACATCAACAACTGTTTCTAGACCAAGGCTAAGGGAAATACATCAGTTTTGGATCTATTTCAAAGGCAATGCTCAAGCAATATTGTACATAACATTAAGCACACAGAAGAAAGCAGGCGATGCTATACAGTTCACAGTAATTCAGTTGAGGAGAGGGTTTTTCATATTTCAAAGTTTCACGCTTTTAGCAGCCAGCACAGGGAAATTTTTCAGTCCATAGCAACAATAGAAGATCAAGGCAGTCTGACCTGCTGTTCTTGGCTTTTCACAAGGAAAATCCATCCCCAAGTGGAGCCATTGTTAGCCTCCTGCTGTAGCAAGTATTCATATTTCATGATTGACAGTTGAAAGTGCCAAATATGTCATCTTTTCATGCTGCAAGGTTCCATATTTCCTTAAGAAGCCAAAGAAGAGGCCATGAAAGTGTGCTAGTCTAAATGCCACTGCTGTATTCCAATTTTTATGAGTTATTCCATTTTTGAAGATTTTTTCAGTTAAGGGAAGGCCAAACAGCTTAATTTTGGCCTCCCTAGGTTTCAATTTCTTGTTTTAGAATATAGAGAATCATTATCTGTCCAAACAGCTTAATCTTGGTAGATTTGTAGATAGGTAAAGAATCTTGGGTGCTCATCAGCTTAGTCTGAGCCCCGGCAGGAATAAGTATTGATTTAGATAGGAGGATAGCCAAAAGAAAGATTGTAAAGCTGGGTTTGCTAGTTCAAGTGCACCCAAACCAAAAGGAAGAAAAAATGCTAGGTAAGTAGGCTGGGTAAGTAGTTTTGTGGTTGCAGAATCAAGCTATGTGATCCATTTCATGTTGTCAAGTGTCATATTTATTCAGATCACAAGTTGGAGGCAATTTTCCTTTGGAGGAGCTCAAGCTGGACATGTCTAACTCCCCCTTCTTCTTATTTCCCAAATCATTCACTAACCTCCCCAAAAAGGTCAAGATCTGCTTGACAACTCTTAAATTCATCATTTTCCATTATATTTGCCTAAGTAAATGTCTACTTTTCTTAGGAGTACTATTGATTCAGTCATTGAGTCACTTTCCCCTCTAAATAGCCTAAGATCCACATACTTAGCGCTTTCTTGTCATTTCCATATTAACTACTAACTCTATTATTTAGCTCCCTAAATCATTTCCCTATCCCCTATTATACAAAAAAATATATAAAATCCCAAAAATATTAAGTAGCCCTTCCTTGGCACTATAGCCATATTCTCCTAAGTTCGGGAGGCAGTAGTTTATCTGGGGCTCCTACTAACCCATCCGCGTCCTAACTGGAGTTAGTCTGACATCTGGTCACACTAACAACCATTCCCCCTCAACCCTAAACCTACAATACCCATGCTCCGCCTTTATCCTAAAGTCTTGCCCACAATATATTTGACTCGCTCGCATATAATCCCATTAACCCACTTTCCTAAAGTTTTCCCCCCCAGCCGAATTAAACAAATTAATTAAAAAGGCGCCACAGGCCTCATCCCTTATCCTTCCGCCGCCTTCTCTATTCCGCCAGCCATCCAATTGTCCACGCCCCAGATCTACGGTGGGTGGGTCTTTTCCCCTCCGAACCTATCGATGGTTAGCATCCGGGAGATGGGCGGTTTTCCCGTCGTACTCCCGCCACGCGTCACCCTCTCGACTGTGGTGGAGCCCCCTCCTCCGAAACCGCCTGCGCGCAAAAGCAGTGCTCCTGAAACCAGATACCACCCTCCCCTGTCTGATGTCGGCACCACGTCATCCACATGCTTCGGCCTCCTACCACCGTGTCCTCTGCCACGTCGCTGCCACCGTACTGCCACGCCATCACCCCTACCGTACCACCACGTCACCTGGCCGTACTACTGACATCACCCTGCTAATGTCACCCTGCCACGTCACCGCCGTACTGGGACCCACTGCTGACGTCATCACCAAAAAAAAGGGCACGAAAGGCGAAAATCGCTGCTCAGGAAGCCCGGAATCAAAATTTGAGGCCGTTTTTGATGCATCGTCAGGAAAAATAGGCCAAAATGGAAGCCCTCTCATGGCTCAGCTACCAGCAGGCCCGAAATTTGCAAAGTTGACAGAAATTTCTTCACGCAGGATTCAGAAAAGGGGAAAAACAGTTCTTAAAGCAACAAAGGGCCGAACAACGGCCATAAAATGTCGATGCGACAGTTTAGAGCATTCAGAAGACATTAAACGACCCGATTCAATTGTGAAAGAGTATCAGAGAAAAGATGAAGCGGCAAAGAGTATCATTTCGGAAACATCAAAGCAGGTGAACATTAAAGACCTCCATTAAAGTCAAAGAAGTAGTAAATACCATTTAAAGCTTATCTGGTCGGGATTAGTGCGCATTAATGCCACCGAACAGCAGCATAACCAACTTAGAACTTAGAAGTGTAGGTAAAAGACAAGGCATAGTTATTGCAGAACCGCCTCACTGCACCGAGCCACCAGGACAGATTTCAGCTCATTTTGATACAGCTGCCCTCAGCGCAGCTCAAAAGATATTTTCTTGCATTAAATTCTGGACAATATTAGGTTAAAGAAATCATTTCCTTCAGACCTATTTAGGTCGGCTGTAATAGATTAATTTTTTATATTTTCCTTATTTATACCACCCTCTGTATTGTTTAAAGGGTTGGTTGGTTGATAATCCTCATTAGAGACTCGCACTGTATATCTGATATGTTTTCCTTAATCAAAGATTGTTGAAAGCTTGGAGAATGGACTGTGTGCTGTGTATTACTGTTTGAAGAGTGAATTATGGAATTCTTGTGCTGCAACATGACTCAATAAGTGCCTCTTACCTCTGTTTTCATTGATATATGCTCATATTATACATGTATCACCATCTAAATAGCAGAAAGAAAGATTAGCTTGGAACTTGTTTAACTGCACTCTATGCTCAATTTCTGATGTTTGTTTATGTTTTCACCTGAACTGAATTGGTAATGAATATGAATTCCCTTTGGCTCATATTTACCCTAATTCACC
This sequence comes from Pinus tabuliformis, assembly GCA_031772625.1. NCBI lineage: Eukaryota > Viridiplantae > Streptophyta > Pinopsida > Pinales > Pinaceae > Pinus > Pinus tabuliformis. Next base: position 145,467,073 of record CM062807.1, read on the forward strand.
CATGTTTGACAGTTATCTAGGGATTCTTTACTGCTCCTAGATAGAGCTCATTCACCTTCCCTTTGTTAAGATGAGTGAGAGATTCTTTGTTTCCTCTCATTCCTTAGCCTTCATTCCATCCTTTAGCTTGAATGATTGTTTCATGTGCAGCTATCTTGCTCCATATTCCTCTTGTGACCAAGAAAATGCACCAGCAGTCCTATTCCTCGACTCCATGTCCAATGGTTTGAAACTTACCACACTATGCATTGCCTCTCTGCTTGAAAGCATCCTCCTTCCCACCAAAACACAAACAAAACCAGTTGTACTCAATAACTAGCCTAAAATCATCATCAACGAAGCTAAATCAGAAAGAGAGAGCCCTCTCTGATTGCAAGTGGGCTAGAACCTGCAATCCAAAGATTGGTTTGTGGTTACCTTGGTTGTATTCCCTTAGGAGTCAAAGGGAACAACCTGAGTGATAACAAATATGTTATCCAAAGATAGAGCTTGTGCTACAAGAGTATGGTTGTATGATGTTAAGCCTTAGTGTGATATACTGTTGAATTGATGAGGAGTATTTATGAAATCTCTATGTATAGCAATTTAGTGTTGAAGACCTCATATTATGACCGAGATGTTGAGAGAGATTATGTATATGTTGTTACCACAGTTTCATTCTACTTGTGTTTCTGCTCCTATATCAAATTATTACATTCTAGATATTTATGCTAAGTATGGTGGTTATTTTACGTCAATGATTTTTCTATAAAGGATTGATCTCTATTGTTGGTTGGTGTGTTATATTGTTGATCTAATTTTTGTACCAGTGTCATTTTTTGTTGTGTTTTAGTTGTTTGTGAGCGTTTGCACATTGCAAAGAGCCTTCATTAATATCATGTTTATTGTTGTTGCAAGCCTTAATAATTTCCAATACTTGTTGTTAAAGCCCTATAATTGTTGCTACTAATATTTTAGACTATGGCTGAGGTGTGGAGAGTCTGCCATATGTTATATTGTGCTATGTATTGTGATTATTTTTCTATTGCTATGAAGGGAACTTATCATGCTCATTATTACCATGAATTGTTACCTAGCCATGTAAAGCTAAGTGAGGTTGTTGATGAGATATTTTTAGTCAGATCTTGTGATAACAAGTGACATTTGGCATGCTTTGAGCTAATTTACATGACATTACCCTTTTCCATTAATGTTAAAGGGGGAGAGAATGACTTGATGACTTGGTTTTTTGCAGGAGGTTGACATGATCAACACCAAAAGGGGAGATTGTTGGAATTATGGATGGTTTTTCAGCCTTGATGTCAACATGGATTGTGATCCTCTCACATTATTAATGATTTACAATGGATTTACAGGAGTATTCAGAGGTTGGACTAACTCTAGAGGTGTTTGGCAAGGAGATGTAAAAGTGTGGCAGAGTTCTGGGCAGAGAAACTATGATTTTCCTCAAGTTTGAATATCTTTGCTGGGATGCTAACTAGTACAGAGTGATGATTGCATCATCCTCATTAGGTGCTCATGATGTTCCTACAATGACCATCTCTCAGAGACAGTGTCATCATAACGATGGTGCCTGTAGGTGGAGAAAAAAATTTGTTTTGGAAAAAATCATTACATTTTGTTACCAGATCCCCCGTTTCTTATTGGAATTTGATTTTTGTTTTAATTGGCCCAAAAATAATTGAAGGAAATTAATTACGAGATCCATAGGAAGTTTGAGGATTGGAGCCTCAATAAGGAAGTTGTAGCTTCCTTCTAGTGGTGGCCAAAGAACTTGATCAGGGAGGTGGTGGCCACTAGTAGATAGGAGCCTGTGCACTGGAAGAAGTCTACACCAATGTAAGATGTAAAAGAAGGTTTTCTTAATAACATTAAGAATAAGACAAAGACAAAAAAAATGGTGGTTTTTCCCAGTTAGGTTTTCCACCTAATATTCAATGTCCTTGATGATTTTCTTATGTGATTGATGATGTTTATTGTTCATGGCTCATGATTAATAATGTTCATAGCTACTCATGATGTTTATGTTTGTTCTGAAAACTAGTCACTGGTTTAGTTAATGTTTGCAAACAAAAATTAAAAACATGGGAAATTTTGATTCAGTCATAAATACGAATTCACCACCCCTCTTATTATTTCTAACACAAATTTGCTTAAATCTCATTCACATGACCACAAAAATAAAACATGATTCTCAAACCATGAAGAAACACAAAATTTTGTTGCAATAAAAGTGCCAAATTCATTCTTTGGATGGCATACACACACACACACACATATAAGTTTGAAACGAATCATTTTTTGGGTTGAAAGTGATTATTTTAACACTCTATTGATGCAAGGCTAACCCATACCACCATAACTACACTAAGTTTGTGACCAAGAGAGCCCCAGTGGCTTTGAGGCTATATTTTTCTTTTCCATGTGACCACACCATGTGATTGAGATCTTAGTTTTCCATGGGAAACAAGATGTTGATGTAGGCATGATGCCATCATTCCCATGTGGTACCCTTTGGGTGATGCCACGTCTCACCCAAAATTGGCCCTATTCGTCGCTTAAAATTGCATGTTTTACATGCCACATGTCCATGTCACCAAGGTGTCACGTGTCAGGGTTCTACCATGTCAACCATATTTTCCATGTGTCAGGGTTTTGTGATGTCAACCACATTTTCCACATGTAGGGGTTCACCACATCAACCATCTTATGTTATGTCAACCAGGTAAGCATATGCCACATCAACGATCTCTTCTTATGCCATGTGTCTGGGTTTTCCACGTTAACCTTATTTACTTACACCACATCAACCAGGTCAGTATATGCCACAAAAGTGTATCATATTAAGCCCGCTAAGTCACATAGGTAATACATAGGACCTGCAACATTACATAGGTATTACATCATACAGGTCACACAGGTCTTACATTGGACCTGCCACATCACATAGGTGTTATGTTGGACCCACCACATATATCAATATAAGTTACCCCATTATATGTATTGTATTCAATGTGGAATGGGGTTGCACCCATCTCGGTTCCCATCTAGAATCACAATCTAAAAAAATTATCGATTAATGGGCATGCAACTTCAGACATCCACTATTGTTGATCACCCAAACTAGGCTATTTGCTTGAGCCATTGGAAAAGATGTGCATTGGTTACCAAAGTTGGGGTTTGACCCCTTTTTCTCCATTATGAACTTCCTTGATTTTAAATTATTATTTCTCCTTATCTGGTGGGAGTTTGACCAAGTGTCATTTATCAATGGAAATCTCTTAGAGAGAACTATCCAACTAAATGATTTGAAAACTTGTTTTATCAACAAAAATCTAACAAATTCTAAATAATATATAGGCTATCATAATGCTCAATGATTGTTGGGGGTTTCATATTCAAACTGTCTTTTCTTCTCATTGTAGAGGAGTTTCAACAAGTGTAGTATATTGTTGGAATGATCTTAGAAAGGACTACCCAACTAAACCTTATATATTCTTGTTTTATTGTCATAACTTCAACAAATTCACAATGATATCCAGACTATCATAATAATTAATGATCTCCAAGCCATCGTACCCCCTTTGAATCAATGACATGACATTGCTTGTCATAATTGACAACGCACTGTCCATCAATCTCCCCCTTTGTCATGATGGAAACACCACCATACATTGATGGTTATTGATGGAAATGGATGAAACTCCCCCTATCATCCAGCTGTAAAAGTTTTCCTCATGATATAGTTAATGTCTACAATATCTCCCCCTTTGACATCAATGGAAAAGGGACCCCTTGATAATGGATGTGTTAGGGTCCTATAAATTACAGTGATCAATTGATGATTATCTGGTTATTTATTTTGGGAATATACTGAAAAAATTTAGCCTACAAATACACCAGGTATTATAGTCTAAATTTTATTTTTATAGAGGTCCCTAGGAGGCCATCATTGAGATGTCACCAGTTAGTTGTTAGTTGTAAGAATCCACCCTTTCCATTGCTAAAAGATGAAATGTCCCTAAAGTTATTTCTAATAGTTTTGATTTTAAATGAGTTTTAATTTTACAAAATATATATGTATTTTGTAAAATTATTTATTTGAAATATTAAACTTAAATCTAAAATAACTTAGAAAACCCAAACTCTAAACTATGGAGCCATATTTTCCTTCATGTGTCACCAAAATTAAAAAATCCAAAATTCAAACGAATGGTTGTGCAGAAATACACTTAAATTTTGGTTGGAAAGTATACAAAAGAAATATTTCATACATTTATGAAATGATTTTTACAGATAGGAGGCTAAGTTAAAACAAGACTTAAAGGTGAAATGAATTTACAAGTGAAAGTAAAAGGAGATTTACAGGTGTGAATTGAGGTTACAGGTGAAAGTAAAAGGGGAAAGTAAAAATTACTTTACCAACCATAGAAAAATAGGACATGGGTTTCAAAATCCATGGGAAAGAAAAACAAGACATGGTTTTTAACATCCATGGGAAGATAAAACAAGACATGGATTTGAAAACAAAATGCTTTATTAAATCATTCAAATAAATATGTTGAAATTTTAATTATTAAATTCATTTACATGTTTAATAAAAATATTATTCAAAAAATATATATTTTTTCCCAAAATGTTTTGTGACAAAAATGGAGTATTCAAAAGATGATGAAAGGAAAAAAATGACAGAAATAGAACTCAAAGGGACAGTTAGTTGATACATGTGGAAGAGTGAATCAGATTTGAGCCAGCAGCTAGCAGGTTTTGTGAAGACGACTTCAACCTTTCTAGATTCCAAGGTAGATGATCATCATTTAAAAACCAATTTCCATATTTGAACGCTGGATATTTTCCAGTAGTTCCAGATTTCCTACAGTTTTCCAGTGATTGATTTTATCTTTAGTTTATTGTTCATATTTCTCCAGAATTTGTGAGATATTATTTTGTAATAAGTTCCTTTTTAGAATCTAAAATTAGTTTAGCAAAAATTCTATAAATATGTTGTAATAAGACTTACAATAGGTTTGAACTTGTATGAAGAAAGCAGACCTTTGATGTAAGTTGTGCATGTATTGAAGTGATCAATTTCATCAATACAGAAAAAAATTTCGCAATTGGTGATGTTTCCTCATGTGAAATTGCTATTTTCCCAGTGTTCCCTATGTTTTTCTGTCTCTATTGTTTAAATAAGATTAAGGGTTGAATTTGTTTAAATACATTATGCTCTAGCTTATAAATAATATTTATATTTCAACTCTGATATTAAGTATATAATTCATCCTAGCATACTCTATATTTAATTGAATCTAAATCTTTTCATCCCATTCACTCTACAAATGCTTTAAAGATCCAAAAGATTGCCTACTTTTCCCTATTACATATGTTCTGTTATTTTTGTATTTGATCACCCCAAGACTCATGACTTAATGCCCAATGGACTTTCCCTACAGTTTTTAACCAAATCTTTGAAAAAACCAAACTCATAACTCAATAACTAGCCTAATATCTTAAACAACAAATCTAAATTAGAAAGGGAGACCCCTCTCTAAAGCTAGAAGGGATAGATCCCAACTTTGCAAGTGGTTTTCTAGTTACCTCTGGGTTTCTCTCCATATCCTTGGAAAATTATGGAGTGATAATATTCTGGTGACCATTTTGGGGAACTGTAAGGTTTCATCTTCCCTAGGAAAGAGTATCAATTTTTATATCGGATTACTGATGATGGATAGTGATTAGACACAAGAAGGCCGAAACATTCACCTGGCGACTCCAAAAAGTTTCAAGTTGATCTAAAGACTCCACTTGCAGCTGGATCTAGAAACCAATATGAGTTTTCAATGTAGAAGGTATGCACCTATGAATCAAGATCATATTGTAGTATTTCCAAATCAAATGCCTAGTGTAATTTGGTAGACTCATTTACCTACATTAAAAGACCAAAAAGGATATGATGTTGCTTTGCACCTGATTAGGTTTCATATGCACTTACGTAAGTTTAAAGTTAAATTTCATGAAGATTGTCTTATGAAGATTTTCATGGTATCCCTGGAGGGAAATGCACAATCATGGCATGAAAGCTTGCCAAGTAATTGGTTATATTCTCTTAGAGATTTTGATACAGTATTTTATGAGAGATATAAAGAACATTATCCTTCTTTGTTGTTGATCAAAAATTGTTGCACATAGGACAATTTTATTTAGGATTTGGAAAAAATTTATGAAGATCAATTTATGGATGATGAGATTATAGAGGCTATTCATGATAGAACTTTCAACCATGAAGAAGATGAAGAACCTGGCTACTATGACACTCAAGAAAATTTTTAGTAAATAGTTATTTCTCCCATGATTGAAAATGAAACAAATATGCATTTCAATTATCTACTTTTTCATGAACTTGTTGATGGAATTTCACAACCTTGATACATTTCAGAAGAACAAGAGAAAAAATAGCCCAGTTGTAATGAAGAAACAAATCTTATAGATGATAGTATGCAGCAATCTTCTCATATTTTCATAAATGAAAATGATCATTCTAGTTGCCTTGCATTCCCTTCTTCTCCAGCAACCTTCTCATATTTTCATAAATGAAAATGATCATTCTAGTTGCCTTGCATTCCCTTCTTCTCCTGAGTTTTTAATTCAAGAAATTTTTTCTGAAAATCAGAATTCTAAGTTTACTAGCATAGAAAGTCAGGAAAGCCATGATCCATCCATTATTTTCAGCAATAATATGCAACAACTTTGTTTCTTTAAACTTAATGCAAAAAATTCTGAAGAGAAGATTGTTCTAGACCCCGTGGGTGTAGACCTTTTTGTTATTCAAGATGTGGCTACCTCAATTGAAAATATGCCTCCAGGTTCAAATAATGAAGAGTTTGTTGAAGAAGAACAAGTTGTCCCAAAACCTATGGATGTTATTGTTGTGGATGAATTGGTTGTTTCAAATGAAGATGGAAAGACTGATGAACAAATATTACTCCCTTTTCTTTAGAAAACAATCCTTTTACAGATCATCAAAATGTAACTTTTCATTTTTTTCAAGATCCTTTGGCCAATCTATTGCAGTCATCAAGGAAAATGGTTGTTCTCATGTTTGTGGATTATGATCAACAGCTTCAGTGGCAGTTCGGGTTGCCAGTATCATATCTTTTCTTCCTTCTCATGACAAGTATGAGCAGAACTCAGTCAAGTAGCCATTTACTTGAGTAATGTGTTGTCAAATTTCTAATTTAGTTTTAAAGTTTGTAGCAGAGTTTTTAGTTTGCAGTGTACAATTCAGATTCTAGTTTGCAAAATGGATTTCGTTCAGTTTTAGGATTGGAAAAAATTACCAGTAGGTTTTCAATGGTAGTGGTTTCAAGGAAAAGAATGTTGTAGGTTTGGGATTAGCCCAATGGATAAGGCTACTTATCTACGATATTCTTGACACCTCATAGGGTTATTTATTTCGGGAATCTGCTAATAAAATTTAGCCTACAAATACACCAGGTCTTATAGTCTAAATTGTCTTTGTACAAAGGTCCCTAGGAGGTCATCATTGAGATGTCATGAGTCAGTTGTCAGAATCCACCCTTTCCATTGCTAAAAGATGAAATGTCCCTAAAGTTATTTCTAATAGTTTTGATTTTAAATGAGTTTTAATTTTACAAAATATATATGTATTTTGTAAAATTATTTATTTGAAATTATTAAACTTAAATTTAAATTTTGGCTGGAAAGTATATAAAGGAAATATTTCATACATTTATGAAATGATTTTACGGATGGGAGGCTGACCAAAAATGAGACTCATGTAAATGAGTTTTATGGATAGGAGGCCAAGTTAAAACAAGACTTGCATGTGAAATGAGTTTATAGGTGCAATGAATTTACAGGTGCAGGTGAAATGAATTTATAGGTGAAAGTAAAAGGAGATTTAGAAAGGAAATATTTCATACATTTATGAAATGATTTTTACGGATGGGAGGCTGACCAAAAATGAGACTCATGTAAATGATTTTTATGGATAGGAGGTCAAGTTAAAACAAGACTTGCATGTGAAATGAATTTATAGGTGCAATGAATTTACAAGTGCATGTGAAATGAATTTATAGGTGAAAGTAAAAGGAGATTTACAAGTGTGAATTGAGGTTGCAGGTACAAGTGAAAGGAGAAAGTAAAAATTACTTTACCAACCATAGCAAAATAAGACATGGGTTTCAAAATCCATGGGAAAGAAAAATAGGACATGGTTTTTAAAATCCATGGGAAGAGAAAACAAGGCATGGATTTAAAAACAACACATGGATTTCAAAACAAGATGGTTTATTAAATCATTCAAATAAATATGTTGAAATTTTAATTATGAAATTCATTTACAGGTTTAATCAAAATATTTGGAAATATTATTCAAAATATATTTTTCCCCAAATATTTTGTGACAATAATGAAGTATTCAAAAGATGATGAAAGGCAAAAAACGATAGAAATAGAACTCAAAGGGATAGCTAGTTAATACAGGTGGCAGAGTTAATTAGATTTGAAGCTAGCAAGTTTTGTGAAGACAACTTCAACCTTTCCAGATTCCAAGGCAAAGGATCATCATTTAAAAACCAATTTCCATATTTGAAGGCTGACGATTCCAAGGCAAAGGATCATCATTTAAAAACCAATTTCCATATTTGAAGGCTGACGATTTTCTAGCAGTTCGATGATGTCCTGCATTTTTCCAGTTATTGATTTTATCTTTACTATAGTTTAGATTTCTCTAGAAATTGTGAGATATTATTTTGTAATCGGTTCCTTTTTGGAATCTAAAATTAGTTTAGCATAAATTCTATAAATATGTTGTAATAAGACTTAGAATAGGTTGGAACTTATATGAAGAAAGAAGACCTTTGATGTAAGTTGTGCATGTACTAAAGTGATCAATTTCATCAATACAAAAATTTTGTTCCAGGATTCTTGTGTCAAGAAATTGGTGATGTCTCCTCTCATGTGAAATTGTTATTTTCCTAGTTTTCCATATGTTTTTATGTCTCTATTGTTTAAAGAAGATTAAGGGATGAATTTGTTTAAATACACTATGCTCTAGCTTATAAACAATATTTATGTTTTCACTCTAATATTAAGTATAGAATTCATCCTAGCATGCTCTATATTTAATTGAATCTAAATATTTTCATCCCATTCTTTCCACAAATGCTCTAAAGATCCAAAATCTTGCCTACCTTACCCTGTTATATTTGTTCTATTATTTTTTTATTTGATCACCCCAAGACTCATGAATCCATGCTCATTGGACTTTCCCTGCATTTTTCAACCAAATATTTTAAGAACCCAAACTTAGAACTTAATAACTAGCCTAATATCTTAAACAACAAATCTAAATCAGAAATAGAGATCGCTCTCTAAAGCTAGAAGGGCTAGATCCCAGTGTTGCAAGTGGTTTTTTGGTTACCTTTGGGTTTCTCTCCACAACCTTGGGAAATTATGGAGTGATAACAAGATGCTCATCTAATGACTAATGATGCACAATTACTCTTATGAAGTTGCTTACTTTTCTTGTCAAGCTTCTCCCCCTATGAATGAGCTCTCCCCTTATGGATAAGTTCTCCTCCTATAAACGCTTCTTATCGTATGGCTATAGTCATACTCCCCCTATTAGTAGGTTGGAAGTCATCCCTATACTCCTTTTACATCTAAGATATCACCTTCAAGTGATCAAAAAATCACCTACACAAATTATTGATCGAGTCTCAATAGCCAATTTGTTGCTTCATTTCTTAACTCCCCTATACTAATCAATGCTCTTTCTGATAACTTCTCCCATATGCCTAGGCTCCCTTCAATCTTGTTTTTCCTTCTTCATATATATATATATATCTTGCATACTATTTATTTTTCAAGTTCCAACTCAATCACACATATATACTTGAAGAAGCTTTCACTAGTTGATTAGATCTAAGTGGTCATATCTATCCTTGCTTCTTCCCATTTCCATACTTTGGTAATATTTCTTTTAGCCTGGATACATTCTTCCTTGAACCATATCTTGTTTATCTTGGAATCACGGGCTATATGCCCTTCATTGTGGCATTTGTAGCATTCTGTGTTGAACTTGAACAATGGAAAAAGTGGTTCATATGATCTATTGTTATAACTTTTGATTTGATTTCCCATATATTTACTCCTATATGTCTGATAATAGCCTCTATTTTTTATATAATCATTCATGGCATCGATTCTACAATCCCACTACTTCTTTCCAAATCTTTACAAGAGAAATAATGACTAAAAAAATATGTTTTGGTACATGGTTGAGTAGGATTGTCTTGATGAAGCATTTCTTCTAAATTCGTTCCACCTTGGAAGAGATTCATCTTGATTTCTTCCTGTTATCTCAAAATCAGGCCCTGGAAGGCTGTAGACCAGGAAGACTTCAAGTAACTGTTTCAAACCAATCTTTTAGCTAAGGCTCAGCCTCCTTAGCCTGAGATGGCTCTCTCAAAGGATTGAAGGTTTTTTATTATGATTAAGATGGATAACTCTTTGTGAAACAAATAGGAATGAAGCTGGTGGAATCAAAATTAACAAGCATCCATTGGGCTTATGGAGTCATATGTGATTTAGCATTAACAGTAGAATTGGATTTGCAATAAAGTCAAGGCATTCAGATTTCAATATAGGTAGAATACACCAAACACAAAAAGGACAATCTACGAGTATATGAAGGAAATTAGAACACTGCAAGTGATTTCTAAGTAATCAAATACTCATAATACTGTAGAAAACATGAAAAGACAACAAAAGGAACTCATACATTGAACTCTCTATGATTCTTGAGAAGCAGAAGCCAGTATTGTATTACCAAAAGAAACAGAGTCTTTACATAAGCTAAATAACAGAGCTTTTTACATAAATTTCCAACCCTTATTACATTTTTCTTTCTCCTATATATAGAGCTCTTCTACCTGATTGAGATTCCTCCTCAAGCATGAGGGGAACTCGAAATCTACTTCTAATGACACCTATTCAACTTTTAACTACTTATTAAATGTAACAAACTACAACTAGACTTTCTAGAGATCTAAATCAAATAGGAGTCTAACTCCATATTATGCTATTAATAGCCTTAATTACAATCATTCTCGTTCTTTGACATGTGGTCCTTTTTTAGTTTGGCTGTGATGGATGTTCAAAGCTCCATGCTAGCCTTCAATGTCCCATCTTCTCCATTGCCCTTGAAACATAGGAAACTACTCCTATTTATTGGCCTTTGGTTGGCCTCAAAAATGTTCGAATCCAAAGAACAATGCCCTTCATCTTTGATTATCCAAAATATATCAGATTGCCACATCCTTGATGTGCTGTCAACCTCTTTCATGTGTGAAGGCAAAAGCTCTTCCAAGCTGTCTAACATATCTTGGACTATAGTAAATGTGCTCACTTTATGACAAAAAGTTTAGAGTTGGATTCGAATACATGTTTCCTCCACCTGTCTTGACCTTGTTGAAAGTTGATAGTTTTAGATTATCCCTTGAAGCTATTCCCTTTTCAAAATTTCCGCTTGTATTTCAAAATCGGTTGACTGAGATTAGATTGTGTAGCTTCAGCAGTTTCGTAGCGCGCTATGAAACTGCTGAGCGTTAGTCATCATCTTCAGCAGTTTCGTAGCGCGCTACGAAACTGCTGTGTTATTCCAAAAAACACAGTTTCAACCCAAAATTTTGCTATTTTGAGCCTCTTGTTATTTAAACATTCTTTCAACTGCTCCAAGGCCTTTCAAAACTGAATGGAAATGTATGATTCTTCAAGAAAGATTATACCAAGCAAAACCATCAAAATTTGAAACATAGCCTTACTTGAAGTGGGATTTCTTTAAGGAGATTATTTCAGCTGACTTAACTGTATCTTTAAGTCTTCAATTTGTTTCTTCATGACCTTGATCCCAGATCTAAGGTTTGTATTGACCTTTCTGATAAATTGAGCTTCCTTTATTACAGGAACAGTCCAGCTACGGAATTGAACACTAAAATCAACCACCTCGGGAATTTGAAATGTTTGGTCCTCCCACCAAGCTTGCATTTGGTTAAAATAAGCCTCCTTAACTGCAAATTTCCTGGCAGCTTTCTTCAGTCTAGCAATTTCAAAGTTGGCCAATCCCAATCTCCTTTTCAAGTCTTCCACACTATCTTCTTCTTGAATGGCAATTGTTTTGCCTTTATCCTTTCTTGCATGAGGCCATGTCACTTCCCCTGTTTCATCTACTCTTGGCGGTACCTCCTGTATTTGTTTAAACTTCCTCGTTATGGGTCTCCTGGGCTTAAAGACAAATTGATCAACTTGATCATCAAACTTGAGTTTCTTCGAGGCTTTAACTCTCTTAGCCTTGTCTTTTCCTGACTCTATCAAATCTGCTTGAACTAGTGGTGATTCTTCAATGTCAATGGCTTGCAATAAGTCATTTAAGTCTCCCTTTGAAACAGGGCTTTCTTCAATAATCACTGATTTGCCTTTCTCTTTAGCTACCTGGCTCCTAGTCCTTCTTCTTTGAACTCCTTCACCTGTGCTTGATTCATGTGCACTTTCTTTAACCTGACTTTTCTCTTTAAAGGACTGCTGGGGTGTATCCTGGATAGTCAGTGGCCTGGTGGATTCTCTTACTTGTTTCCTTGCTTTTAACTTTGAAAACCTCTTGGATCTTGTTTCTGCCTGATGACCAGTTGTTGTTGGAAGATCTTTTGCAGCTTGAGGGCTGAGACCGGTCTCGTTCTTGAAACCAGACATGAAAATGAATGTGTGCCAGTCCCTACCTACCCTCTGAAGTTCATGCAGAACAATCAACTTAACCAAGCCATGGTGGAACAATGAAGTCTCACAGGCTTCTTTTCTTAGCTGCACCTTGTCACACATTTTGCTTAAGCTGCGGAATAAGTAAAAAGGTAGATCAATAGATGTCTTTCCTGTGAAATGCAACAGAAGTTTAAAATGATATGAATACACCTTATTATATCTCCCTTCACAGGTAAGGTACTTCTGTATACAGGTAAGCAAATGGGCATATGATTCTCTAAAATAACTTCTAGGAATGGACTTGTTTAAATCTGAGTTAATGAACTCCTGCTTTAGAAATTCTTTGCATGGGGTCATATCAAATTTGAAATTCTTGAACCAACTTTCTTGCCCTCTTGGAATCTCCGTAACTGTGGATATTATGTCTGGTGAGACTTGCAATTCTAGCATACCAACCTTTGAGTTTAGTCCTATGAAATTTAGGGCAAATTCCTTGGTGACTTGTGCATGACCTCCCTGGAGTTTCTTGCAAAAATTCCAACATCTAGCTTGTTTAAATGCATGCTCGACTTCTCTGTTCTTCAAGGTTATGTCTAAACCTTCAGGTTCGTTTCTCAAACATCTGCCTGATCTGTGGTCTTTTCTTTCTACCGATCCCTCCATGAAGGTTTGAAACACTATCGCTGCTCAAACTTCAATCTCTGCCTTGCTTGAATGGCTGCCTCGCTTGATAACTACCTCGCTTGATAACAATGTATTCAAATTGAAAACTTGCAGACTTGTTCCTCATGCAATGAATACAATCATCATTAAGACTGTGAATACCTGGCTTTTCTTGGAACTTGCAATCTGTGTGTACCAATGTACCTAGTGACTGTAATAATGGAGATAAGCGGTTGGACATGATATGTGGAGTGCATAAACTGACAATGAATGATGCAACCATAACTTAACTTGACAGATTTGACAGTTAGGAAAGATTCGTTGTGGAATGCACGAATCTCCAATTTCGTAGTGCGGTTAGTGTAAATTTTGGAATTATGCGCTACGAAATCACCTAAAATATGTCGCGCTACGAAATCACCTAAAACATGTTGCGCTGCGAAACTGCTAAAAAGGATTTATGCGCTGCGAAAACACTTCAAAATGATTACATGCGCTACGAAATCACCTAAAGAGCTTTGTGGCACATGGTAACCTTTGAACAAACTGACACATGGTTATGAGACCGGTAATGAATGAGAATGACCGGTGAGAATGCATATTTGACTTAAGACTCCTAAGACTCAGACTCTAAGGCAAACAAAAATCAAACTTAGACTAGCACTGACCTTTACCATCAAACTAATGTGAGACATTTTGGCATTAGAATTCTTAAGTGATAACACTTTGGATAGTTGTATCTTGTTGATTCATGGTTCATATTTTAGTGCCAACTAGGTTGTTAAAGTGAACATGCTTAGGATGTTCCTTGACTTGACTAGTTTCTTCAATTGTATTGTTGTTGGATCCTATGAATGTATTAGCATAGCTCTTGATCTATTCTCGATTTGGTGTCCTTGAGTGTGATTCATCTTTGGATGTCTCACGATCTTCCTTAAAGTTGATGCTTTTTTGACGAGGGGAGATCTATGTAGGATAAGGATGTGATCTAATCACTCAAAACCTTTAATTAGCTTCAAGTTTTGATTAATTTGATTGAGGTATTTTCAAATTCTTTTATGAAAATAACAATTTCTTATTCCAATTTTTCACAGTGTTCTCCCATGTCCTTTAACTATTTTGATAAAATCTCCTTTATCCTCTTAGTTTCTTCCAGTTCAACTTTCAGAAGGATGGTAGAATTTGCATCAAATATTTATTATTATATTCTTGTAGTTGTTGTTCTATTTGATATACCTTCTTTCTTATAGGTCTTAGTTCTTCCAAGGCACTGATGAGTTCTCCTTCAAAGTCCACTTCTACTTCTTCTTCAATATTTTAATCATTCATGGCTATGAATAAGATATCTCCTCTTTGATCATCGGGTGTGCCTTCAAGCTTCTTATTATTGGTCATGATTCCTTGGATCTACCATCCAAAGAAAAATTGTTCTTGAAGGAACCTACTCTCATTCAAGTTGTTATAATTATGATTAAATTGTGGGGGGAGGGGAGCGGTGGGGGAGTCAATCAATTTAATGGCCAATTTAACCAATCTAAACAATCTCACAATTTATCATAATTGAAAGCATAATAGTGAATCAATAAAATGAAGCATACACATGAACACCAAATTTACATGGAAAACCTTGTAGGATAAAACCAAAAATCTTTTGATCTTATTTTATATTTGATTACATCAATTTGAAAGCACCAACTTGCTAGAGGCACCAATGCCCAAATATATGTAAGGACTAACTTGTTGTGGGTTTCAACCTGATGTAGGCACCAACCTAATGGAGGAAACCACCTCCAAAATATGCAACAATAACTTGATGTAGGATCCACCCTTATTGTACCAACCTATGACAGAGGCACCCACCTCCTTCACTGAAACATAGTGGACCAATTTTCAGAATCTTTCAAATTGGATCCATAAGCTCAAAACACAATAAATACACCTAAAAAATTTGATCATATCAATGCAACCTCAACCCATTCTTCAATAATTAATAGTATCATATTCTTTATTTCTTGTTTTGATCACCAAGACTAAACTTGTTCATGAGCCCTAGAAAATTTTTACAACAACAAAATAAATATAGCCTCTTGCCCCTTTCTTCATGACCTTTCATGTCCCCCTTTCAAAAAAAAAACATTTGCCCCTATCAAAAAATCAATTTCGACCTCAAAATAACCCATAAAACATTATAAAAATTAATAGTTCAACAAAATTACCCTAATGACTTTCCATAATGCACCTTTCCAATCCATCATCTACAAAATGCACTTCTTAGCGCGCTTTCAATAGAATGTACCCTGCTAGTTTGACAAAGTTCACTACTCATGTTTGACTTAGTTCCCTTCTCTTTTCGTTAGCTCCAAACACCAAAAAAAAAAACATTTTTATCTCAATCTTGAACCAATGACCACCATAGAGAAAAATAGGCCCTACATCAACTTGACTATATGTTATGTTCACATACTTTGGCACTGCAAAATATGTATATATTCCTTATCTGTTGGAAATTGGGTAGCTCAAAAGGTATTTCTTGTTGATGAAAATCCACGAAAAGTTGGTTGGGAAAAGTATCTAAGTGGTTGGGTTTTTGACCCAAAGTTGTGGGCTCGAGAGCTAAGTTAATTAATTGTTTAATCTAATTTGTTGTTGAGTGGTAAAATAGGTGTTTCTTGATGGACAAGGAAAATCCCCAAGATCACTCACACATGAATCACATGTGAGTTATAAACAGAGGCCAATGGAGAGGCCTACATGCATATTGTGCAAGTGATCATTCATGAGATCTATTCATGAGTGAGAGGGAAATGTGTCTGAGATAGTTGTTGCAAAAAATATTGTGGAAGGTCATGCCATGTATAGTATACTTGGGGTTGAACCCCTAAGAAGAATCCAAGTTTGTGTATAGGTCGATTAATGAATGTTATATTTACGTGATAGAAGGTTATATCCGTAAGAAGAAAGTTAGAGTTGAGTGTTGGAGGATCATATATACAAGAATAAAGTCATATATGTGATCTAAAGAAGTATATCTAGTAGATTGGGAAGTTGTAACGTGGTTACAGAGGGTCTGTTTGTGAAGCATTGCAAATAATCTAAGGACCGTGAGTCGAAGAGCTAGCTCAGGTATGCATTTGTATCATTGGTTAGATTGAGGATTTGTAGGATTAGATCTGAAGCCCTAGATTTTATATACTATGTATACTAGTTTGTATCAAATATCTAAAGGGCCATGATCCTTGGTGTAGGAGCCCTAGGGATTCTTTATTAATAGGCTAATAAAGATCAAGTTTTCAAGGCTCGTAAAATTTGTGTACTTGATTGATTTCACTGCTATTGAATTCTTGTTATGCAAAGTCATGTAAATGTTGTGTATCTTCAATGTACCTCTAATCTTGTCTAGACATAGACTAGATCTAGGGTACAAGGAAATTTCAACATGTTATTAACGGTACTTTGAAGAGAACGTGGATCAGAGTGTGCACAAGAAGAAACTTAAGAGGGAGATATGAAACTGCTAGACAGGGAGCAGAAGGTTTAGCAGAGAAGGTGCTTTGGCATGGATGAGATAGATTCGTGTGAATGGCAGGTTGATCATGATATTGTATCTTTGTTGAGTTGTAGAGTTATGCATCTGGTAGAGAATCCATGTGAATATGAATTATTTGACCCAGGAGGATGAGGACACATGCAAATATTTAGTTTCATTAGTATAGAGTGGATTAGACCTAGTGTTTGATTACAGCACGAGACTGACTTTGGAAGGAGAGAATTTTAGTAGCAACACTTTAGAAGAGGGAAAACATAGTAAGCAGTGGAGGTTATGTAGGCTTAGAGGGAGCCTAGCTTCAGAGGGAGACTATGAAGGAATGTCAACCTCCCCGTGGAAGTCCAAATATTTAGGTTCAAGGGAGAGCATAATTTTCAATTCATGCAAGGACAATCATGAACCATGTGAGAACACTCATGGTGGTGCAAGGAAAATTCATATTGCATGCGATGATAGTCATGCACCATGTAAGACAAATATTTTCCAAGTACAAAAGAAGACATGGCACATGCGAGGACATATATGCCACACAAGTGAAGTCATGAATCATGTGAGAATAATCATGGATATGTAGGGAAAGTCATGGAGATAGATATTTCAAGGAGTGATGGAAATACCTTCCTCACTAAGGGGGGGTGTTGGAAATTGGGTAGCTCATAAGGTATGTTATGAAACCATATCACAAACTAGAAGAAGATATAGATCGATGACTTCAAAATTAGCCTCTTCGGGGGGGAACCTCCTTTACGTTATACAAATGAAAAATTCTTAGATGATACAAATGACAAGACCTCCTTTCTATATATAGGAGTTTAAGTGGTCACAATATAATCAAAACCTACATAAAAATAATATTGTATGGGCACAACAATAACAATAATGGGCTTCAATGGGGCACAATAATAACAGTGTGGGGACTACATGGGAACAACAATACAATAAGGGGGTTGCACTAATAATAATAAGGGGCTACACTAGTAGTATAGGGACCTAACATGCCCCTCTCCTCCAAAAAAATGTTGTCCTCAACGCTTGAGTAGTTTTGGATGCTTTTGTATAAAATTATCATCCTCCCATGTGGAATCTTCAGCAGGTAAGTTCTTCCACTTGATGAGATACTCTGAAATTGATTGATTTCATAGTTGTCGGGTTCTTGTTTATGTGATTTCTTTAGGTTCCAATATGATTTTTCCTTTCTCATCAAGTTTTGTGAATATTGTTTGAACTGGGAGCTTGTCACCTATAACCTTCTTTAAGCATGAAACATGGAAAACTAGATGCAATCGGGAAGATGCAGGAAGCTCCAATTTGTGTGTCATAGTACCAATATTCTTCAACACCTTATAAGGACCATAGTACTTCGGTGATAATTTATTATCCTTCTCAGCTTGCTTGAGGGACATTTTTTTGTGTGGATGTAGCCGTAAAATTACCCAGTCACCTACATCAAAACTTCTTTCAGTGTGATGTTGATCTTCCTATTGTTTCATTGAATTATGTTCCAAAGTGAGGTTATCCTTCAAAACTTGGAGAACTTATTTTTGATGCTCAATGTGATATTCCACTACTTGAACCTTAGAATTTTCTTTTAAAGATGATGTGATGGATAGTGGATGATATCCATAAAGTGCCATAAATGGGGTCATTTTTGCTGCATTATGGAAGGAAGTGTTATACCACCATTCAGCCAGAGGTAACCACTTGACCCATTGTGTTTGTTTATTAGCTACAAAGAAACGAAGATATCCTTCCAAAAAATTGTTCACTAGTCCATCAGATTGAGGATAATAAGATGAGCTATGAGCTAATTGAGTACCCAAACAAGAAAATAATTTCATCCAAAAATTTATAGTGAAAATGGGATCTGTGTCACTTACAATAATATTTGGGTTTCCATGTAGCTTTTGAATTGTTTCCATAAATGCAGTAGCAATTGTATTGGCTTTAAATTGATGAGATAATGCACAAAAATGTGCATACTTGGTAAGTCCATCAACTACCACCATGATGACACTCTTTCCTTCGGACTTGGTTAAACCTGTGATAAAATCCATTGAAACCTCCTTCCATTGTTGACTTGGAATGGATAAAGGTTGTAATAGACTCGAGGTCTTAATTGTCTCAACTTTATTTTTTTGGCAAACCAAACATTCTGCCACAAACTTTTGAACATTAGATTTAAGGCCTTCCCAAAAAAAAATCCTTCTTGACCCTATGGTATGTTTTTAAAAAATCTTTAGTGCCCTCCTAAGGGAGAGGTGTGCAATTCCAAAAGAATCTTTTGTTTGAGTTGGGAATTCTTACAAAGTTATAAGCGATCTTTGTACCATAATGAATCATTTTTCCAGCTAAATGTATCATATATACTAGGATCCTGCTGCAACTTTTGAATGAGTGTCCACACTTATTCATCATTCTTCCATTCATCCCTTACTTCAGTTATCCAATCTGGTTTGATAATAGAAATGGCACAAATAAATCCTTACACATCCTCATCCTTTCTTGAAAGTGCACCTGCAACAACATTTTTCTTCCCTTATTTGTAGATAATTTCAAAGTCATAACCCAACATCTTTGTGACCCATTTTTGTTGATCTCTTGAATATAATATTTGTTCCAAAAGGTATTTAAGACTATCTTGATCTATTTTTACCTTGAAGTGTCTTCCCATTAGGTAAGGTCGCCATTGCTTTAGTGCATGTAGTATTGCAAATATTTCCTTCTCATAAATATGTTTGTGTAAATACTTTCCTTTGATTGGCTGAATTTTCAAAGCAATGGGTCTTCCTTCTTACATTAAAAAAATTCCAATTGCATTTCCAAAGGCATCACATTCCACAATAAATATTTTTGTGAAGTATGGCGTAGCTAAGACCGGTGCTTGACACATTGCCTCTTTAAGATGTTCAAAGGCCTTAGTTGCTTATGGATTCCAAGAAAATGCATCTTTCTTCAATAATGATGTTAGAGGTGCTTCTATTCTCCCATAATTATTAATAAACTTGCAATAATACCTTATCAACCCGAGAAATCCTTGAAGATGCTTTATGGTTGTGGGGATTTTCGATTCCTTGATGGATTTAATTTTGTTAGGGCCTACCTTCACACCCTCATGAGATACAATATGACCCAAATATTCCACCTCCTGTACTCCAAAGAAATATTTGGAGGTTTTTGCATATAATTGTTTCTCCTCCAACAGTTTGAGCACCTTGTCAACATGTGGAACATGATCCTTATAATACTTGTTGTAGATTAGTATATCATCAAAAAATACTAACACATTTTTTCTAAGGGTTTGAAAATGGAATTCATCAAAACTTGAAATGTTGAAGGTGCATTAGTAAGGCCAAAAGGCATGACCAAAAATCATAATGACTCTCATGAGTTCTGAATGTTGTTTTCAGAATGTCTTCATTCTTCATTCTAATTTGATGATATCCTTAACAAAAATCCAACTTGGTGAAGTAAACTTCTCCATGTAATTCATCCAAAAATTCATCAATAACAGGAATGGGAAATTTATCTTTAATAGCGAGCTTGTTGATCTCCCTATAATCCGGACACATGTATCATGATCCATCCTTCTTTTGCACCAATAATACTGGAGCAGAGAAATAACTTTGACTAGGTTGAATTGTACCAGTCTTTAGCATTTATGCAACCATACGTTCAATTTCACACTTTTGGGCATATGAATATCTGTAAGCCCTGATATTTGGAGGAACACTCCCTGGAATCAAATGAATGGCATGATCATGATCACGAATAGGTGGGAGTCCTTTGGGAGTATCAAATACCTTGGAATGATTATCCAATACTTTTTGGAGATCTATGTAAATAGATTATTTTGATGTTTGAACATCTAGTGAGCATAATTGTGCAATTGTGCCTCATTGTTCTTTATTTAGAAGCTTTTTCATGCCATTAGAGTTGATTATCTTTCTTGGTTTCCCTACAATACCCCTTAACTCAACTTCCCAAAAAAAATTCAAGAAAAGTTGTTGAAAATTAAAATCTATCATCCCCAAAGATTGTAACCATTGGACTCTTATTACAACATCAGCACCACCCACTGGAATGGAAAGCATTGGACTATTCAATAAATATTCCCCCATGGATAGCTTGATATTATGACACTTTCAAGGTAAATTTATAGTTCCTCCATTTGCAACCATTACTTGACACTTTGGTGCTGGATATAGGAAGCAATTCAATTCATTGGCTATCATACAATGAATACAATTATGGGTACTACTCGAATCAATCAATACTATTACCTTTTTCTTCTTGATATGTCCTTTTATCTTGAGATTTTAAGGACTTGTAATTCCTACCAATGCATTACAAGATATGGTCGGATTCATTTATTCTTTCTTTGGGGTTGGTTCCTAGTGTATATCCTCCTCTTTTGATGTTTCTTGTTCCTTTTCTTCCTCCTCTTCACAATCTATGTAGAATAATTTATTCTCAACACACTTATGACCTTTAGTGTATTTTTTATCACAACTGTAACAAAGCCCTTTTACTCTTTTTTCCTCAAATTGTTGTGATGTCAACCTTGTAGGTTGTGGAAGACTAGGAGCAGCAACAACTTCCATCTTTATAGTTGTGGGTGGTAGACTTCCTTGTTGCCATAATTTTTCTTTCAACTTTTCTTGCCACCCTGAATGCCTTCTCCAATGAATAAGTTTCCCAAAGGAAAACCACATGTTGGATTTTGTTTTTTGAAGTCCCTATGAAGACATCAATCCTATGCTCCTCTAGAATATCGGTTACCCTAAAATTAAATTTTTGGAAGTCTTCAATGTGCTCCGCCATTGAACCCTTTTGTTTGATATTTATCAATTGGCTAAAGAAGGTGTTGCTCTTTGTATCTTCATAATGTGCTATCATTTCCTCCATAAACTATCATTTCCTCCATAAAAATTGACCAAGTGACAAGTGGTTTGCAAGAACAAAACCCTATATGCCATACAAACTTATTTGGTTCTAAATATAAATATGCAATACGTACCTTTTGTGAGGGTTGCACCTCATGTAGGTCAAAATATTACTCCATCTGTAGTATCCAAGTTACCGAAATCATTGCCATCAAACTTCTTCATATCTATATTTGGAGTGTGTTGGTTATTAAACCCCACACTGGAGTCTTTAAAATTATAATTGGTATTCCTTTTATCTTCATCATGGTTTTCATGGATTGCCTTGTCACCACTAGGACACTTTTCTTCTAGCAACTTTGCCAAACCTTCCTTCAACTGCTCTATATTGACATTCATCATTGCTTCCATGTATGATTTTAAACCATCATTCAAAACTCCCACATCCCTTTTTTATACCATCTATCTTAGCTTCCATGTAATTCTTCAAGTCCATCTTAGTTTCTGTTACTTTTTGTGAGAGCGAAATTTGTTGCACTTGGTTGCGTAATTTTGATATATCATGTTGCATTTATTCCTCTTCTTCATGCGTCATAGTAGAGGTTTCAGGTTGCTTACTAGTTGTTTCCATTTTATTTCTTCAGGTCATCAATTAATGATATGTACGCTTCACTATTCATTTTGAATCACTTAAAACTAATTTTTCAAACAAAACTTATGCAAATTTTAAAAAATACACAGTTTTTTCTTGCTTTGTAGGAGCTTGGTATTGAATCTGTTGTATCTCTAAAATTTCATATCTCCAAGGTCTGAAATTTCATCTTGTGGTGCCACTTTAAGTCATATTTCCAACCCCACAAGTCTAATCGATATTGGATTCTTCAAGAAAGAGTTATTCCCAATTTTCCACGATGACCTTATTATAGACTGGTTTAGTAGAGCGAACTTGTACAGAGTTCCATGTATCACTGTTTTGACCTTCAACCCTGAAAATGATACCAAACAAACTACATTCCATCCTATTTCTTTCACTTTTTATGAAATTTAAATCCGATGTTCATAGATAAATTTATGATGATTTTCCCAAGGTAACCTATTTGAGACGAAATTATGGATCATGCAGAAACCCTAACTTCATTGGATCATATTTTCGAAAATATAGTGAACCAAGATCTGAAATTTTTACATGAAGTTCATTTGGATTTCAACTCCTTATGATAAAAGAATTCAGCTTCTAAACATTTGTATGAAAAAAGTTATAGCGAAAATGTCACGATGGCCTTTTTGTAGTAACGAAACCCTAGAATCCAAAGCTTTGATACCAAATGTTATGCAACCAGCTCACAAAATCTAAGAAGAGATAAATCAACAACTTCAAAATTAGCCTCTTTGAGGGGAAAACCTCTTTTAAATTATACAAATGAAAAATTCTTCGATGATACAAATGACAAGACCTCCTTTCTATATGTAGGAGTCTAAGGGGTCACAATATAATCAAAGCCTACATAACAATAATATTGTAAGGGCACAAAAATAACAATAGTGGGTTCTATGGGGCATAATAATAACAATATGGGGACTACATGGGAACAACAATACAATAAGGGGTTTTCACTAAAGACAATAAGGGGCTACACTAGTAGTATAGCGACCTAACAAGGTATTTCCAAGTGGTGAAAACCCACCAAAAGTTAGTTGGTTTGGAAAAGTACTCAAATGGTTGGGGTTTTGACCTAAAGTTGTGGGATTGAGACCCAAATTAATTAATATTTTAAAATAATTTATTGTTGAGTGGTAAAATAGTGGTTTATTGTTATACATGGAAAATGCCAAGATTACTCACATAAGATTTATAAATAGAGTCCACTGGAGAGGCCTACAAGCACATTATGCAA
Source organism: Pinus tabuliformis (assembly GCA_031772625.1). Taxonomy (NCBI): domain Eukaryota; kingdom Viridiplantae; phylum Streptophyta; class Pinopsida; order Pinales; family Pinaceae; genus Pinus; species Pinus tabuliformis. The sequence continues at coordinate 145,490,841 of CM062807.1, forward strand.
GTGATCATTCATGAGAGTTAGTCATGAGTGAGAGGGATATCTATCTGAGATAGTTTCTACAAGCAATATTGTGAAAGGTTGGGCCATTTTAACCATCAACTAATCCACAAGTCACTGAAAGTCATCTAACTTGAATTAACTAGTGATAAGCCACATCATACATGTTAATTGACAACTAACTTGAATTTCTATGAGATTGAATTCAAATTTTCTTCTTTGACTAAGGCACAAGTCAAAATAAGCCCTTCCTTGCTACAATTTTACACCAGACTAAGCATCTATAGGATCATATCTGAAGCTCTAGATTTTGTACACTACATATACTAGTTTGTATCAAAGATATAAATGGCCATGATCCTTGGTACGAGATCCCTATGGGTTCTTTATTAATGGACTAATAAAGATCAAGTTTTGGCCTCATAAAACTTGTGTACTTTATTGATTTCATTGTTGTTAAATTTCTTCTATACAAAGTAGTGTTAATGTTTTGTATCTTCAATGTGTCTATGCTCTAGTAAAGACATAAACAAAATCTGGGGTATACAAAAAAATTTAGCATTATCAAACCATATACCACAAAATAAACCCAAATATCGATAATGTGACCACAAAATTGTGACCCAATTCTCAAATTGCAAAGCCACACAATTTTTTGTTGTAATGCAATTGCTAAATTCATTCTTCGAATAACATGGATATATATATATATATATATATATATCGTCTATTAGGTCAAAAATGATTATTTGACCATCCTATTGATGCAGAGCTGACACATATGACCATAATTACACCCAAGTCCATGACTAGGAGATCCATGTCAACCATCTCTACTTAAGCCATGTTAACTAGTGTTCGCATATGCCACAAAAGTGTATCATATAAGGCATGCCACATTATTGGACCGCCAAATTGTTCTATTTTTCACCATTCTAAATACCCATTTTGATCACTTTACTGCACTTATTTTCTTGTCTATTACCCATCCTTTTATGTTTCCTCGTGAATATGTCACATTAAGATTACAATGCTAAAGTAGTTTATCATCGTTATTTTCCTTTGTTTTTGATGAATTAGAAAGGATTATTGTTGATTTTGCTAATGATGGTTTTACTAGTGTTGTTACAGTGGTTCCTGTGCAATACCAATAACAACCTACTTGGACAGCATATTTACATAGCACCAATAGGAATTCTGGAACATGAATTTTACTCCTAGGGATGTTGACATGGATTTTTGTTGCCTAAATCATAACCAAGTCAAATCTGTTAGGCTCCAGCTCATTATCTACAACTTAGACAACTCACATAGGAAAAATCGACTAACTAACTTCAAACATGATTTTCAGGAAAATGAAGATGAATATGGAAAATATACGACATGGGGTTTTCTCATAACATCCCCAGTTAGGTAACCCAAAAACAATTTCTCCAGAAAGTTTGTGGATTGGGAGCTATGTTTGGTTCTTTCAAGCATATATTTATTGTTGCGAGCATTGGCAGACTATGTCCCAAACAAAAAAATCGATTAGCAACTGCAACAACTCTAGCCTATTCTTAGTTGATTCTATGAAAAATAAATCCACTATAATGAAATATTAAGTTATTTTCCAACTAAGATCTCCCAAAAACAAATAGAGTCAATATTCTGTAATCAGTCCATAACTATGACAAGTCCAGATTTGGGGAATTTGTTCCAATTCATCCTTTTACCTCTTTGTGTAAAATTTATGGGCAAAGAACTTGTTGGGACTTAGTTAGTAAGTAAAAAAAAGAATAAGTTAGATTGGGAAGGGGAGGCACCATCATCCATGTAACAACGCATCTTGTAAATTCATTTTTAAAGCTAATGCAATATCCATAAGTTTGTGGCTTATCTCTAAATTGTTGATTTGTGAGTTGTGAATCACCATCCCCCTGCTGAGGAGGAAGGTCCCTCCTCTTTAGAAGGGGTTTCTATGTTAGTAGAGGTAATTAGTTTTTACATATTAATTTAACTGCAGAATATATTAATTTAGTTATTATTATATCATTGTTACACATTCTTGTTGATGCATTGCTACTACTGTTGATTAATTTAGCTTGCATAATATTTAATACATATTTCTTGTGTGTAAAAATCATAATCCGAGATCGATCCTTACTAACTATGTGTGAATGTTCAATTATTTTTACAAATTTATAATTTGTTGTTGAAACAAACTTTTAATTGGTTTTTGTTTACATTTGCTATAATGTGTTATTTAGTTAATGAATGAGTTGATTTCAATTGGCTTGATGGTTGTGTGGTTGTGACCAAATGGTTTTGTGAGGATTGATTTCAAGGAGTTTTATTGCATTTCTATAAGTGTGATTTAATTTCCATTCATGTGTGTAAAGTGTTATTTTTATGTAAGTGAGGGTTTGACATTGTGGTTTTGTGAATTGATTTCCATTCCTACAGTGTGAAGAGTGACACGTTTGTTCTTATAGGAGAAATATTAACATTATGAATTAGCCAATATAAATTAACTATTGTTGCCTACATATATTTTGCACGATAACCTTGAAATATAAAGAGTTTCGATTGATAATTTATGTTTAAGTAAATTGATTTGTTTTATTAAGACAATTTTTTTTCCCAACATTTTGGCATCGTTGCTAGGGAGGTTATTAAGGGTGAAAGAGCATAATTGAAATTGTTTCTTTTTATAGATGCATTGTTTATGAGTGTGATTAGGTGTTCTTGGATTTGGAGGATATCAAGTGGTAATACGAGAGGTAAGAACCTGCGCATCTCTTTGATAAACTAAAGCGAGATCGACCTCATAAAGAGTCAGGACACATAGGTTGTATTTTCCTACAATTAGTTTTTTTTTCCAACAAATTTCATTCAAAATAGGAATTTTGTTTTCCCTATGGATTAATATATGTGCTAACTAAATATATTAGTTATCTGAAAAAGTTTGTTGAGCAATGAAGAAATGGTGCTTCATGGAATCTTTCAATGAGGAATTTGAAGCCAATCATGAAGCCACAAAGACCGAAATCAATATTTTGTTTGAAAAATTAAAAAATGATATCATTAGATATTTGTCTTCATAATTGGATGTTTTCCACGAAAAACCGAAACAGGATGAAATTGGAAAAACACCTCCAATATTCTACTCCGACTATAGGAAGAAGCACTCCCTTAGAGAGTGTTTACTTAGCAATCTGAAAGTTTGTGGTATTTGTGAGGAGGATCACTCAATACATAATTTCCCATAACTTCTAAAATTAAAATAAGTATTCAAAGAATCAAGTAAGGAGATATAGTAGACATATTTTAGTGGCTTTAAGAAGCCATGGAAATCTCCACTACCAAGTATAGCTCAAAACCCTTCACCATTCTTCAATACCTGGACTAGCATGTATTATTCATAGTAGGATCCTTAACAAATTCAAAATCCTATGGTTTTGTGGCAAACTCCTAGTCCTCCTCAAATTCAATACCCCACACTATGGCTACAATGACCCTCTCCTATGAGTTAGAAATTTATCTGCCCTCAAGGATGGCATGGAGCCTCCTTTCCAAAGGAATTCCCTATGTAAGCTCCACTTCTTGTGTAACAATAAAAACTGCAATTCCCATCCAGTGTACTGCTAATCAATCATCCTCTACAGTCCCAACCATCTATGAAACCTAATTCAAATCCAAATAATAAGGTTGCTCAACAAGCCGAAGCACCTATCTTTCCCACTTACCCCCCATTGACTGTAATGACATGTATCTCAGATCAGGGAGAAGAGTGAATTCAAGAACTTCCCCTACTACCATACAACATGTAGAAAATAATTCACCCCGGGAAGAATCCCCAATCCAAATATCATTAGAGGAACAACACGTAATTGGAAATTATCCTAAAACTATTGTTACAACTAATACTACTATTAAAATTGTTGAAATTGCTATAATAATTGACATTGTTGTTACTATTCAAACTATTGTAACAATTGATTCTGTTGTTATTGTTAAATCCGCTAAAAATGATGTAACAACTATTACAGCACCTATTACCGTTGAAATTATTGTAGTAGTTGCTACTAAAAATGTTGTAACAGCTAATGTTGTAACACCCATTACTGTTGAAACTATTGCTGCTAAAATTGTTGTAGCGACTGTTTTTGAAACTATAGTAACAATTGATGTCGTAAAAATTGAAATTGTTGAAACGGTTACTACTAAACTTGTTGGAACTATTGAAAATGTTGAAACTACTATAACAGTTGATGTTGTAACACCTATTATTATTGAAACTGCTAAAATTGATCATGTTGAAAATGTTGAAACTATTGTAGCAACAGGTGTTGTAACAACAAATGTTATGGCAGTTGATGTTGTTGTTAACACCCAGGTTGTTCCCTATGACTCCCAAGGGAATACGGCCGGGGTAACCACTAACCAATCTTTGGATCACTGTCTCTAGCCAAACTGTGATCAGAGAGGGCTCTCTCTTTATGATTTGTAACTGTTTATGATAGGGTTTTAGGCTAGCTATTATGCACAGGTTTTGTTTATGTTTTGGTTGAAGAGTTTCTTTTAGGTCTTATGATGTAGTATTCAAAGAGTCAAATGTCATTGGGCAATGGAGTCTATGGCTGTATAGGTGTCTAGAAACCTTGAGGTGAACTGGTGAAACTTACAGGGCCATTTGGATACTTCATACAACAAAATTTTTGTTTTATAACACGAACAGGTGAAAAAACCAGTGAAAGCAATTAAGAATTTTCACTAAAGTATTCGAGTATTTCCACCAAACTAGGTATGAGAAACAGATAGATGCCTCAGGAGCAAAACTGGAATCCCTGGGGATGTCTATCACTGTAAAAGATATAGTTTTAAAGTGCAGCAATTAAGAATTACACTTCATTCACTGTATCTGAAGAAAACATGGATAATAGCTCAGATTGAGTTCAGGGTAATCAGTGATTAAATCCTGGAACTATTCTTCTACTTTGCTATTAAGTGTAAAACATTTAGACAATAAAAGAGAACAAAAGACTCGAAAACATGTAACACAGAGATTTAAGAAAGACTTATTGTTTTATGAAACACTCTGGAATCCTGCAACATCCACCATTCATCACAATGCATCAAGGTACACCAAGCTTCGGAAATTCCATTCACCCTTTGTATTATTTCTCTGAGAGTTTTACAGCAAATGAGATGCCCAAAATGAAAATAACAACAACCCCTTCAGCTTCTACGAGGGGTGAATATATACTTGCGATTCTTTACAAAATATCTGAGTTCTAAGTTATCTCAGACTTAATATTCTCACCAACTTTTGAGATATTATTATCAGAAATTTATTACAGCATTGAATACAAAATAAAGGCATCTTAATGTTCTGTCAGAAGATATTTTGGCCTTTGGGATCTGCTGAGTCGGTTGAGATACTTTGATTAAATGCTGGAGAACCCGACTTTATGGCTTGTACGCTGTATTCTGGGTTTGTCACCTGTGATTGTGACTGCTGCTGTGGTGAGTAAATAGCTCTGCTGAATTGGCTCAGCATCTGTCTCTTCCTTGTAGATTTTATCTATCAAAGTTCAGCCTGTGCATGACTGCCCATAAACTGGAGAAAAAACCAACCCTACAGGTTCGGGCCTGATAAGATTACCTGTGTCAAATTCCTCCACTCTTCCTGTGTGGGCAATTGGTGTCTTATGATTGCCCCCAAAGTTTCATCTGCCTCTGTATACTTAAAGAAATTTGGTGGGGTATCAAACAGGTGATCAATTTCATTCATAATAAAGAACAGGTTATCCACCCTATCATACAAATTCTGCCCTGTTGCTGGCCCTGTTTCAGCTGAGGTACTGGGTTGTTTTGCTATTTGTGCTGCAGCATGCGCATCAACCCTTTTGATGTAATTTTCCAGGGTAAGCAGCCTTCCTACACTGCTTAATATGCTGGGGAGGCCTCTGTTTTGTAATGCCACAAATCTGTCCAGGAATTTGTTGATCTCGGTCTGCATATCCTATGTTCTCCTCTCCAGCGTTCCAATTAGGCTTCTTAGTGTCAAGACTCTTTTAACTACTGAGATTGTTTCAGTCCTGTTGGTAATTCCTATTGTGGCCAGCTGAGAGCTTGTCTTGTTATTTAAAATATTGATCATTCTGCTGGCAGCATCTGGCATGTGGCCAAGGCTTGCTCTTGCTCTCTGTACCTCCCTGTTTGCCTTCGTGATGAGTGCTATTTGCTCATCCATAGTCTCAATATACTGCCACTGATTGGTGATGGATCGACCAATGTTGCCCCAGAGGACTGCTTTCAATTCTGCTGTTACTTTTTCTAGTGCAAGCTCTTTTTCTAGTTCAGCTATTCTCTTTTTTAGAGCTTTTACCTCTCTTTCCTTTGCTGCCTCATTCTACTTGCTTTTGTCAAATTTTTCATTCACCTTGGCCAAAGATTTTTTGACTTCATCAAGCTCTTTCATTTGGGATTCAAGGACTTGGATTTCAGCCTGCAGCTTCTGCATATCCAGAGTAGGAGTCTGCTCTGTTGTTGGTGTAGTTGTTACTGTAGATGGTGCTGTAGGCCCTGTCTGTTGAGGAGGAGGAGTAGTTGTTGGCTGGACTTCCTCAAGGTTGATTATCACCGGAGGAGGCTGGGAGGGTTGGCCCTCTTCTTTTTGTTTCAAAGCTGTCTGTAATGCTGCCTTTGCAGCTTCTGATTGTCCTAGCTGGTCTTGAGTCCGAACCAGCTCCTTGTACAGGGATATCAGTAGGTCTGTAGCATCCTTTTCCTGCCTTTGCTGGGCAACTTCATCTGTTTGAGGATGGATGGTAGCTGGGAGCTTGATTTTCTTTCTTAAGGCCGCCATGTCTGCATCCCTTAGCTTCAAGAGTTCTTGGATGCCTTTAACATCTTTAGGATCATGTCCTATTTCTATAATTACCTCTTCCAAGGACTTGATCCTGTTGTCCTTGGCTTGTGATGATGCTCTCTCCAATTCTAGCTGAGAGGCTGTATTATCCAGGCTGCTCTTCAATTTATAATTTTCCAATGTTTCATCTGCCAAGGAGGCATACACCATTTCACCAGTTTGTTTATGAAGTTCGATCTTATCCATAGGGTGTATGTCTTTAGCCATAGCCTCCATGTTGGTTCTTAGACAATCCGAGGTAGATTGAGGATGCAGTGTTGTGGGCATGAAGTGACCCATGATCATCTTGCCTTCACTTACATCAAAGGCAGACATGAGTCTTTGCTGATTGGTAGGAGCCAGGTTCAGCAAATGATTGTACAGCTGTACTTTAATAGGATCACTTCTCCTCTTAATGTCAATAAATTGTTGTTTGATGCTTGACTGTCCTTCTCTGTGCTGGCTGGAGGAGCTGACCTCTCCTCCCATAGCTCTATCATGTTCATGCTGGAATGAACTGGCTGACACTTCTCGGCTGGGTGGGCCCATGCCCATTGCTTGCCTCACTGCTATGTCATCCTCCGGAAAGTCATTTAGTCTTTGTCTTTTCTCTCCCCGATTGATGGATGAAGTCAGGGGAGTCTCTCTATCTCTTTTCCTGGTTAAGTCCTCCTTTTGTGGGGTTTGGAGGACCGAGGTATCAACAGTAGTCTCTGCCCTAGGAGGCACTATTGTCTGAGCCTGCTGCTCAGTGGAGCTTGGAGCCTCAATCACTTTTTCTTGCTGCAAGGGCTGCTGTTCACTATATTGTACCTCTTCTTGTTGCTGCCCTTGTTCCTGCTGCTCCATCTCTTCTAGCTGCTGTAGCAATGTATCCACTTGTTCTTCTGTCAATGGGGGTGGCTGCTCCACCTGCTTCCCTTTATCTTGACTGGTTGTTTGTGGTGTTTTCCCGGCAGCTTGCTGCTGTGTTGTTGATGATGTAGTAGCTGCTCCAAGCTGCTTTTTGTATGAGAGGGGAACCTGTCCACAAGTTTCTAAGTCAGCTTCCTTTTGAATGTTTCTAGCCTCTCTTTCTAGTAGCTCTTCATTAGTAACTTCCTCCTCTAGGGTACCCTCTTCCCAACTTGATGCATTGGCATACTGTTCAATCTCAGGTTGTCTCTTGTGTGCATAGCTACCCAATTTAAATTTTATCCTCCTGAGGGAGACAGAATGATTGGGGTCATAGGGTATCCATTCAAAGCTGGTTTGCAGTTTGAGGCCCTCCAGGATACTGTCTGCCTCTTTCCACCCCTCCTCTTTTCTATTATATAGGAAAGGACCCAGCTGGCTCCTCACCTTTAGCTGTGACTTCTTGTTCTTGCTCTGAAAATGGAGGTAGTCTGAGTTCCCAAACTGTCTGAAATATTCCAAGGCAAAAAGCCTCATGGGGACATACCTTGGCAACCTAAAAGGGGTCAACTCACAGCCATATATTCTGATGACTGTGTGGTTCTGGTAGAGGTACCAGTTACCAATGCTGTAGGATTTATTCAAATGGAGAATTCTTCTCATGTCATCAGTTAGTCTAGGAGGAGGAGTACCATGCAATATTGTCATGACTGGATAAATGAATAAGTCAATAAACTCAGTGTATGTGTAAGGTGATACAGAGGTATGATGAAAAACAGAAGTCCAGAACACAACTGACCTTGGACTTCCCTGGGCATTGAGTTGCTTCAAAGGAAAAGAGAAGGTGGCTGGCAGATAGAACAAGAATAGATGGTATATATATGAAGTATACCTGAATAGTCTTTCCCTCTTCAAGTTCATAAACTGCTCATGGATTTTATCTGCAATGTAGGTTGCATAGTCATAATGTACAGCTGGGGGTTTACCAGGAGAGAATATAGACAGCATTGCCATTAGGCTATCATCCACATCCTCCGTCCCCCTGAATCCTAGGACATAACTGATTAAATCCACTAACATCCTGCCCAAATCATTCAAGTAGTGATACCCAATAGGAGGAGTTCTGATGGTGTCAGAGCCTGGCCTTACAAACAGCTGATTAATCTTAATGATTTGGTCACCTGACAGCTTGCTCCCTTTGTTTATCAAATCCTGCATATGGAGGGGGGTCAATTGCTTGGCAGTATGGAAGTGCAACATCTCATTAATACTCTCTGAGGTGATGTGGAACAAGACTGAGCCTGTGGGGCTGATGACAGCTCTTTGGTTTGGGTCATAGCATTCCTGGCAGCTGTAGATCAACTCTGGCATAGGATTTACTTGGGGGAGGTTGTAGATGGGCAAGTTTGAGTCCCAAATTCCCAGGATGTCTGCCCCACTCATGTGCTGGGCTTTCAACTCGTTCATCATCTAGATATTGTATTTGGATCCCATAAGGAACCAGTCCAGCATTTGATAGTCCATGTCTCCCAGGGCTTTCCATGATAATTCCTGGTGAGGAGCATTGAGGGGCTTGATATTTAGAGCAATAGGAGTCTCCATGGCCTTCTTCAAAATTCAACAATTGTAGGTAGATAGTTAAATGGAAGCAACACAGAATAGAAGTGTTTTTCTGTAAAAACAGTTTGTTTCTCAGAGACCAGAGGAGGAAATTACACAACAGCAGTTGAAATACTGTTTGTTTCAGGAGCAGGGCTTCTCTATGGTCTCACTATGTCCTCTTTCAGCGGGTGAATTGAGCTTAACAAGAAATTAGCCGGGAATATGCAGTGAATGTTGTTTTTGAGCGAAATTACAGCTTATTAAGGTTCGGCTGGTGTCTTTGGGCTTCACAATTGCGAATGTGGACGTGCAGAGGGAAATGACCGGTGAAAATATAATTTTTAAGGTCTCCTTAGCCTTCTGAGTAACTTCAATTTCAATAACAGGCGTATGGAGGGCAAAAAACGATAAATACCTGTTAATTGACGAACAGAGGTCGCATAGGCATGCACGGTTGGAGCTCTGGAGGTCGCCTTGGTCAATTGAGCAGGTTGGCAGAGTTTTAGGACGTAAACGCTCATGCAGAGAAAACAGTGGAGAAATGCGCAAACAATGGAAAAATAGACGTTTTTTGGCTTAATATGGGCTTTTTTTATGTTTTTGGCGCTTTTTAGTGATGACGTCAGCATGACGTCATTGGTGGGTCAAGGTGAGGTGACGTCAGCTGACGTCATCGGGTGACGTGTCAATACACTGTTGGTCCATGGGGGCGATGAGGTGGCAGCCATGTCAGCGGCCAGGTGGACGAATAACAGGGGCGAGGACAAGCGGACATGACGTGGCGATGCATTGATGGGAAACAGGTGGCGGTTAGGACCGTAGCGGTTACGGTTAGGGCTGGCCGCTACGGTCTCTCGGGGTGGTTTAGGTACGGTCTCAGAACTGTCAGACCCGGCTCCGAGAGTCCTTAACGTTTGACGCGTGACCTGCCCGTGACGTGACGCAACGTCACTTTCTCGGGCGGTAAAAGACCAGCATGGGAGCCCCTCCGATATCATCGTGGATCGTCGGATCATTGGGACTTGATCCGACGGTGGGCGGAGCAACAACATGCTCGGGTTATATGCGCTGGCAAAATTTTGGGTTGTGGGTTTTTTAAATGGTTTTTCAATGTTTTTCATAAAATCAAACTACGCGCTAACCCTTTGGAAATGCGCCAGAGGCGGGTTTTTGACTTTGGGTAATTTTTGCAAAGGTTTTTTAGGGGTAAAAGAGGGTTTACAAGGGTTTTTCAATGCAAATGGTGGTTTGAAGAGCAAGTTGGTTTGTAGCAAGGGGGAGTGGGGTGGGACAGGTTCACCAAAGTGACCAGAGGTCATTTTGGTCCCTTTTGAAGAACATATGGCTATAATGCCAAAGGAAGGGGTATTTATAAGATTTTGGGGCTTTATACACCATAGTGTTAGTATTATTAGGGGAAGGGTAAGATAAGGGAGCTATATAGTAGAATTAGAGGTTAATATGAATGAGGGGAGCAAATGAAGGGGATTTTACTGAGTTTATGTAAAGTTGATTTAGTTTTGAAAGTAGATCAAAATGAAAAGATCTTAGACAAGAAATGTGGCTTCTGAAAGAACAAGAACCATCATAAAACCATGATCTCTCTTCATAAATCTCAGCTAAAGAAAGGGAATGTTAGTAATGGAATGAAGGGGGAGAGGGAGGTTAGTCATGCTCCTTGCTGTAATTTGATGGAATTCACCACTTTGTACATTGATAGATTTTTGCCTTGGCAAAACACCTCTTGACATGTGTGAAATGGTGAAAATACCTTTTCTGCAACCACAAGTGCTTACCCAGCTACTTTCCTAACATTTTTTGTTTCTCCTTGGAGGGTGCATTTAGGCTTGCAAACCCTTACTTGCCTTTTCTTTTCTTTGGCTTTTTCTTTATTCTTTTCTATCTACTTCTACCCTTTTCTCTTCCAAGGTCCCAGATTAAGCTGTTGGGAACCTTTACTTCTCTACCTAAACTAGTTGTCTGCCAAGATTAAACAGTTTGGACAGACTTCTTTCTCTATTCTATAACTCAAAATTGAAACATGGCATGATCCAGTTTAAACTGTTGAATCATCCACAAAATTGAAATAAGGTCCTCAATATTTGAAACAGATTACACACCTCTTGTTCTCTGGGAAATATGGGATCTTTGTTATACCAAAGCAGAGCATATTTGGACTTTCCTTGGCCAATCATGAAATATGAAACCTATTAGTATAGGTATCCAACAGTTGTAACAACTATCAAAGTTTAATTTGTTGAAATTGTGACACTCTGAATGGGAAAAACGTCTATCAAAAATATATCTACATCTTAGGGAAGAGAAAAACAAGGGACTCGTGAGAAATATCAAGGGGAATATCATATATCAAGAGAAAATCCCAAGAATTTTCTTTGATCATTCTTGCTAATTTGAAGAAGAAAAAATCAACAGCGAAGAGCAGATATTGGAGCCCGAGATCTAGGAATTTCTTTCATGCTTATCTTTAGATCCATTGAACATTTGAGAGAGTAATGAACAAGGCATGGAAGATATACATATCCTAACAAAGGGAGATATGCCAACATTCTTTAGTGAATTAAGGGACCAATAATATATGGATCATATTGAAGCTTGGTTCCAAACAATCGTCAACATACAACATTCCTCCATCATTCAACAACACTTGGCACCATATCAGTTAAAGAAGTCAGTTTTTCATGCTCTGGTATGCATTAAAGTTTATATTTCAAATTTGAGTATGAATGGATTTATATATTTTTTAAGCACATGGTTACACTGGAAGTACTCCTACACTTGAAGGAGATATTCTTTTCTTCAAGAAAATTAGGGTAGGATAATATAGAAAAATAAAAAAATAAAAATTATATATATATATATATATATATATATATACTATCTTAAAATAAAATCGTTGCATCATTCTTTGGTTTACATTGATGGAAAATTCTATATTTAGTGGATCATATGGGCTCATTTATAAAACTTGTTTCTATTTAAATAAGCCCTTTATATCTATTTTCTAATGCATCTTAAATTTTTTAATTTTGATTTTAAATGAATAAACTATGACCAAATTAGCGGTTGAACATATAGTAGGCAACTTAGGAACAAAGTCAGGATAATAAAAATTTCAGAGAATAAAATTGTGAATTTTTGAAACTTGTTTCTAAGGGAGATAACCCTTAATTTCTAATTTCTAACCAATTTTAATCACTTAATTTGGAAGTCAAACGAAACTATTATGACCAAAACATTGATAGGGTGTATAGTAGGAAACTTAGAGACAAAGTTGGGACAATTGGTTTTTGGATGAATAAATGGATAAATATTGAAAACCTATTTCTATAGTATATTCTCATATGAATATAGTTTACAAGGTAATTTTAATCACTCAATTTCGATATCATATGAGAAAACTATGACCAAAGTATTGACTGCCTATCATAAATCAACACTCTTAAAACTTCATTTTTCTGACTATTCATTGGCACATTTTACCTATGAATTCTTCTCATATTGAAAACCTATTTCTATTGAATATAGCTACATTATTATACATTAATCTCCAATTTTAATCAATTCAATACATCATCAAAAGGAAATTTATGCTTAAAATATGGATTGTTGGTTTAAGCTGGAAAATTGAAAACAACTCTATTATGTAGGTTGTTCTGAACATGTTTGACATATCATATGGAAGCATTTTTAAAACCTATTTTTACTGGATATAAACCTATGAATATAATTGTATATTGATTTGGATTCACTCAAATTTGGATTAGAATAAAGAAGTTATCAACAAATTACTATCGGATAGTCTGGCGACTACTACTCCTTGACAGGTAAAAAATGAACTTTTTGTTGGTACTATTATCACCCCATGAAACTCTCCTAGGTTGTATCTTGGAGATGCTCTAGAACATTACAAACTCAACAAAAATGTTGGAAATAGGTGGCTGAATGGAAGGAATGATGCATATTCAAGCCAGATAACCACTTCTACTATGCTTAACCCTAGACATGGTTGAACACCCCCAGACTATAAGGCTTTAGACCACCAATTACTCACAGTTTGAGGATTAAGTGAACATGGAGAATACTGACCACACCAGCAGATGCATAAGACCATGTGATGGCCGGCTGCAACCAGTAAAAGTGGTCTGCAAATCTATTTCCTAATGCACAGACAGGATGACAGCTCTCTGGCACTAAAATAACAGAACCCTGCATACACATTAAATGATACATACTAGATTCTAACACAGAGGTGGGATGATAGCCCCTCTAATGCTAAATATCAAGAGCACATGAACAAATGCATAACAGGCACAACCTAGAACAGAATAGAAGTGGAAAGTGAGTAATTAACAGCAAAAGAAGCTTGTATTAGCTAAAAATGAAGACTAGATGCTGCAGGTATCACAATAGTTACAGTCTCCAGAAGTTGAACCTTACATCAAAATAACATCCATCAACCCTCATTACATTTGTCTTCTGGGTATAAATAGGGGTTGATTACAAAAATGCTCTGTTATCCTATGCGTGGAGGAGTCATAACTGACCACCAACCACATTAACTATCTAATACGAGTCTCTGATACAATCTGCTGCTTCAATAAGTGAATTTGACATTCTCTGGTGTTCGGTTGTCCTTCCTGAACAGGTGGAGTGTTGTACAGAAAGAAGCTCCATAACTGATAAATGCCTTTAACTGCTCGAGGTTGTCCTTTTCTTCTCGGCCATTCTTCCTTGAATGTGGTGGTTGAAGAGTGACTGTGCTGGGTACAGGGTAGCCGATGATTTCATCCTTCGGGTGTACAGAATGGTTATGGATGCGAAGACTGCATGGCGAACAAATGAACGGGATCGGGAGTAAACAACAGTCGTCGGATCTTGCAGATGGACGGCGGAGATCGACTTACAGGGGATATCAGGAGGTACGTGGACGGATAAACGTGGGCCGTCGGATCGTGGTCGGGCAGATCCGACGGCTATCGGGCGAACAAATAGCGCGGGAGATAACACGTGGGGATGGCGGTTTTGGTGGCGGGTGGTATTCCCCGCACCGCTTACGGGAGGATGGCAGTATTCGTACAGACCCATGCGATCCCATTCACCGGTCGATGCGTGGCCGATGGGACAGGCAGAAAACCGCTTCCCCCGCTGGCTAACGCGTGTGCAGCTTATGGGTGTGGGACATGCGATCGCCGTTGGATCTGACGGTGGATGCGATCAACGGTGGAGGTTGATTATGCACACTTTTTTATTGATGTGACAGGGAAACAACAAGTAAAGGCACTCAGTCACATGAATATGGTTATATGGTGGCTAAAACTTAGTGCTCGAGGGTCAGAGGAAACACGGAAATACACAGAGTTTCAAAGGTAGAATGCAGGTAGCGGGTTTGAAAACATAAGCGGGGATCAAGGGGAATAAGAAAGGTGACCAGTGTAGACCTTTTCTGCACAAAAACCGAGGAAAACAGCTTGCTTAGGCCCCTTGAACAACAGCAACCTATAGTAGAGCTAACACTGGCTCCTTCTGGGGATGAGATCCTCCCCGTGAGGTCTTAAGAACCTGCATATCAATGCCTTCCTGATGAAAACAAATTAACAAAAATTCCTAGTGTTCCATTGGGCATGGAGTCTGACTGAACCTACAGTAATACTGATAAAACAACATATTTACAATTTTAAGGCCAAAAAGACCTTAAATCACATAAATTTTCAGAAAACGCCCATTAACTGGGCCATCAAAAACTACCTCTCCTCCCATACTTTTCAGTATGAAGGTGTTGTTCCCTTGGATCTGTGAAATAACAAAAGGGCCTGTCCAGAAAGCATCAAATTTCCCATGATTGCCTTTCTTTTCCTTTAATGCATCCCACTTCAGAACCAAGTCTCCAACCTAAAAATTATCTGATTTTGTCCCTTTGTCAAAAGCCTCCTTGATCTTTTTCTGATGTGCTGCAGCCTTTTCAACCAGCTGTTCTCTGATTTGATGCACCTCTGCTAAATTAGTGATCCTTCGTGCCATGTCTTCTTCCTCATTCTGTTCTAGTTGTAGGAACTTTGCCACAGGGAGAGTTAACTGAATTGGGAATACAGCTTCAATGCCATATACCAGCCTGAATGGAGAATTTCCTGTGGATTTCTTAATAGTCACTCTATCAGCCCACAGTGCATACTTGAGCTTAGAATCCCAATTCTTTTTGTTATCCTCCAATAGCTTTTTGAGTATCCTTATCAGGCTTTTATTAGAGGATTCTACTAGACCATTGCCTTGAGAATAGTATGAGGTGGAATGAACCAACTTGATAGCCATTGAATCACATATATCCACCAATTCTTTTGCTTTGAAGGCTGCTGCAATGTTTGTGACTAATTTATCTGGACAACCAAATCTGGTAAAGATATTCTCTGTCAAAAACTTCATGACCACATTATGATCAGCCTTCCTAGTAGGGATTTCTTCAATCCACTTAGTAAAATAATCAGTGGCTACTAATATCCATCTGTGCTGGCCACTGGAATGTGGATTGATCTCTCCAATAAAATCCAAGCCCCACTACTGAAAAGGTCCTTTTGCCTGTATTGGTTTTAAGGGCAGGGACTTCAACTGCTGCTTTCCTTCAAATCTTTGGCACCTGTCACAAGATTTAACAAATGAAAATACATCAGAAAATAAGGAGGGCCAGTAATATCCAGCTCTGAGGATCTTATGGGCAGTGGTTTTCCAATAATGGTGCCCTCCACACATGCTGGAATGAAACTGTTGCATGACTTCTATTGACTATTCTTTGTCCAGACACCTCAAAAGCACTCCAGATGGATCCCTCTAGTAGAGCAGATTTTCATTAATGCAATATTTAGCTGCCCTAAGCTTAACAGTTCTGGCTTGACTTGTGCTTGAGCCTGGAGGAATTTCTAGCTTCAACAAGAATTTAACTATTGCAGAATACCAATCACAAGAAGCTAGATTTTCTGCCACTGGCTGCTTTCTCTCTGGTTCAGTTGCTTCCTCTTCTTCGTCTGTTTGACCAATTTCTGCAATTGTGTACAGGAATTCAATATCCAATGATCTGCAATTTCTTCAGTCAATAACTTGGCAAGACCCTGACCTCTGACAAGTTTGGTGGGCTTCAGCTCTATATTAAATTCAATCAACTTTGCAATCCATTTATCCCTTCTTCCATCAGCATCAGGTTGTGTTAAGACATCTTTTATTGCAGCAGAGGGTACATATGCAATTATCTTGGAATGCATAATGTAAACTCTGAAAGCTTTCAAAGATTTGATAAGATCATATGCTTGTTTTTCAATAATGTCATACCTCAGTTCAGCATCCCTTAAGTTTTTGCTGAAAAATGCCACTGGATGCTCTGAACCTTCTTCATCTACTTGCAATAAAACTGCTACAATGGTGTCTTCAGAGGCAAATGAGAATAAGTGGAACTCCTTGCCATAATCTGGACTTATTAAAGTGGGAACATCCATAATAGCTTTCTTAATGGACTCAAATGATTTTCTTGCTGCATCAGTCCATCTGATCTCTGACCCCTTCCTCAACATGGAAGTAATATACTTCACTAATTCTGCAAAATTTGGTATAAACCTCCTCACAAAATTAATCTTGCCCAGAAAGGACTGAATGTCCTTCTTTGATCTCGGGATAGACAAAGTCTGTATTGCTCTTACTCTTTCTGGGTCAATTCGGACACCTACAGCAGAAACAACATGTCCCAACAGCTTGCCTTCTTCTAAAGCAAATTTTGATTTTTTAGTATTGACTGAAATTCCAAACCTCCTGCACTTCAAGAACACCTTTTTCAAATGCTGCAAGTGATCTTGATGGCTTCTGGAGTATACTGTTATGTCATCAAGGTAGATAAGGATAAATTTATCCTTCTCTCCCACAAATGCTATATCCATAGCTCTTTGAAAAGTTGCTCCAGCATTCATCAACCCAAAAGGCATCTTGGCATACATAAAAGTGCCCCAAGGAGTGGTGAATGCAGTCTTCTCTTCATCATCTGGATGTACAGCAATCTGATTAAACCCTGAAAACCCGTCCAGGAAAGACATTACTTTGGCTCCTGATACCTTTTGCAGCAAATGCTCCATCTTGGGTAGAGGATAGTTGTCTTTCTTGGAGCACTTGTTTAAATTTCTGAAATCAACACAGAGTCTAATTTCTCCACTTTTCTTCCTCACTACCACCAAATTGGCTACCCATTTTGAATATCTGAGAGGGACTATGATTTTGGCAACCATCAACTTTTTAATTTCTTTTTCAATCAGAGGAAGGAGCAAAGGATTTATTGGTCTCAGCTTCTGTTTGAAAGGAATGGTATCTTTCTCCAGAGGGATTTTATGCTGGATTATCTTTTTATCATAGGTTTTTAGGTCACTATACTCCCAGGCAAAGACATCAGCAAATTGTTTCATTAAATTGCAATATTCGGAACTTTGGTCAGCAGACAGATGGGAAGACATATTTATGTATATAGGCTGACCTGGACTCCCTATATCATGCTTACAGACTGCAGATTGGTCTTCTTTCTGGGAAGCCTTGTAAAGCACATCATTCTGGTCAAACAGTCTTTCTAGAGGAATTAAACCCTTAGGAATATGATTGCTGGGAAGCTGGACAATGCTATCTTTGCCAATTTTATTTCTAAGTTGGGACTGGGGTTTTTCTTCCAAGGCTTCATTTTCTTAGTCAATTTGCATTTTGGAAAACTCATCAATGACTTGCAGAAACCTATTTATTTCATCATCATCTTCAAAAACTTTCCAATGGTGGACATTATCAGGAAAGGATGGTCTATATTTCATTTGGACTTCATAAACTAGTCTGGGAGGCATGGGAGGGATAAACAGACCAGCAGACACAGCAAGGGAATCAGCAAGCTAATTTTTGGCTCTAGGGATGTATGAAATATAGAAATTTTCAAAGGAATCTTTGAGTCGCTATACCTCATCTCTGTACGCTTTCAGCCTTGGGTGCTTTGCTTGAAATGTTTTATTTATTTGTTGAATGATCAAATCAGCATCTCTGAACACCTTTATGTTCTTGATTCCTCTGTCTTTTGTTGCATTAAGGCCCAACAGCAGAGCCTCATATTCTGCTATATTGTTTGTGACTTGAAAAGCCAGCTTAAAAGACAGTTGTGTGCTCTCTTGTTCTGGAGATACCAGCACCACCCCTGCTCCTGCAGTCTCCCTGTTACACGCTCCATCAAAGAACATCTCCCAAACCTGACTTCCTTGCTCTTATTCGGCCTGAGTTGTTGGTTTCCTGATCTGCATTGAGGCCTTTTGAGATTCTTCTATTTGGAGGATACATGCTCCAAAATCTGTGTCCACGGCATATATGGGATGATTAGTAGGATTCTTCTCATCACTGATGATGTAAGCCAATTGTGCTTCTCTGTACAATCTCCTACTTTCTCCTCCAAAAACTGGGACAGTGGCATAATATAGATCATTCTGTAATGTCTCACCTAGTCTCTTAATCCATCCTCTGGATAGCAGCATGCCAAACTTAGGAGGGACATGTGCTACCACAATATCCATCATCATACTCTTCATGGGCAGCTAAGTTAGGGTAATGGCCAGATCTTTAATCAATCCTAGGCATGTCACCTTCCTTGAATCAAAAGAGAATAAATCATGATATGGTCTAGTGATATCAAGGCCTAACTCTTCCATGACAGCTTTAGGCATCAAATTGTGGCTGGCCCCTCTATCTAGCAGGCAGTTGTGGAGGATTTTGTCATGAATGGTCAAGGAGACATAAAAAGATGGAGGGTTATTATCAGCAGGTTCAATCATAGGGCTAAGCACAACAGGCTTATCATCTTGCAAATTGATAGAGTCAGTGGAGGTTTGTGTGGTTTCCAGCTCAAGGGCTTCAAGGATAGGCTTTCTGAATACTTCACTCTTTACCAAATCTACCAGAGGCACAGATATTTTCAATTTCTGAACTTCTGACTCTAAGTTGAAAGAGGAAGGTAACTTATTAGAACCTCTTACCTCTTGAACTGGTACTTTAAGGATGACAAGGTCAGCTGCTAGTCTTCTCTGTCTGATATTCTGTGACTCTGTTTGGACAGTAGCTCTTTGGGTAGGATTCTCCTTGACATTTTTTGCATTTGATCTCAGATTGTATCTTTGCTATTCACCAGTTTACAGAACTACCTCTCTATCCCATTCCTGACTGTTCTGGTCCTGCAGCAGTTACTATTCATACGCAGCCAATGTCAAAAAGGTAGCACTGCCTTTATCTTCCATGCAATGAATTTCATCCTCATCTTCAGACTGTTCCTCCTCCATGACTATGTTCTAGAAAGGAACCTTAACCTATTGTTCTTCATTAGGTTATTTCCCCCTCTGAATTATTTGTAATTGTTCATTTTCTCTTCTGAATGGATTTGAATTTCTTGGAGAAAATGTGTTCTGCTACCTTGTCTTTCCTGAATTCTGCTCAACCTTCAGCTTAGATATTTCAGCAACCAATGACTATATCATCTTAGTAATTTTGTCTAATTTGGGTTCTGAAGATGAAGCAGAGGAAGAAGAAGCCTGACCTCTCTACCTCCTTCTATCAGCGTGACTCTTTATCTTTTCTGCAGCCATAATATTAGATTCGACCTCTAGTGTTGCATCCTGCATATCAACTAGAGTGGCACATCTTCTTTCTCTCAACAATAGGTAGAAATCAGAGTCAAAAGCATTGGCATAAGTGAGTTTGGCAGAGGTGGGGGTAGGCTTTACCTCAGCTGGTATCTTACTATACATATGGTTGAATCTTTTATTAAAATCAGTCAATGATTCCCCATTTTCCCTCTTCAGGTTACCAAACTCAGTATGATAATATAACAAATCATTTTTATCTCCCCAGTGCTTCAAAAATGCATCATCTAAGGCTTCAATATCAGCAATAGATCTAGGGGATAGTTCTCTGAACCACTTTCTAGCCTCTCCATCAAGGCTCTGTACAAAAACTCTTATCCACACATCATTTTCACTTATATCTAAGTTATCAGCATAACTGTAGAAAGCCTCAAGGTGTTCTTCTGCTGTTACTCCCCCTGTACTAGTGAACTTGGGCATATATTTCTGAAATTCTCCTGCAGGCATAGCATTCAAAGGAACAAGCAAGACCAGGGGTCCATACGTGGTAGCTACAATTCTTTCTATCTTCGTAGGTGCTTGTTGTCCTGCCATGACTGGGGTATGTGGAAGAACACTAGAAAATTGAGCAGTTTAAAACAATGAAATGGATGACAGAGACAAAGGGATGTTATGGACTTTATGGGAAGCTTTCTTTGGACTAAGATTCAGAGGGGAACTCACTTAACAAGGGGTTGTATTAATCTCTGAAACAATTTCCTTACTAACAGGGTTGGGCTCTAAATCTTCAAACTGTATATCTTTAGTAATAAATTTATCTTTCATAGATGGATGAGATTTCTTAGGCTTACCTAATCCTGATGCCCCTTTCTGTGATGTTTTCTTTGGATTAATGATCTTCTCAGGGTCAGGCACTGGTTCAGCTAGTGACTTCTGAGGATTTCTTCGAGTATGCCTCACAAACTGAGCCAGAACTTCAATGTGGAGTCGCCAAAAGTTGGTATTCCTCCAGTGGAGTCGCCAGATAGATGATTACAACCAGAAATGTGCCCAGACCTTGTCTATCATCAAAATCTGGAACTGTTTCATTCTCCCAGGGAAGCTGAGCTTCAATCTCCTCTCCCCGGCAACGGCGCCAATTAATGTTATCACCCCAAGAAACTCTCCTAGGTTGTATCTCGGAGATGCTCGGGAACATTACAAACTCAAAAAAAATGTTGGAAATAGGTGGTTGAATGGAAGGAATTGTTATCACTTAAGAAACGATTACCAAATTGTTCACATCAATTTGTTTGTGAAGGTTAGATGTTAGTCCAAGTTCAGTTTTTCCATGTTCAATGTAGTGTCTAGGTCTTTAGAATCTTTGTGGTATGGTTACATAAAGGTAAATAATCTGTTCTCATTCATCACTAGTCCCAAAACCCACATAGATTCCTTGTATCAAGTTTGTTTTAAGGTTCTGATCTGTTATAAACCAATTTAGGTGTTTTCGTAGTGCGGAAATGAGTCTAGGCATTTTCGTAGCGCAAAACCCAGATTTTACACTGGCTGCGCTATGAAATCGGGGATTCGTGCAGATCCATAGCAAATCCTGCTCAGTTGTCATATCCATCAAGGTCCGTTATGTTTACATCATCAATTGTCAGTTTTTACACTTCACCTATCATGTCCAACCGCTTATCTTCATCATTAGAGTCGTTAGGTACCTTGGTACGCTCAGATTTCAAGTTGCAAGAAAAGCCAAGCACTCACGGTCATGATTTGTGGTTAGATTCATATGTAAGGAATAAATTGTCAAGTGTTCAATTTGAATTCCTTAGAAATCAGGCGAGGTAGTTTTCAAGCGAGGCAGTGATCAAAGTGTGAGACAGTGCCAGTCTTTCAAATTTTCATACTGTTGGAGTTTCATGGAGGGATCTGCAGAGAAAAAAGAGCATTGGTTAGGCAGATGTTTGAGGAATGAACCTGAAGGTTTAGACATCATCCTAAAGAATGATGAAGTTGCACAAACCTTCAAACAGGTTAGCTGTTGGAGGTTTTTCGAAAAACTTCAAGGAGGCCATATCCAAGTCACCAAGGAATTCGCTTTAAATTTCACAGGATTGAATTCAAAGGTTGGGGTACTTGAGTTGCCAATCTCTCCAGAAGTTATATCGATAGTCACTGAGATTCCAAGGGGACAAGAAAAATGGTTTAAAAACTTCAAGTTTGACATGGCCCCCTGCAAGGAATTTCTGAAACCGGAGTTCATCAATTCAGACTTAAATAAGTCCATGCCTAGAAGTTATGTCAAAGATTCATACGCTAATATGCTTACCTGCATACAGAGGTACTTCACCTGTGAAGGGAGGTATCATAAGGTGTATCCTTATCACTTCAAGCTACTTCTTCATTTCACTAGAAAGATCTCTATTGATTTACCCTTCTATTTGTTTCGTAGCCTGGGAAAAATGTGTGATAAGGTCTAGTTAAAGAAAGAAGCCTGTGAGACTTCATTATTTCATCACAGCTTAGTTAAGTTGATAATTCTGCATGAGCTCCAGAAGATAAATAAAGAATGGTCCGTGTTCATGTTTATGTCTAGTTTCAAGAACGAGACTGGTCTCAGTCCTCAAGCTGCAAAAGAATCTCCAACAGCAACCGGCCATCATGGGGAAACAAGATCCAGGAGATTTGTAAAATTGAAGGCTAGGAAGCAGGTAAAAGAACCTACCAAACCACTGATAATCCAAGACACACCCCAACAGTCCCAGAAAGAGAAAACTCAGATCAGAGAGGGTGTACATGAATCATCTACAGGTGAAGTAGTTCAGAGAAGAATGACAAGGAGCCAGTTAGCCAAAGAAAAAGGCAAGACAGTGGTTACTGAAGAAAGCCCAGTTTCAAAGGGAAGTCTTAATGACTTACTGCAAGCTATTGATATTGAAGAATCTCCCTTGGTTCAAGCAGATTTGATAAAATCAGGAAAGGATAAGACCAAAAAGATCAAAGCCTCGAAAAAACTCAAGTTTGATGACCCGGTTGCTAAATTTGTCTTTAAGCCAAGAAGACCAGTAACGAGGCATTCAAGACAGGTACAAGAGACACTGCTCGAAGCAAGTGAAACAGAGGAGATAGCACAGTCTCATGAAGGAAAAGATAAAGGTAAGGCAGTTATCCCTCAAGAAGAATATAGTGTTGAAGAGTTAAAAAAGAAGTTGAAATTAGCAAACCTGGAAATTGCTAGATTGAAGAAAGCCTCAAGGAAACATGCAATCAAGGAAGCTCATTTCGACAAAATGGAGGCTCTGTGGGAGGACAAAACAATTCAAATACCTGAGGTGGTCGACTGTAACACTCAATACTACACATGGTCAGTTCCCACAATAAAAGAAGCAAAGTTCATCAGAAGAGTTAATATGAAACTTAGAGCTGGGATCAGGGTTATGAAGAGACAAATTGAGGAGTTGAAGCTGCAGCTAAGCCAGCGGGAAAGATCTCCTTAAGGAAACCACACAGCAAGTAAGGTTATGTTCAAAATTTCGATGATTTACCTTGTTACAGTTTCTTGAAGAATGATACATCTCTACTCAGTTTTGATAGCTTCAGGGCAGTTGAAAGGGATATGTCAAGATAAAAGAGGCTC
This sequence comes from Pinus tabuliformis, assembly GCA_031772625.1. Taxonomy (NCBI): domain Eukaryota; kingdom Viridiplantae; phylum Streptophyta; class Pinopsida; order Pinales; family Pinaceae; genus Pinus; species Pinus tabuliformis. Next base: position 145,514,494 of record CM062807.1, read on the forward strand.
ACGACAGTCATATTTTGGTGTTAAACTGTGTTTTGTGATTACACAGCAGTTTCATAGCGTGCTACAAAACTGCTGAAAATGACGCATAATGCACAGCGCTACGAACTGCTGAAGCTACATAATTAAACTCAGTCGACCAATTTTGAGTAATCAAGGGGAAATTTCTTTTGAAAGGGGAGTGTCAAAAAGGATCATTTACAATGTGCAAGCAACTGGCAAAGGTAAAACAAGCAGAGGAAAAGATATATAAACTATAAGTTTTTTCATACAAATAATCACCGCTAGTTTTGTCCACGACATTTCAAATAGCTTTGAAGAAGTTTTGTCTCCATACAAGTATATGGGAAGGGTCTATAGCACATCAAGAACGTGGCACTCCAACACACTTTTGTCTAATCAAAGAAAAACATCATGGTTAATTGGTCTCAAATATCCTTGAGGAAACCAAAAGCAGGAAAACAGGGGCAGTTTCCTACTTTGCAGGAGCAGTAAAGGAGATAAGACATTAAGGGCCAGCAAGGAGTTTTAAACATCCATCAAAGTTAAACAGAAGGGAACCACTTGTCAGGGAACGAATTTTGATTGTAATAAATGCTATTAACAACATGATGTGGAGTTAGACTCCTAATTGTCTTAGGTTTCTAAAAACTTCCAGTTAGTAGTTGTGGTATTTAATAGTTAGTTAAAGTTTGAATAGGTGTCATAGCAAGCAGAATTCGAGTTCCCCTCATGCTGGAGGAGGAATCTCAGCTTTGTAAAGAATTATATATATAGGAGAAAGAGCAATGTACTAAGGGTTGGAAATTTATTGAAAAAAGCTCTGATATTTGGCTTTATGTAAAAGACTCTGTTTTTAGTAATACAGTACTGGCTTTGCTTCTCAAGAATCATAAAGAATTCAATGTGATGAATGTCTTGTGTTGTATTTTCCTATTATCTACAGTTTTATGAATATGTGATTATTTAGAAATCACTAACATTGCTCTAATTTCTTTCATATATTCGTAAATTGTACTAGCCTTCTATGTGTTTGGTGTGTTCTACATATGTTGGATTCTGAATGCCTTGACTTCTATGTAGAGCTAACCTTACTATTAATACTGAAGCATATCTGACTCCATAAGCCCAATGGATACTTTCTAATTGTGTTTCCACCACTCTCATTTTTCTATCTTTGTTTCACAAGAGTTAGCCATCTTAATCATAATCAAAAATCATTAATCCTTTGAGAGAGCCCTCTCAGGTTGGGGAGGCTAAGCCTCAGCCTAAAGTAGGTTTGAAATAGTTACTTAAGGTCTTCCTGGTCAGCAGCCTTCCAGGGTCTGATTTTGAGATAACAGGAATGATGCATATTCAAGCCAGATAACCACTTCTACTATGCTTAACCCCAGACATGGGTGAACACCCCCAGACTACAAGGCTTTAGACCACCAATTACTCACAGTTTTAGGATTAAGTGAACATGGAGAATACTGACCACACTAGCAAATGCACAAGACCATGTGATGTCCAGCTGCAACCAGTAAAAGAGGTCTTCAAATCTATTTCCTAATGCACAGACAGGATGACAGCTCTCTGGCACTAAAATAACAGAAACCTGCATACACATTCAATGATACATACTAGATTCTAACACAGAGGTGAGATGACAGCCCCTCTAATGCTAAATATCAAGAGAACATGAACAAATGCATAATAGGCATAATAGGCATAGCCTAGAACAGAATAGAAGTGGAAAGTGAGAAATTAATAGCAAAAGAAGCTTGTATTAGCTGAAATGAAGACCAGACGCTGCAGGTATCACAGTAGTTACAGTCTCCAGAAGTTGAACCTTACATCAAAATAACATCCATCAACCCTCATTACATCTATCTTCTGGGTATAAATAGAGGTTGATTACAAAAATGCTCTGCTATCCTATGCGTGGAGGAGTCATAACTGACCACCAACCACATTAACTATCTAATACGAGTCTCTGATACAATCTGCTGCTTCAATAAGTGAAATTGACATTCTCTGGTGTTCGGTTGTCCTTCCTAAATAGGTGGAGTGTTGTACAGAAAGAAGCTCCATAACTGATAAATGCCTTGAACTACTCGAGGTTGTCCTTTTCTTCTCAGCGATTCTTCCTTGAATGCGGTGGTTGAAGAGTGACTGTGCCAGGTACAGGGTAGCCGATGATTTCATCCTTTGGGTGTACATAATGGTTATGGATGCGAAGACTGCATGGCGATCAAATGAATGGGATCGGGAGTAAACAACAGTCGTCGGATCTTGCAGATGGATGGTGGAGATCGAGTTATAGGGCATATCAGGAGGTACGTGGATGGATAAACGTGGGTCGTCGGATCATGGTCGGGCAGATCCGACGGCTATCAGGTGAACAAATAGCGCGGGAGATAACACATGAGGACGGTGGTTTTGGTGGCGGGCGGTATTCCTCACACCACTTACGGGATGATGGCAGTATTCGTACAGACCCGCGCGATCCCATTCACCAGTCGACGCGTGGTCGATGGGACAGGCAGAAAAACGCTTCCCCCACTGGCTAACGCATGTGCAGCTTATGGGCGCAGGACATGCAATCGCCATTGGATCTGACGGTGGATGTGATCGATGGTGGAGGTTGATTATGCACGCTTTTTTATTGATGTGACGGGGAAATGGCAGGTAAAGGCGCTCAGTCACGTGAATATGGTCGTATGGTGGCTAAAACTTAGCGCTTGGGGGTCAGAGGAAACACGGAATTACACAGAGTTTCAAAGGTAGAATGCAGGTAGTGGGTTTGAAAACATAAGCGGGGGTCAAGGGGAATAAGGAAGGTGACCGATGTAGACCTTTTCTGCACAGAAACTGAGGAAAACAGCTTGCTTAGGCCCCTTGAACAGCAGCAACCTGTAGCAGAGCTAACAGGTACAATTCATGGGGTTTGTTTTATTAGTACTTCTTATTATTTATTTTCCATTTTTGGGATAAAGAGATACTACACACCTCTCTTATTCTATGATCTCACATTTTATTGTAGGAAAGTGCTAGTTTTTTGCAGATCCAGGGAAGATAAAAATAAATAAATAAATTTCACAAATAAAGTAATTCTTGAGGCCAGATTTTTGTAAATGAGGTAAAAAAAAGGTTCCAGAAACATTCCAAGATTTTTTCCATCATTAAGAAGCTTCAAAAGAAACCAGGGTTCATGCTACAACATTCTTACCTTATCTATTTCTCTTACCTCTACCACTTTCACCACTGTAGAATCTATCATCGCCATCATTACATTGATCATCATTGATTGTTGCTTGTGTCAAATGTTCTTGTGGTAAGTCTTGTTGAGTATGATTCACTTTAATTCCTCATTATTCTTTAAATTGACTATAATTATTGATTGACCTTTCTCACGTCACCCACCCAAGATCATCAACTGAGTTAGTTTGAGGGGTTTATTATTGTCATGTTGCATACTTCATATCTAGGGAATTAGGGGTTGTAATAAGAAATAATGGTATTATCAGGTGAATAAATCACATAGGTCTAGTTTCTCTAAAATATATTTTCCAAGAAATCTTTCCAAGTTATTCTAAGGGGTATTATTGAAGATCCTCCTATGGTGGACCACTCCTATAAAACCTCAATAGGCTTTCATGAGAACTCTAGCATGACTAATACAGGGGACTTTCAGTTATTATCCGAGATACTTCATTTCACTACAGATTAAATAGATGAGATATAAGACTATTGTGAATGGTGTTGCCCATGGGCTAAACTTGAATACTGAGTTATATATCTAGCAAATCTAAAATACTCTCGTACCACCTGACTTCCTTACACTCTAAAAACTGCCAATAAGCAGTATACATTATTTCAAATCTATTGAGTGGTATATATGTAAAAACAATCTTCACATGAAGAATGAAAAATAATAAGAGGAAGTATCGGTAAATCCAAGTAAACTTGCTAGGGTATTGAACAAGTCTACTAGCAGTGGGGCTATACTTGTATGGTACCAAGGCAAACCCGTCGAGGTACTGAACAGACCTGTTGGAAGCAGGGCTATGCTAGGTAAGAGAGATGAGGAACACACATTGGAACACATATAAATCACTTTAATTGAAAGCCCTAGGTTACATTATGAAACAATTGTCATTAATTTTGAAACTAGGAATAATAAACCTCATATCTTGGCTTTTGAAGAATGGCTTTAAGTTCCTTCAAGTATTATGATTTGAAGTTTTATATTTTAGAAAATAAATATGTTTTCATGGAAGTCAGGACCCTTAGTGTTGGTGATTTACTTTACCCATATAAGGGGGCTTATTTTATACACTTGGATAATGGTAAGACTTTGAGAGACAAAGACAAAGATAAATGGCTCATCCTGAGAATGTATCTTTTGTCACCCTTTTTACCCTATTTATATCCTATTTTCATCCATCTTTAATGCCATGGAATTCAACATGATTATGTCACTTTTATTTATAATGAGGTTATTGAGGTGATGAACTACTGACATAGGTTTCTCATGAGACGTTTTGTAGAAAATTTGATGGCAGGGAAACTTTCTACTTTGGGGGGAGGAACTACTACTATTTATGGGATGGTAAAAATGAATCTTACAATGGTTCAAAAACACTTTTCATTCATTTTCTAGTAGTTGCAATTAATAAACAGATTTTTGGAAAACCAAGGAAGCAACAATTTTAGCCTTCAGCCATTGAAAAGGTTCAAAATACACATTACAATGTTTTCCATTACTCCATAGGTGTTGTTACTTCATTATTTCCAGGTGTTGTTACAAGATAACTAGCAATATGTTTGTTCATATTTGCTCCGCAAAACCATATTTATTAGTAGCCTTCATCATATATCAATGATTTTTTTTCGATAAGCTCAACAACATCTCTGTTTCAGCTTCAAATTTGTTTATCAATGTTCCTATCAATATCAAAATATTGAGGTAAAACCTGGGGTAAAAATCAACTTGAAACTTTTTGAAATTTAGGGGATAATGATAAAAGACTACTATGAGCTTGACATTTCATTTTGTTCATATTGTCTTTTTCTTTCAAATTTGTTTCAAACCTAATCTCTTAAGAACCCATTGGTCTACTTCAGTCCGCAAGCATATTCAATTGTTTCTTAATTCTTTCTGAGTATTAACAATTTGATTTTTTTTAAATACTTTTAACTACAGCTCTACAAATGCATTTCTGATGGTGTCTTCTAAAGGATCATGACTTGTTTTAGTATCCCCACAAGTTGCAATTAAAGTAACAACAACCTTAAATGGAAACTATGTTGTTGTCTTGGGTGGTATTAGTCATATGTTGACAACTACACCTTGTTTGAATGAGGACATGCAAAAGTATAGGCATGGGGGAGAAGAAATACTTACAAAACATGGTGGCAATTTCTCATTTATTTAGACTATTTTTCCAATAAAAAATACAGAAATTGATTTGAATATATATCCCAATCCGTGCATCATATTTCCGTGAAATTTGGAGGAGAGAAGCATTAAACTAATATGAACAAACTTGCAAAATTTCATCAAAAACCAATTTATGATTTTTGAGAAACTAAGGATCATCACCTACAACTATTTTTCTTATATCTCGATATATGTGCATCAGATGACTTTGATTTTTGATGTGGAGAAGCACTAAAATATTAGAAACGTGTTCACAAAATTTCATCAAAATCTAGTTTTTACTTTGCGATAAATTTATTAACAAAGTTTGTTGTTACACCTATAACAATTTGTTGATAAACCTGTAAAATTTTGTTGAATTTCCTGTAACATCTTATTTGTTATATCTCAGGATTTATGAAATGGTTTGCTGTGATTTTTGGTAGATAAATATATTATATGGTGATGAACTCACTCACTGAAAATTATCTCAATCTAAAGTGTTGTTTGCATGAAATGTTAATGTCCCTGAAATTGCTGAAACTCCATGTACATATTGTTGCAACTCCACCAAAATTGTTGAAATATTATCTTTGAAGGTATGATGGTTGTGAGAATTGAGCATAAGATTTATAATTTGATCTAGGTAACCATGGATTGAAATATCATAAGCTATATCACTTATTTTTGCTCATGATTGGATTATGGAGACAGGTTTATGAATTTTGACAAAAAGGGACAGCCATTGTTTCAAAATGTTTGACACACTTGTTCTCAATGAGATGCCTAGTGTAGCCATGAAGGTTTGTTGCACTTGACTCTTTTATGTTTACACTACCATGTTTTCATGGCGAAATGAAAAAGTGCAGCCATGGGGGAGATGTTAGGCTACCAAATTGTTCTATTTTTCACCATTTTAAATACCCATTTTCATCACTTTACCACACTTATTTTCCAGTCTATCACCCATACTATTGTGTTTCCTCATCAATATGCCACATTAATATTACAATGTTAAAGTAATTTATTAATGTTATTTTCCTTTATTTTTGATGAATTAGGAAGGATTATTTTTTATTTTTCTAATTATGGTTTTCCTAGTGTTATTGTAGTGGTTCCTATGTAGTAACACTAACAACCTCCATGGCTAGCATATTTACATAACTCCAAAAGGAATTTCAGAACATGGATTTTACTCCTAGGGATGTTGACATGTATTTGTGTTGCCTAACTCATAAACGGGTCAAATATGTTAGGCTCCATCTCATGATCTACAACTTAGAGAACTCACACAAGCAGAATTGAATACTAACTTCAAACATTATTTTCAGGCAAATGAAAATGAATATGGATAATACATGATATGGGTTTTTCTCAGAACCTCCCCAATTAGATAACTCAAAAATGGTTTCACTATGAAGTTTGTGGATTGGGAGATATGAGTGGTTATTTCAAGCATATATTTCTTGTTGTAGTTGTTGATAGATTACATCCCAAAAAGAGTAATAAGTGAGCAACTGCAACAACTATAGCCTATTCTTAGATGATTCTATGACAAATAAATTTATTGTAATCAGATCTTGTGTTGTTTTCCAACTAATATCTCCCAAAAAAAAATAGCGTCAATATTTTGTAATCTGTCCATAACTATGATAGCCCATATTTTGGGAATTTGTTCCAATTTGTCTCCTTATCTCTTTGTAGAAAATGTATGCACAGAGAATTTATTGGGAGTTAGTTAGTAGGTAAAAAAATGAATAAGTTATCTTAGGAAGGGGAAGCACCATCATACATGTAGCAAGGCATCTTGCAACTTCATTTCTAAAGCTAACGCAATCTCTACAATTATGTGGCTTATCTCTAAATTGTTGATTTGTGAGTTGTGAATCACCAACATGTTGTTGAGGGGAAAGGGCCCTCCTCTTTAGCAGGGTCCGCGATATCAGTAGAGGTAGTTAATTGTTACATATCAATTTAACTATGGGGTATGTTAATTTAGTTATTATTATATCATTGTTATAGATTCTTGTTGATGCATTGTTGGTCATGTTAGTTAATTTATCTTGCAAAATATTTAATACAGATTGCTTGTGTGCCAACATAAGACTCCTAAATATATCCTTACTAACTGTGTACTATTTTTCAACTGTTGTTACATATTTATAATTTTTTGCTAAAACAAAGTGCTAGTTGGTTTTTTTAACATCTATTACAGTGTGTTATTTAGTTAATGAATGAGTTGATTTTATTTGGATTGATGGTTGTGTGGTTGTGATCGAATGGTTTTGTGAGGATTTATATCAAGGAGTGTTATTTCATTTATGCAAGTGTGATTTCATTTCCTGTCATGTGTGCAAAGTATTATTTGTTGGAAACCTTTGAGCACTACTGGGGTGGGGTTGAATCAGTAGTGTGACTTATTACCAAATTTTGCCTTTTAATTAATTTACTGAATCACACATATATTCACCAACAACACATTAGATTACCTCATGAATATAAACCATATAAGTAGCTAAAACAAGGTAATCATATGAGCAACAACAATCAACACATCAAAACATCCACAAAATCCATCACACAAGAGACACAAGATATCTGGTGGAAAACCTTTCACCTGGAAATAAACCACCCTTGTTGTTGTTGTGTTATTTTGAATCTTTTATTAAGCATAATTTTTCTTTTACATATATTTTTAGAATCCCATCAACATGGAGACTCGACCTCATATATAAAAATTGACTCTGATCAACCTTAAGACTCGATTCTACTGATCAGCTTGGAAGACTATGTTCTCCATGGATCTATGGACTACTATCTACTAAAATCCACCATGATCAATTGATCCTCACCCAAATCCAATTGGACTATCCAACTACCATTAGATTGAAAAATTGTTACTTTCACTAAAACTTCGAAATCACTACTCCACATCCATGAAGTCACTGCTCCTCTACTCTATGTGGATCTCCTTTCATTTATTTTCAAATTAGATCCCAAGACATTATACTCAAATAGATTCATCTTTGCAACCATGCTCTCAGCAACAAGACAATATCATCAAATCAAATATCAACTCCACAAACTTATACTCTCCAAACTTACAAAATAGTGGCCACAACAAATCTGAATACTATCAAACCCTCACATCAATATAATGTTACATAATACACATAACATCATAAGAAACTATGGATATGTGCCAAATGAATCAACAACTCCCCACAAAAACAAGCGTGAGAGAATCACCAACGTATTCTCCAATAGCATACAAAAACTTCTCCAAACAATCTCTACTCCAACAGATTCAATTATGATCTATTTTGTAGCATGCTTCATATCTATTCACTATTTAGTGATTAACACTCATTCATTAAAGCATTTATTCTCTACTCAAAGTCTGAAGCATAATCACTATATTCATCCTTCTCTCCACTCATACTCTCAACATCTAACACAATTAACAACCACTAAGCTCCAAAGACAAAAATATAAAACATGTAGGGTGAAATTGAGCTTGGGCCTAGGATCAAGGGTGCACAAATTGGACCAAATCAATCCACTAACATCACTACTTGTGCACTTAATGTGTTCACATAATTCAAGGACCTTTTCAAACCTTTTCCGACCTTATCCAATTAATTTTGAAGCTTCTGGGAATTACCAAGTCAATTTTTACCCAAACAATGCGACTAATACTGGGAAAAATCCCTCCTAGAATGTATATGCTACTCCTATGAAGAAAAATATGTATGTATGTTGTTCTTATGAAGGAAACTAGCCTATACCCAGAAAACTTCAATTTTTCCACTCTTCTGGGCTCCAAACCTCCCAAAATCGATCCTGTTCTTCTCTAAGCACCTATCTCAACCCCCAAAACTCTGACATAGCTTCTAACACATCTGCAAGTGGATTAAACATGGTTCCCAAGTTCCATTTTCCAAGTGGACCTAAAAGGTCAACAAACACATTGGAAAGAGTGTCAACAAGTCCACCACTCTCCATCAATCATCTCCACAAGCTGCAACACCTCTGACAGACCTGAAATACTCTGTAGCATCATCATCAAGCAATCACATCACTACAACAAGTCATCCTCATAAGCATAGACATGAAGACCTAGTTGACAATTCAACTCCATTAACCATCTCCATCACACGTAGATCTACATCATCAACCAACCAATTCCATCATCTGACAATCATGAGTGTGCCATCATCATAGGATCAATCATTAATGCCAACACATACTGACACACACCTAGTGCTCCATCAATCTACATCATCATGAGACTTACATAAGAACATGACATCTTGATGTTGACATCAATGCCAACACAACTAGCTGCAACGATGCTACAATGAATGGAATCTACACATAAGTTAAGCTACAAGTGGTTGACATCAATTCCAACATGATCTAGTTGCCATCATCAGCTAGCTCGACCATGCACACCATAATGCAAAAAATATCCCCATGGATGTCAACATTATTTGTATGTAAGTGAGAGTTTGACAATGTAGTTTTGTGAGTTAATTTCTATTCCTACAGTGTGAAGAGTGACATATTTGCTCTTATAGGAGAAAGATTAGCATTAGGAATTAGCCAATACCAGTTAAACATTGTTGCCTACATATATTTTTCACAATAACCTTGAAATAAAAAGACCTACCCAGATTGATCATTTATGTTTGAGTGAATTGATTTGTTTTATTAAGACAATTTGTTTGCCTAACACACATCACACACATAATACATCAAACCCACCACATCGCACATGTATAACATCAGATAAGTCACACAAGTGTTACGTTGAACCTACCACATCACACGGACACACCACATATGTGTTAAGTTGGACCTGTCAAATATATAGTTGGTTTAAGGGGCTTAGAACTAGGTTCAAAGCGTACTGCGCACCAAAAAAACCCTCAACCACTAGCCCTTTTGGCAACGACCTGCGAGAAGATCACAACCTCACCCGAAGTGGTTATGGGAAGTTGCAGAACCAGGTTTCTGCAGCCAGAGGGATACTACGTTGTGGCACCTGTGTATTCTCTTATGCTTTATACTTATTTATAACTTCACATACATAAAAGACTTTGTTCTGATGCTTTACTTCACAGATTTTCACTTATTACATAAACATATCAGAGAACAATATAACATGTATTCTTTCGCATAAATAAGTAAAAATCATGCATATCAGTACATATGAACATAGATTATGAGTACATATACACAAGACTTCACCAAAACAGCTTCCTCTTTATTAAGATAGATCCTCAGTACATACAAATTCTCGATCTACGCACCCAACTACAGGTGGTCTACACACTCAGCTACAAACTCTTCCAAGGCCTCCATGCACTCAGCTGTGGAGCCTTCCCTTTAAGGACCAAAATACAAATTAAAGACAAAAATAATGATCAAATCATCTATATCTTAATATCCTCGACAAAGCATTACATGTCCTGAAATAAATTACATTGCTACAAAAACCATGGTCCACATACCATGGACTCAACAAAACAATGAACTAACACCCTGATACCTGTTACAAAATTAGGGGCTTTGACCCATCCCAAAGATCCTAGACATTACATGGTGAATATAACTTTACAGACTCCACACACTCCACTCCTCAAAATGGAGAGTCTTTGACCAAAACTAGACCAAGTTGGGTCATGCCCAACAGGCCCCCAACACTCATATGTGACTCATCCCAACTCACTCAGCTACAATTCCCTTGATCTTTGTTGTGATGACATTGTAGATGGAATTGTACTGCTAGACTATTTATGCTACCTACTTTCCCTCTCGACACATTTTTTCCATCAATGCCTCTATGGTTGGTCCGACAATCTTTTGCAGCACTTCTTTCTCCCTCTGTCATAGCTCCCTTAGCCTTTCATCTACTTCTTACGAAATATTGAGGGCCTCATACTACCATGGTTTCATCCTCTCTGTCAAAATATGCTCTTTCCTTCGAAGATCTTCAATCTCTTTCAGGAGATTCTTCCCTTCAGTGATGTTGGCGAGCCTCTATGAAACTGGTAGGCTCTTTGTAGTTTCCAGGATATCTTCCCAACACTTCTAATTTGCCTATAGATCCACTTCAATCCTCTAAATGTTTGAATCCTCCTACAATGAGGTCCAAATATTCATAGTCTCATCTAGTAACTTTCCACAATTTTCCACTGTGTCAGAGATGCCTTTCATTGTAGCTTTTAGATCCCTCTCCTTTGCTTAGTACTTTATGTGGTGTGACTGGCTGCAGCCTTAATTGTAGCTCAAAAATCTTCGCTTCATATTCAAACTTTAATTTTGCGAGTGTATTCTTTGACTCCTTTATTGTGAGGTCAAGCTTCACGGCCTTCTATGTTGCCAGTTCTTCTTCGCGGACCTTTGCATATGGAACTTCACAGCAAATTTGTGTAATGGCTTCCTCTAGCTGCTGTTGTTGTTGGTGTGCTTCATCCCTATCTTTGATTAATTGATCGATCTCCTTCTTCATCGAAACTCTGTCCTTTTCCACCTGAATGATTAACAATGAAGTGCATTGTTCTCACTCCTTCAGTTCATCTATAATACTTTGATGGAACTAGTGTAATACCAGAGTTGGTAGTGTGGAAATGTTCATGTTAACATGGTCCCACCCTCTTGCTCTCTCTATTCTCGGTGGATTCAAACTGTAACACTCCACCTGGTATCTGCAAAATTTTCAATCCAATTTTTAGCTCTATCTATAGCTCTGGCTGTAGTAGCTGACATATCTGTATCGATTGTCTGGCTGTCTGCACCAGTACCTTTAACTCTGCAATGTCGTGTTGCACATCTATCATGATCATTTTGTAGCGATCATCGAACTTATTCCAGGTCTTTGTTGTTACTTCCTAGACCTTTTCTCCAATTCCGTCGGTGTCGCCCGCAATGAAGACAAATGGTATCGTGCCCTTATATTTTCTCATCTTCTGTTTCTTTCATGTGCACGGCATAGTCACTGTAGGTACCCTCTTTTTTATGATGAATGGCGATTGCTTTGTTTGATATACATCATTGAGAGGGTCCTGGATATCTTGTTCTGTCTCTGGCTCTAGTTCCTCTACTTATTTTCCTTTGTCTATCCCACTTGGACCCGCATTCTATGTGGTGCCCCTTGTTGCTTCAGTGTCATCTATGGTTGGGGTCATCCATTTGGATGACCACTGCCATAGTATTGCAAGCAGGTCATCTTCAGTGACCAAGTATGGCAAAGGGTGTCATGTTTTAGTGTCCTAAATTGTCCTAAATTTCTTGCATAAATTATCAACCGAGGTTTGTAAACTCATGCAGTGTGGTGCACTATATGTGCTTAGTTAACCTTTCTCTTACTTCGTCATTTTGTATTTTATGTTTGTTTTTGGGGGTTTCTGTTCTTTGATGTCTAAGAATGTACAACCTGAAACTATGATAAAATTTAAGTGGATCTAATGAATTTTAAAGGAAAGGAAATGTTCCTAAGTTAATCTCATTTCCTAAAAATGGACCAAGAACTATTGGCTAGTTAGAACCTAATAAGAAAACAGAGCATCTATCTTATCTTATCATTAGTCCTAATCCATGGATCTAATTCTTAAAACCAAGAGTGAAATTGATGCAGAAGGTAACTCAGTAATTGCATTCATTAAACATTCAATCATTCAATTTTGGAATATGATTAAATCAATCTCCTTGAAATGATTTTTTGGAATATCAGTGACGCAACTAAGTAAGGATCTGAAAGCAAAAAGGTAAAAGCATGTAAACCTAACAATGTAATGAGTAAATTCAATCACTATATGAATTAGACATTTAACCATTTAGTTTAGGATCATCATCATCTTGAAATGGTTTTTGAAAACATCCATTAACAGAGTTAATTGACAATTCTGTTCTAAGAGAATGAATGACAAAACAGTAAGAAAACTAAGCAACTATGTATTCTTATTACTTCAATCTTAATTCAGTTTGGCAACAAAGTCATTTTCTCCATGAAATATCTTAGAACAACAAGGTTGCACAGTTGTGATTTTATCCTTACACTATTGGTTAAAAACTGAAATGAAATATCATTCTAAATTAGAAAACAGAGTAATAGAAATTAAACTGAAAACAACAAATGAAAAACCTCCTTCAATGAAGGGGCCTTCTACAACTGATGTGGCTGGAATGTGAGCTAGTTAAGGATGCACTTTAAATGATCATTGACAACACGAAGTTTGTATTATGAACAAAGCGAAGTTTGAATATAGAGTATCAGCAAAAATCCCAAACTTAACATAATTCCTTCCAACTTATAACTACTTCTCGGTTCCATGCAACCGATATTTATAGGAAAATAACATAACTGTTTATGAGATAAACTTGCTACAGGTGGCTAATTCGAATTAAATTTTCAACAGAACTGTTAGACTCTTGATTAGCTACAAAAGATAAAATCAAGAGTCCTACTGCTTCTACATAACATATTTTGACTCCATCTTTGACCATGACCTTAGGCTTGCTTTTCCATCGATCTGAACTGAGTGAATAGGATAGAATCCATGTGGAGATTGTTCTAGAAATGCCCATGTGGCCCAATTCTTCATTTGACACCTGGAACCTGCCAAACCATGAGAGTAGCTATGGAATCCACAGTTAGCTGCAGAATAGGTTACGTTCTGTAGCTAATTTGCAAAAATCTATTCAAATAGCAAGAACATGAAAATATAATATGGCGATCATTTTAATGCTTTCCCTAAGACAAAACCTAGCATTTATCATTGATTGGGTCTATAATATTATGAGAAAGTGAGAGAAAAAGGTGAGAAAAAATGTCAAGGAGAGGGTAATTCTAAGGTTCAGCATACCTCCACTACAAAATTGTTGCATGTCCTCGTGCAATTCGCCAAAAATGTGAGTTTTTCCTCCCTAATGCATTTGCTCAGACACCTCTGCTAGTACATCCAATTTGCTTCTTTTACTCTTCTTTGAAGTGACTGTCATTCTGGGCTTTCTCATAAAAAGCTTGTACTTAAGGTTAATGATTTCTCTGTTCAAAATCTTATTCTTTCTTTTCAATTTCCTAGTTCTCTTATACCACAGTCCTAGATGCAGAATGGTATTATCATGAATTTCCTTGTCCAATTTATTTTTTTCCTTCAAGGTTTCATTCTCCTATTTGATATGTCTGTTCAATATCTCTAATTCATAAATTTCCTATTTGAGAGTATCAATTAGAGGTTCTTGTGGATTGATAGAAGGTTTTGGGTTCATTAAGGAACTTCTCTTCTCCATTGATTCTATATAATCATATATTTGTTGCTGCACTGGGTCTATGCCTGGAGATCTTCTGCTTGGGCTACCTTCAAAATGATGAACAGGAGAATTTTGAGGACTGTGTGCAGAAGAGATGTTAACAGGAGATGTTTCTGGGGTTTCCTCATCTAAATTTATAAACTTTGTCCCTTTTGATAATGTTTTCTTTACCAAACCTCAGATTCTAGAGCTTCTTCTAAGTTGTGGAGGACTTACATTCTCCTCAATCGTGACCTTTTTCTCTTTTCTTATCTTCCCTCTTACCTTGATTTTCTTCCTAATTTCTGTTAGTTCTTTAAAGATTAACTTTTCATCATCTTTCTATAATGAAGAATCAAGTATGTTTTCAATAGTTATACCAGTTTTCTTTCTTCTACTTATTCTAACATTATCTTCTTTAGGTGACTTTGGTGCTTCTTGGAAATGGTTTCTAATAAGTAAATTCTCCCAGGTATCTCCTATGCTTTTTAAATGAAACTCAATCAATACCTTTATCAGAGCATGACGATACATGGTTGTATCTATGAACTATATTTTCTTTTGCACATTTGAGGCCATCCTTCTTAAACTATTTAGCAGGAAGAAAGGAAGATTGATTTCTCCATTTTCTAAGAAATTCATCAATAAACAGATATGGTAGACATACATGCAACCAAATCTCCCCTCACAGGTGATAAATTTCTGTAATATCAAGAGCATGTTCCTCCACTTACTTTTAAGAGTTGAAATGGGAATTCCTTTTCTAAAAATAGAGACATCCATACCTGGGTTTTTGAGTATTACTTTCCATGATTCATTGTGGAACTCCTTGTTCTTGAACCATCTTTCACCATGCCTTGGAAGTTCTATAGCCTCGGTTATGAATGACTCAGTTACTGCAAACTTGATATCTCCAATTTCTACCTTTGTGCCATCAAAAGATCGAGCAAAGGATTTTGTAATCTCCTTATGAAAACCATCAAATTTCTCGATGAATTTAAGCCATCCAGCTTTCTGCAACATTTCTTTGAGTTGTGGGTATCCTTCCATGTACTTTTCTCCTACCGGTTCTGATCTGAAAATTAGCCCCATGCCTTCTACTACGCAGAGTTCTAAGGTGTGGGGAAAAGTGTCTATTCAGAATGACCCTATCCACCTAAGGTGTGACAGTGCCTTAGCAACAAACAGAGAAAACTACTTTTGTATTCTTCTTTATGAACTATAAACGAAGAGGAATAGGATGAACCAACCTGTGTCTTGCGCTAGTCCTTTGATCCAATCTCTCTTCTCTTTGACAGCTTCCAGCTACCTGCTCCCTCACTTGCCCAGCTTCACCAAGTTCCTGCAAGATCACAGAAGAGGAAAACTACACAAAGACATGGATTCATATTCATAAATAGCTTAGGATCAAATTTAAGCTAAACATACTAATGCAACAAACATCAATGATACACAAGCATGTAGGAGAAACTCAAATAGTTTTATTGATATAACAAGAAGATCTAGGAGGAGATACAACCAAGTGAGTCCCGATCCAGCATCAACCTCCCAGCAAAGGAATCCCTTCTTCACCTCCAACAAAGCATAAATCACCCAATGCACTGATCTCAATCTCAAAACCAACAGCAATTCTCTGCAATGTACAAAATTCCAGCCTCCTGGATCTCTGGGATGAGGGATCCATATATAGATGTATGCAAAGAGGACGAGTCAGCTTGTCATCTGACTAGTGTCCTTTCTCTGTCAGTTCTTGCTTCCACTTGGAGGCTGAGAGCCTCTTACTCATCCTTGGTCGAACTCAGTGAGGCAAGTGTCATGGAGGAAGATTCTGGAAGCTTCCATTGTCTTTCCACCTCGCGAAATGGCACTGCCATTTGTCATTTCCCACTCAACGCACCATGGTAGTGCATTTAGGTGCGTTGCAACGCACCTAGCTAGTGTACTGGGGTGCTATGCAACGCAGGTAGCTAGTGGAGCAGTTGAAATGATCCCGGTTTGACTGATTCTGAGCAGTTTCTGGTGGAGAACTTCTGGGAGAAGCTGTAGTTTGCTGACCTTATTCCTTTAGGGGCAGGAACAACACTTTTAGGGAATTTGGATCCCTTGGTTTACGGACATTTCATGCTTAGAGCTGTAAGGCACAAAAATGTCTATAACAATGAGATATGGCTGTAGAATCAAATTAGCTAGAGAATGGAATCAATTGCGAAACATGATAAAAATGAAGTATGGCTATGGAACATGAATTTGAAATGAAATGGAAATGGAATATGACAGTGAAAGGGAATGAAAGTGAAGTGAGATGGAATGAAACTGTAAAATAAAATGAAAATGGGGTGAGATGGAATGAAATGAAATGAATTTGCAGATTAGGAACTGCAAATGAATGTAGTTTTATGTCACTACTTATTACAGAAAGAAAATGGAAAATATAGGATGTCAGAAATCTTTGATTTTCACCCTGTATTTCCTGTATAAGTATGCCAATTAATAATTGGTTTTCATACTTATACATTTTATTATTTTTTTTTTATGATATATATATATATATATATATATATATATATATATATATATATATATATATATATATATATATATATAGATATAGATATAGATATAGATATATATATATATATATATATATATATATATATAGATATATATATATATATATATATATATATATATATATAGATAGATAGATAGGAAAAATAAAAGCTAAGTTAGCGGAGAAGAAGAATTTTTCTTCACCAACTTTATTTCAATGTTATCTTGGAAAATCTTGATAAAATCCTCTCTTGAAATTGGCTTATGATATATCTCCAACTGATGACCATTCACAAGAAGAGGTACCTTTCTTTCATCTATCATCCTTATTCTCACTGCTCCATTATTAAAGACTTCTTCAATCTCATATGGCCCAAGCCAATGAGTCTAAAACTTTCCTTGAAAATCTTTGAATTTTGAATCAAACAAAAGTGCCCAATCCCCTGCTTGAAACTTCTTCTCCTTGATATACTTATCATGCCATTTAGCCCTTTGCTACTAGACTAAACTAGTTCTTTGAACTACATCTTACCTGATTTCATCAAGCTCATTGAGTTGCTCCAATCTGTTTTTTTGTGCTTCTGATAAATCCAGTCCCAATTGGACCGCCATCTTGAAGTTTCTAATTTGAAACTCTATAGGGAACGGGACTTGCTTCCCATAAACAAGCTCATAGGGAGTATGTCATGTTGTGTTCCTCCATGTAGTTTTGTAGGCCCATAAGGCTTCAGGAAGCCTTTCTGCCCAATCTCTTCTGTGTAGATGTACAGTCTTAGTGAGAATTCCTTCAATCACCTTATTGGTAGATTCAACTTGACCATTTGCTTGTGGATGATAAGGAGTAGACTTTCTATGTTTGATCTTGTATTCTTCCACAAGCCTTTCCACCATTTTAGATGTAAATTGAGATCCTTAACTTGACACAATTTCTCTTGGAACACCAAAATGAGTGAAGATGTCCTCAAAAATAAAATTAACTACAAATTTTTCATTAGCAAAAGGTAATGCTTTAGCCTCTACCCATTTGGTGACATAATCAGTGCATACCAAAATATACTTATTTTGTTTAGATGGAGGATTAATTGGTCCAACAAAATCCAAGGCCCATTTTTCAAAAGGTTCAATGAGTACCTGAGTTTGTAGTGGCATTTCATTTGAAGGAGCAGGTTTTCCTACCCTTTGGCAGCTATCACACCTTTTGACGTATTCTTTGGCATATCTGAAGATGGAGGGCCAATAATATCCTAAATGAAGGATTTTATAGGTTGTCCTATTATCAAAAAAGTGTCTACCACAAGGTTCATCATGACATGCCTTAAGAATTTCAGGCATTTCATCTTCTCAAACACATCTTCTGATCATGAGATCTGGACCTGTTTTATACAATTCATTAGTAATCCATGAGTAACTCGCACTTGTTTGAATGATTTTTATTTTCTCCTTAGGAAACAAGTGTGAAGGTAATTTTCCTATGAATAAGTAATTTGAAATATCTGTAAACCAAGGGGTCTGAGTAGTTATTGCAAAAAGATATTCATCAAGAAATTTATCTTCAACTAGAGTGTCATCTTAAATATTTTGAATTCTAGACAAGAAATCAGCAATTGTGTTTTGTTTTCCAGGTCTGTCTAGAACAGTGAGGTTGAATTCTTGTAGGAGTAATAACCATCTTGTAACTCTACCATTAGTAATAGGTTTATTCATTAAGTACCTAATTGCAGAGTGATCTGTATGAAAAAAAGTTTCATAGCCTATTATGTAATGTCTGAACTTGTCGATAGCATGAACAACAGCTAAGAATTCCTTTTCAGTTACAGTGTAATTTAACTCAGTGGGAGTCAAATTCTTGCTTCTGTAATAGATGGCATAGGGGATCAAATCTTTTGTCCTAATACAGCTCCTAAAGTTGTATCTGAAGCATTTGTTGAAATGTGGAAAGGTAGTTTCCACTTTGGACCTCTTAAGATGGGTGCTTTAGAAATTTTTTCTTTTAAAGTCTCAAATGCCAACTGGCAATCAGGATTCCAATTGAATTCACAATCTTTGGTGAGTAATTTGAAGAGTGGGGATGCTAGTTTAGTGAAATTTTCTATAAACCTTCTATAGTATCATGTGAATCCTAGAAAACTTCTAACATCTTTTTGACAACTTGGAATTGATAATTTAGAGATGACTTCAACTTTAGATTTGTCAACCTTAATTCCATCTCCTAAAATGTGATGTCCTAAAACAATCCCTTCTATAAACATCATAAAACATTTTTCATGGCTTAGTGAAAGGTTTGCTTCCTTACATCTTTTAAGAACTTTTTCCAAATTTTCTAAAGCTTCTTCAAATTTATTCCCATAAACTATAAAGTCATCCATATACACCTCTATACAATCATGTATTAGATCAAAAAAAATTCCTAGTACTGCTCTTTGGAATGTTGCAGGTGCATTGCACAATCCAAAAGGAAGTACTTGGTAGGCATAAGTTCCCCATGGACAAGTGAATGTGGTTTTATCTTGATCTTCAAGTGCTACCTGAATTTGATTGTAACCACTAAAACCATCCAAAAATGAGAAATACTTCTTACCTGCTAATGTATTTAACACTTGATCTATAAAGGGAAAAGGAAAAAGATCTTTTAGGGTAGCTTTATTCAATTCTCGATAATCAATACATACCCCCCATTTACCATTCTTTTTAGGCACAATCACTAGAGGAGAAACCCATTCGCTGTCTGAAATTGGGTAAATGAAGTTTACATTCAGCAATTTTTGCAACTCCTCTTTCACAATTTCCCTAAGATTTGGATTAATCCTTATTTGAGGTTGTCTGATAAGTTTACAATTATCCTCAATGTAGATGTGATGTATACAAGCCTTAGGACTAATTCCTTTCATGTCAGTGTATTCCCATGCATATGCATAAGAATGTTGTTGTAATGTTTTGATTAGCTTTTCCTGTTGTAATTTTTCCAAGTTATTGTTTATGTTCAATATTTTTCCTAGAAATATTTCAACTGTAGAGCTACAAAATTATTCCACAGAATAAAGAGACATCTCCCTAGATGACAAATATTCAATATTATATTATTCTTGAAATTGATCATGTTCATATTCTGGAGATGATTCAAAATTTTCCATTACATTTAAGATTTGACTATCTTCACTAATGGTTGAAATAGTAAAGAGAGGCTGAATATCATTTTCATCATCAATCCATTCTTTGTCATCTATCTCTATGATTGCTCTTGCTGGAGGATACAGAGTGAATTTCTTAGTTGAGTTACCATCAGAGATATACATATCACCAGAACTATAGCTAATGAAAGCATCAGTTGTAGCTAGCCAAGGTCTTCCTAATATAAGTGGATGTCCTCCTAGATTTTTCTTAGGGGTTAAGATCATAAAATCAATAGGGTACTCCCAAAAGTCTAAGGACACTGAAAAATCTTCTAACACACCATCTGGTTTGATTACATATCTATCTGCCACTTGCAGTAATGTAGGTGTATAAAGAAAATTAGGAAGCTTGAGTTGTTCCATGGTTTGTTTGCTCATGATGTTTATTGTTGCTCCTAAATCAATCAATGTATTCAGAATTTCAACTCCATTAATATGTGTTTTTACAATTGGACTTCCTGGATCTACATATTTTTGTATGGCAATTTTTCCCATCATTATGTCTGCTATTTTTCCTGCCAACTGAATTCTTTTTACTTCTTTTGTTTTTATTCATGGTTTCTTCATGCTCAATTCCTTTATTGTTTTAGCTAGAATTGGAATCTCCTTAATGGCTTGTAACAAAGGGATTTTGATACAAACATTTTTCAATTCATCTAGAAAATCATAATTAGGCAACATAATATGCTTTTCTACCCCTCTATCAACTTGTAATCTTTCAGGAAAAGGAGGTGTAGAAGTGGATACTGGTGGTTGCTCTATGATAGGAGTTGAGTTTATTGGTTCTTTCTGTTTTTCATTTTTAGTATTATGGTTTTGAAGAGATGTTCCTTCAAAACTTTTATTTGGCTGTAGAGAATCTTCCTTAGAATTGTCTTGTTCTTGAATAACTATAGAAGGCTTTTTCTTTTCTAATATCCTACCAGATCTCAGTTGGACATCATTGAGATCTAAAGGAGTGATCATATAAGTTGGAAATTGTTATCCTTCCACCATATAGGTATTCTGAGGATTTTTATTGTTGGGGTTTGGTAATGGTTGGGCAGGTAACTGATTTGGTCTCTGTGGGAATGGCAGTGAAAGTTGAGGATTTTGGTTTTGAAGTTGGGGCTGTTGATTTTGTTGAGGAATTTGTTGGGGAGGATAGTTTGGATATGATGGAGGATATTGGTAGTATTGAGAGAATCTTCCATATGGATTTTGCATTCCTTGAGCCCAAGGTTGAGATTGAGATTGAGGCCAAGGTTGCTGCTAAGAAATCCAATTTGGTGGGGGCTGAATATAGATTTGGTTGTTAAAACCCTGGTTTTTTTGCCCCTGCCAAGGTCTTCTAGAGACAAAGCAAAGAGATTCTATTGGATTTGAAATTGTTTCCTCTTGAAAAACAACCTTAAGACCAGGAATTGAAGGACAACTTTTGGTCTCATGGTTTTCTGAACAAATCACACAAGTCTCTATGATTTTTGCATCCAAAGGGCATTCTCTTAAAGCATGCTTCTTTCTACATTTGGGACAGAAAATAGCTAAAGCATCAGTCTCGGCTTTCTGCTTGTTTTGTAACTTAAGGGTGTCTATCTGTTCACTAAGGCTCCCTAGAATATTTGTTTTAAATTCATCAAGAATGTTTCCAATTTCTACCCTACTCACTGATCCAGTTGCAGATTTATTCACTCTAACAAGAGAAGGATCTCTTGGACCTTTCCCAGTTTTAGATTTTCCTCTTGAGAGATGAACACATAATTCTCCAATGTCACTTAATGGGAGTTGAGAGATATCTCCCTTCCCCATCATGTTAAGGATGTCTATCCACTCATCTCTAATGGCTTTTAATAAAAGAGCTTTTAAAGTATCTTGATCTAAGTTATCCATTTTTTCTCTTTTTAAGTTATAGTTGAATCTTTCAATTAAATCCTCCAAATTTTCATCCTCTCTTTGCATCATTTTAAACACTTCATCTTTATGATTGATAGGCATGCAATAATCCAAATACCTATCCAAAAACACTTTCTTCATGTCATTCCATGTTCTAATAGACTGAGTGACCAATCCCATGAACCATTTTAAAGCAGCTCCTTTCAATGTTGAAGGAAACAATTTGAGTTTTTGAGAGTCTTGTAAATAATCATAAGTTCTACACAAGACTTCAAATTCAAATAAAAAGGTTTCAGGATCTTCACTTTTTAATCCATGAAAATTTGGGAGGACAGAAGGTGAGATATTTTTCATTGTGGCATCTATTTCTTCATCAACTATAGGGAATCCAAAATAATTATCAACTTCCTCTTTCCTCTACCTCCTCCAATATTTCCTCTAACTTCTCCATTATTTCCTCTACCTCTTCCTCTACCTCTTCCTCCTCCAAATAGTGAAAATTCTCCATACTCTCCTTCTTCTTCTCTTTCTACCATTATAGTTTCTTCAGAGTTAATATAAGATTTAACCTACAATGTTAATTGCCCTTCCTTTGGTTCCTCTATCAATGGTATGTGGAAGAAAGGTTCTACTTCTCCCTCTCCACTAGGAATTCTTAATTCCTCAACTGAAATATGTTCCCTTGTAGAGGTGAAAAAGGCTACTCCTGTTGGAGATCCAAGATTTTCTTCCTCTATGACTACCTCAGTAGATGAAGTAGGAGATCCTCTTAATTGGATTTCTAACCTTAGAACTTCAAGAAGTCTATGGCTAGGAATATGAATTTGAGATAGAGGTGTATCTCTTCTTAGTCTTGGTGGAGTAAGTGGTGTTGTAGGAATTAAACTCTTGCCTCTATCTATGAATCTAACCCTAGAGTCTCTTTCTCTACACATATCATTTTTTTTGGATGTAAGAGATGAGGTTACCTAATTACACTTCCCTGGCAATGGTGCCAAAATGTTTAGTCAATTTAGTGTCCTAAATTGCTTGCATAAATTATCAACTCAGGTTTGTAAACTAATGGAGTGTGGTACACTATATGTGCTTAGTTAACCTTTCTCTTACTTCATTGTTTTGTATTTTATGTTTGTTTTTGGGGGTTTCTGTTCTTTGATGTCTAAGAATGTACAACCTGAAACTATGAGAAAATTTAAGTGGATCTAATGAATTTTAAAGGAAAGGAAATGTTCCTAAGTTAATCTAATTTCCTAAAAATGGACCAAGAATTGTTGGCTAGTTAGAACCTAATAAGAAAACATAGCATCTATCTTATCTTATCATTAGTCCTAATCCATGGATCTAATTCTTAAAACCAAGAGTGAAATTGATGCAGAAGGTAACTCAGTAATTGCATTCATTAAACATTCAACCATTCAATTTTGGAATATGATTAAATCAATCTCCTTGAAATGATTTTTTGGAATATCAGTGATGCAACTAAGTATCTGAAAGCAAAAAGGTAAAAGCATGTAAAACTAACAATGTACTGAGTAAATTCAATCACTGTATGAATTAGACATTTAACCATTTAGTTTAGGATCATCATCATCTTGAAATGGCTTTTGAAAACATCCATTAACACAGTGAATTGACAATTCTGCTCTAAGAGAATGAATGACAAAACAGTAAGAAAACTAAGCAACTATGTATTCTTATTACTTCAATCTTAATTTAGTTTGGAAACAAAGTCATTTTTCTCCACGAAATATCTTAGAACAACAAGGTTGCACGGTTTTGATTTTATCCTTACACTATTGGTTAAAAACTGAAATGAAATATCATTCTAAATTAGAAAACAGATTTGCTAAAAACAGAATAATAGAAATTAAACGGAAAAAAACAAATGAAAAACCTCCTTTGGTGTAGGGGCCCTCTACCACTGATGTGGCTGGAATGCTAGCTAGTTAAGGATGCACTTTAAACGATCATTGACAACACGAAGTTTGTATTATGAACAAAATGAAGTCTGAATATAGAGTATCAACAAAAAGCCTGAACTTAATGTAATTCCTTCCAACTTCTAACTACTTCTCTGTTCCATGCAACTGATATTTATAAGAAAATAACATAATTGTTTATGAGATAAACTTGCTACATGTGGCTAATTCGAATTAAATCTAACATGATTGTTTATGAGAAAAACTTGCTACAGGTGGCTAATTCAAATTACAATAGGACTGTTTAAACTTCTGATCAGCTACAGGTGGATAATTGAATGAAATTTTCAACAGAACTGTTAGACTCTTGATTAGCTACAAAATATAAAATTGAGAGTCCTACTACTTCTAGATAATGTATTTTGACTCCATCTTTGACCATGACCTTAGGCTTGCTTTTCCGTCAATCTGGACCAAGTGAATAGGATAGAATCCATGTGGAGATGATTCTAGAAATGCCCATGTGGCCCAATTCTTCATTTGACACCTAGAACATGCCAAACCATGAGAGTATCTACGGAATCCACAGTTAGTTGCAGAATAGGCTGCGTTCTGTAGCTAATTTGCAAAAATCTATTCAAATAAAAAGAACATGAAAATATAATATTGCGATAATTTTAATGCTTTCCCTAAGACAAAACCTAGCATTTATCATTGATTGGGTCTATAATCCTATGAGAAAGTGAGAGAAAAAGATGAGAAAAAATGTTAAGGAGAGGGTAATTTTGAGGTTCAACACCATGTCTTCATAGAATATTTTTGTGCCTTGATGTAGACTTTGTGAAAATCAACCTTGAATGTTGCAATGTTGCGGTACTACTCATACAAACTACGTGATAACATAGGATACTGGTTCACCACCATGTGCAAATCCATGCTCAATAGGACAAACAAAATTATTTTCTCCTACATGCACAATGAATCCTTAGTATGCCACAGTGAGGCATACCGCGCGACTTCACATACATTTGTTTCAACAAGAGGAAACTATGAGTCCTCTGTCTCCTTCCATGCAATTAGTGTGATTAACAAGATCACCCATGCATAATGAAATGTTTTCCCTTCCTCCTGCACTTCTCGACAATCCTCCAAAAACTCCTTGCATAAGTACCTGACCCATTTGAAATGAACCCCATCACTGCACTGTGCAGCCAAAGAAACCACAATTGTGGGGACTTTGTTTGCTCTGCATTTCCTCATTATTTTCCCTGCTAAAATATATATGGTCAAGTGACACCCCTTAGTTTCTGATAGAGTAGATATCGTAACAGTGCGACTTCTTAATAATCCTGAACTTCTCCTTCATGGTCTATGTCATTGCCTTGTCTTGGTTCTTAGCGACGAATTCTTTGTTGGGGTCCTTTCCTTGGGGAGCTAGTCTTGTAATCCTCCATATTAACATTTCATCAATCAGGATCCTGGTCCCCAACTAGAGGCTTCCGTCATGCACCAATGCTAGTAACTGTCGCACATAGGTTGTGTTTTATGTCCTTCTACAGAAGTGTCGCACATTTAGCATGTTTAACAAGTTTGATCTTTGCAATCCTGCAACCCACCAGTGTGGCTCCAACCTCATTATTCCGCTTTCTGGATAATAAACTGTGTGTAGGTAGTTTCTCAACTTGAATTTTGAATATTTACTTCTGTCATTAAAGTCTCAATCCTCCATTTCCAGTTACGGGATTTTCCCCAACACTTCTCCTTCAAACGACACTTTTTCCAGTAGTAACGATGTGAACGTGTCGAACCTCGCATCTTTCGGATCTTTGACTAGCTTAGCACCCGGTTTCCTCGATGGAAAATATGGTGGCAGTACAAAGACAATTTTTGCACCCTTTGTCTCTATCTGAGGCATCTTGGCTTCCTCCTCGCTGTCATAGATTTCCTCTGGTTCTTCATGTTGTACTTGCTTCTTCGCCTTCTCCTTAGGTTTCTTATCTTGCTTATGCTTCGTCTACTGCTCTTTTGTTGTCTTCTTCCTTGAGGATGTTCTTAGCTCTACTCCAGAGGCTTCAGCTACCCTCTTTTCAGATATTTTCTTGGGTTTTTCTTCTATAACTACTTGTTTTTGTGGCAACCTCACGTGCCTTGGGGACATGGGTACATTCGTTGTGCTTCCATGATACCTGCTAACTCTTTCTTTTCAAATGATTTAGCAATTTCCTCAAAGCTTCTCTTAGACATAAAACAACTGACTTCTCTCACACTTAGTTGTAATTTCACAAACTGAATTCTCCAAATAGCAAAGTGTAAAACGTGGCGTGAGACATGACCTTTATAGCGAATTTGAATTCCAAACCTCATGATTGGATTAGATTTTTCTCATTTAATGCAGGTATGGCACTAGATTCGTCCAACTATGCTTCATAAATGCATTTCTCCCGCGCCTTTTAAAGACAACTTTCTTTTAATGGTAAATTTTTTCTTCCAACAGTCATATTTTCTGGTTATCTTCGACAATTGCACAATAATCTACCCTCCATCGCAATTCGTTCGGACTTCGGCATACTTTTGAATATCGTGCAGTAACCTTCTTTGGCTAAGTCCCCTTCTCCAGATTAGTTTATAGTCCAATGCCCACTTTCAACTGTAGGTGGCACTAAGAATCTCCTCCTTCCGTCTTTCAATACGAAGCTCCAAGGATAGAGTTGTCCTTGTATACCTTCAATATTATACCATTCACTCGTCTTGGAATCTGCTGACCGTTTAATTTCACGAGCTGAACTATGCCACCATTAGAGACATGTTTGATGATATATGGTCATAACCAATGTGTCTTAAATTTTCCTGGGAACTTCGCGAATTTTCCATCATATAAGAGTAAAAGATCTCCTTCCCAAAATGTCTTTAACGTTATGTTCCTATCATGCCAAGCTTTCTCCCTTGCTTTTTGTACTTGTTGTTGAAAACATGCTACAAACCTACCCTCTTCCAAAGAAATCGATTGTGCCATCCTCTCCTCCATTATATCGGAATCTGCCATGTCTGTGAAGGTTGCAATTCTTAAACTGGGCATAATGTACTCCATAGGCATGACTGCTTCTTGTCCATATACCAACCTAAAAGGTGTTTGGCCTGTCAATTTCTTACATGTTGTCCTATATGCCCACAACACTACTAGAATCCTTAGATCCCAGTCATTTCTATTCATATTGCACACTTTTGTGAGTGCATTCTCCAAAATTTTATTGAAAGCTTCGATTGTCCCATTCGCTTGAGGGTGATATGGGGTAATTTTCTGATGGTGTACTTGAAACTCTTCATTCAGTGCCTCAATAGTCTGATTCAAGAAATGTGAGCCTTGGTCACTCATTAATATCTTCGGACATCCAAATCGGGACAAGATGTATTCAAAAATGAACTTCGCGGCGGTATATGCACTACAATCCTTCACTATCTATGCCTTGGCCCACCTCGTCAAATAATCAGTTGCATTGATTATGTATCTTGCGCGAGTCTTCTTTTCTAGTGGGTTAATGAGTCTGACAATGTCAATAGCCCATTTTTCAAATGCTTGCAACTTCACCTGTGGATTTAATGGCATTTCATCTCTTTTAGATGGCCTTCCTATTATTTGACATATATCACACACTCAGCAAAAATATTTTTCATCCTTATGTATTGTGGGCCACCATAACCCAGCTCTCAAAAAAATTTGTGTAGTTCCCTTTCCTGCATAACTTCTAGGTCACCTAATATGCCCTTCATTTCTAAAAACTTCGGAGGGAATAGCTCCTAGTATTCATGTAGCAACTCTGTGATTTTACTAACTGTGTCTGTGTCCCAGTAGTCTCCAATCATCGTGAACTTTGGATCTTCCTCTGTCCCAATATTCACTTTCTTTGTTTTTACTAGCTATGTTATATTCAGTATTTTGGGTTCTGGTCCAACAACTTCGCGATGTCCTTCCAATTCTGGTATATCAATTTTGCCCGGATCTTCATCTTCTTCGACAATGATATTATAACATTCCAATGCATTTTGTAACTACGCAGCCCAATCGTGTTTCCAAGTTAATGGAGCTTCATTCTCAAAATTATTTGCTCTAATTACCTTAAGAGTCGAGTCTATACACGAACAATGATCTTCAAAACTGAATGTTAGCATGAACCCTTCAACCAAATTTGTCTAGTTTGCGGTTCCATGTCACATTTATGTTTCAAGATACCAATTCATAGGAATCGTTTCTAATATGTGGATAAACCCTCTTGTTCTGGAATTTCTTTCCAAACCGAAGTGCAGTGATGAATATTCTCCCAAGGATCAACCTTACCATCATACTTTACTTCAATTTTTGTGTCGATTGAGCCAAACACATTGATCTTTGACACTGCTACCAATCTACTATATTTCTTTTATGAGTACCCCACCATCTAGTAGGTGTAGCCTTCAGGGCTACATCCAAATTTTGCAACCTCTATTCTTCTAGTATTTCTCTTTCATATTCTTCAAGAAACAAGCTTACTTCTCTGATTCCATCATAATAAGGAAGATTACATACCTCAGAAGTTATGCAGCGAAGTGATTTTGTGGTAGAGACTTCATATAACCTGCTCTACCAATTTTCCAGTTCTTCCTCGGAATCTGAATTACAAGAACTCTAATGTTCCTAGCCTAATTTTCCATCTAAAGTGGGATTAATCCAATCTTCCTCCTTAGCTGTTATCTGATAAATGTTTTTGACATCTATGTAGCAGTACTCATCACGAACAGGCTTTGTATAGCACACTCCTTCTGAGGGGTCTAGAGGGACAATGACCCTCGTATCTTCTTTTTCGAACACCATTTTTCTCCTCTTTAAATTGATTATTGCCAAATTATCAAAAGCCCAATCTAATCCAAGCAGTATCGCATAAGGGTTTCTATCATCTACAATTTCAATCACTTCGAAGTCTACAACGGTTCAAACTCCTTCGATGTCTACTATGACTCTAGGTAACCTTCCCATAGGGACGATCTTCTATTAGTTAGCCATCCTCAACTGTATTGGTGACCATTGCAACTTTGGTCTTCCCATTGACTCCCAAGTTTTCTTAGGTAACATGTTGGCATCAGATCCTAAATATAGGATTACCTAATCCATATCATATTCCCCGATCTGCGTAGTTAATATCATTCCTTCCCCATTCTCTTCTTGTGTCAATGTAAATTGTTTACTACGCGCAAATTTCTTCGCGGTATCTCTTTATCAGCACAGGAGTCTATCAACTCCTAGAGTCCTTCAAAAACCCTCTGATTCCTTAACAACTTCATGCAAGTCTGTACAAACGACTTCAAAATACTTGGATCTAATTCTTGCGTCGGAATAGACACTTTGTCGTAGTTCTTCTTTGGAATTAAATT
This sequence comes from Pinus tabuliformis, assembly GCA_031772625.1. NCBI lineage: Eukaryota > Viridiplantae > Streptophyta > Pinopsida > Pinales > Pinaceae > Pinus > Pinus tabuliformis. The sequence goes on from CM062807.1 coordinate 145,544,109, forward strand.
CGGTTGTGCACTATGTGTTAAAGCCCCAGCATCCATGAAGCTTCTCTTTGTGCCCATGAACATTTATTTTTCCTTTTGGACACTAAATCCAAGGGCATTTTCTGCGGTCTTTCTTACCCATGTCTCTTCTACTTTATTCTTACCTTTATCATCTCCCATCTCATCTCCACTCCTTCTTATGATGTTGATGTGCAGTTCATCCTCCCTTGGCTCAACGATCATCATTTGAATATTTGTTGTGGGTTGTTGGTTCCTTTTCTCCTGCACCTTCACTATAAGGACGGGAAATTATTCTATTACATGGTCAAAAGATTTGCAATAGTTGCAAGTTGTAGTAGGGTTCTGACAGTCTCTTGTGAAGTGTCATGCATGTCCATAGTTATAACAGATAATTCGGTCGTGTCCTCGACCAGCTCCTCCTCCTCCTCCTCGTTCTCATCCTTGGAAGCCTCCTTGACTAGCATGATATCCTAGCTTCTTGCATGTATGTCCTTCATCTTGCAGTCTATAAGCATCAGCAGTGCACTCCAACATCAAGTCATAACTTTGACAATTTCTCTCATCATGGCCCACTAACTTACAAAAGTTGCAAAACAGTTGTTTTGGGGTCTGCACATACTTCTGTAATAAATAGCAATCTTCAGAGCGATGTTGGCCTCTCATTCTACAAATATCACACCACAAACTTGATGCTGGGTTTACTAGATTAGTTTCTCCACTTGCCAAGTAATCTCTGAACATAGAGCATTGATCCTTATAATGGCCCTCCACTTTACATTTTGTACACCACACTTCTGATCTAGTTTCTTTACCTTTCTTGAGATCTTGAAATTTCAAGGTCAAATTTGCTAGTTGATTTTGAATTTGTTGTACTCTTGCATGAGTATCTTCGATCAGCGAGGTTTCTAGCTTCATTACAATATCCAATGCCTCGACTTGAGTCACTATCTTCTATTGCGTCAAGGGTAACCTGATATATGGCAGTAGTGTAGCTATAAACCATTCTTTATGCAGTTCTGGGGGTATATTAATTCTTACTTGTCGCATTAACACCTTGAATCATTGATCCAATTCCCACACGGACTCAATAGTTGTCTTCTTGATTTCCTTCAGCTCCATAATGCACTATGATTCTGATTTCAACTTCTTGAATTCTGATACCAACACTTTCTTAATATAATCCAATGAAGCAGTCTAATTAATCATAGAATACTTCATGTACCATGTCAGCTCTCTTTCTCCCAGCGTCGTGATGAGTTGTGCCTTCTTTACACCTTCATCAGTGATCTATCTCGCTTTCCATATTACATCAACTACAAACTAGAACTGGCCAGGATCCTCTGATCCAAGTCCTCTAAAGATAGGCATCTTAATTTTCTCGCCCATTTTTCTTCTTAGGGGGTTAGGGTGAGGGGAAGGGGGTGATTAGGGGGAGGGGTAAGGGGGGTAATGAGAGTAGATGGATGGGGAATCCCAAAGATGCCCTAATTTTTCTCAACTCCTAACTTTGATGCACCCTTAGGATGAGAGGGGGAATACTGTGGGGTGACGGGGTTACTTCCTTCTTCTTCACTCTCAAACCCACCTAACAAGGGACTATAGTCAGTCTGAATAAATTTCTTTGGTTCGCGATCTACTCTATATCACTTTCCATTTCGCGTAGACCCTAGTCCTGGTTCAGATTTATTCCCTCTTTATCCAAACGTTAATCTGACTGCATTTTTAGTACGCCCTTTTCACACAAAAGCATTTTAATCCACAGATTTAAACAATTTAGGTACTTACCTCATGGACCCTTGAAAAATCTCCGCTCAGCTTTGTTGTAAGATACTATCATGTCTATTGCAAATTTAGTAATAAATCCTCCCAGGATATTGTCAATCCAAAAATCAATCGCTCTTGAGATATTGTTGTTAGTATTCCTGAGTCGTTGTATCAATTCAGAGTTCCATGTGGTAGGCTCGTCGTTTTTGAAACAAGTCTTATGCTTGGTCAACTTTGATACCCATTCATATAATTCATTAGAAAACTTCATGAAGAAGATGTAGTGTTGTTCTGTAAAGAGATACTTCTACAACTATGCTTCAGTCGACAATCACGGATTTCTACTTTTCTGAACTGCAAATTCTCTCTCTTTTTGTTCAACCCACTCCTGGATTTCCTTCTTCGACAGATGCAAAAACATATCCCTCAAACAGATCTTGGTCCTGACAATGGAACCATTTTTTGGTTTAAGGGGCTTGGACCCAGGTTCAAAGCGTATTATGCACCAACGAAACCCTCAACCACTGGCCCTTTCGGCAACAACCTGCGAGTAGATCGCAGTCTCACCCGAAGTGGTTATGGGAAGTTGCAGAACCAGGTTTCTGCAGCCAGAGGGATATTGCATTGTGGCATCTGTGTATTCTCTTATGCTTTATACTTATTTACAACTTTTCATACATAAAAGACTTTGCGCTAATGCATTACTTCATATTTTTTCACTTATTACATAAACATATCATAGAACAATATAACATGTATTCTTTCACATAAATAAGTAAAAAGCATGCATATCAGTACATATGAACACAAATTATGAATACAGATACACAAGACTTCGCCAAAACTTCTTCTTCTTTATTAAGATATATCTTTCAATACATACAACTTCTCGACCTACGCACTTAGCTGCAGACTCTTCCAAGGCCTCCGCACACTCAGCTGCGGAGCCTTCCCTTTAAGGCCCAAAATTCAGATTAAAGACAAAAAGTATGATCAAATCATCTATATCTTACTATCCTCAACAAAGCATTACATGTACTTAAATAAATTACATCTCTACAAAAACCATGGTCCATATACCATGGACTCAACAAAACAATGAACTAACACCCTGATACCCATTACAAAATGAGGGGATTTGACCCATCCCAAAGCCCCTAGACATTGCGCAGTGAATAGAACTTCGCGGACTCCATTGACTCCGCTCCTCAAAATGCAGAGTCTTTGACAAAAACTGGACCAAGTTGGGTCTTGCCCAACATATGTCAATATATGTTACCCCATTATATGTATGGTATTCAATTTGGGATGGGTTCACACCCCTCTAGGTTCCCATGTGGAACCACAATATAAACAAATTGCCAATTAATGGTTGTGAAACTTCAGAAATCCACCACTATTGGTCACCCAAACTAGGCACTATCCACTTGATCTGCTAACAAACATGTGTAATGGTTAACGAATTTTGGGTTTGACCCCTTTTTCTCCATTATGAACTTGATTGACTTTAAATCAGTGTTTCTCCTTATCTAGTGGGATTTTGACCAAATGTCATATATCAACGGAACGTTCTTCGAGAGAACTATCCAACCAATGCATTTGCAAACATGTTTGGTAGACATAAATCTAACAAACGTTTAATAATATTTAGAGGAGTTTGACCAAGTATAGTATATCATTGGAAAGCTCTCAGAGAGGACTATCTAACCAGATATTCTATATGATTGTTTGATGCCATAACTCTAGAAAATTATCATTGATATCTATACTATAATAATACTTAATGATCTACAAGTAATTTCACCCCCTTTGACATCAATTACATAACATTGGTTGTCATCAATGACAACACGCTATCCAACAAAGAATTTTGAACATGTTTAAATGAAAGTTGGAAGCCTTGTGCTTCCATAACAAAAGATACCATAATTGAACATGATTCTAATATATATTTATTTTTTTAGCATTGAGTAGGTATTTAAATACATCCACATAAATTAGGGCATAAATCATATAGGAACACATGAAGAATACTTTTGAGCCCTTGAAATTCCCTAGCTAATAGGAAATCTCATTGGAAATGATACTAGCCTAGTCAAATTTAATTTCTTCCTTTATGGAATGATGAATAATATACATAACATATCTAAGTACATGTTTAATATAGTATTTCCCAACAATTCTTGCTAACAACCATGCAAAATATTTATAGGGGTCAACCAATGAATATACCTAAATTTGAGCAACAATCATCGAGGCATGAGAAGGGTTCTTTAGAAAACTTCTTAGAATTTCACTACATCCTCCTTGAGCTTTCATGAATTCATTTGCCTTAGAAAAATTGAAATAATTATGTGGGTGGGTAGTCATAATATTTTCCTAAAAAGACACGAAGTTAAACAAATCGAATTTTGTCCAATTTTCAAGGTGGACCCCCCCTTATATGCTTATCAAATTTCATTTCACACCATGAAACAACATCTGTGAAGTCAACTACTTTTGGCATACAACCTTCTTTCACCATTACAGTTGTTCATGCTTGGTTGGAACCTCAATTCTCTTCCAGTAATTCTAAATACCAATTATACACAACATACCAATTATAGTCATAGTTCTCACTTGCAATTGTATTAAGAGTATCTCCACAATAAGGATATTTTCTCCTACCTACCATATTTTCCTTTGATATCCTCAAGGTTATCAATATAATGTTTAATTAATGCGGAAGGTTGTGTTTGGTGTTACTAAACCCAACAATTACTTGTCGTACTATTACATAATGGTTCTTTGATGTCGACAATTTCCCTAAGATAACAACCATCTGATCACCTTTTCAAGAACCATGCCAGAGTAAATGTTCAAATAAAATGAAATGAAGTTGTGGTAGTACACCTTTAATTAACCTTGAAAATGATGCATTATTAGAAAATGGATTTTTGGGATTCAAGGTGTCGAGATGATATAAATTTAGGATGACAATGAGTTGAGATGGATGAGTGCAAGGGAGTTGGTACTTAGGATAATTGGGGAGATCAGGAGTTGAGACAATGGGCAATCAGGATAGTTGGTATTCGATATGGTCAAGATTCAGGATTTGTGCAAATGGTTTGAGCAGAGTTTTAACCATCTTGATATCTTGAATTTTGAAAAGTGGACAAATACAAGAATTGAGGCATTGGGATCAAGATGTATGAGTCAAGTGATAAGTGATCATTCCATCTCGACTTTCAGGAAAGATGGCTAATTATAGATAATCTTTTAAGAGAGTCGAGGTAGTCGGGACCAAAGGGATGTATAATTGGGTATTGAAACCAAAAGTTCTAATATTTTGGTGTTGATAAAAAATTGTGCCAACATTTCCTCATAACTAATGAGGAATGTATGAATGTTACATTTTGACAAGTCCCCAACAACACATTACTATTGTGATTGCTTTTTATATCCTTATACTCCTCATTGGTTATTTCAAAAGTAATATTTTAATAAGTTATGCCACATTGCAACTATATCAATTGTATGCTCATCTTGAATAACTCATGTTAAATTCCTACATTTGTCTATGACGCATGCTCATCTTGTTTAGTGTTTTACTAAGAAATATGTTATCACTAATTGCAATATAATTATTTTCATATTTTAATAAAACTATTCAATAAAAGAAAACTCATGTTAAATTCCTACATTTGTGTATGACGCATGCTCATCTTGTTTAGTATTTTACTAAGAAATATGTTATCACTAATTGCAATATAATTATTTTCATATTTTAATAAAACTATTCAATAAAAGAAAATGATTTTAAAAAGTAATCATCAAATATGATTTATAATTGTTTTCAAGATTTAATATGCAAGATGTTGTATTATATTAACATATATTTAGTATGTTATCTTTGAATTATATAAATTGAGATATCACAAATTTGATGATGTATTCATATAATACAATAGTTAGGATTTATTTTAAAGTAATTTTTATTTTAAAAAATGATGATATTAAAAAAACAAATCTTATGGTTTATATTGTTTGAGAAATTAAAGTAAATATATACTTATTTTTATGGAACTTTTATTAATCACCTGAATTTTTAATCAAACGAAACAAGGAAATTTGGAATTAATGTCTAATTGTGAACTAGACCATTCTATAGTTGATTAATAGTCTCAGTAATTTTTTTCTCAATTTGAACTATTATACAATTTAATTTTATCAATATTAGTAAAAAGTTCAATAATAACAATCTAAGAATAAATTTCTGAAATATCATTTAATAGAATAATTTGATTTAAAATAGTAATCAAATTGTGCATTCATTGATTGAATCATTTAATCATGTTTATAAATATGTTTAATCAACATACTATATCTTATTTGACAAAAAACAATTCACATTGAAGAAGAGTTGAACATTAATAGAAATAATGGTTATAAATTTTTGCAATCATAATCAATTTTTTTAAACGATTTGATAAATCTAAAGCTAAACATTATATGGAAACTATAAAAAAAAAAAAAAATATAACCCAGAGGAATCAACAACTAGGTCAGTCTCGTAGTCATGTGACACATATTGATTCCAACTACTACCACTATACCTCTAGGGGCCTACAACCTATCCTCCTCTCTATAGACCAGGTCACAACTAGGGGATTGAACCTTGGATCTCCTTGCCATGCATGATTTCACATCTCTTCAATCAGAAATTGAGCTACCCCTTGGGACATGGAAACTCTAATTTTAAATGAGTGATACATCTCAAATTTAATTTATAAAAAAAGAAATCATTATTATTGACAATCATTAGGGTGCTCAATACATTTTACAAATTAAAGAGCAATAACATCAACATGATATGAAAAAGCATAATATAGATGAACAATAAACATGCCAAATATACAATATCTCATTGTTGATAGTGTTGGATGCCGCCAATAGTAGGGGGGCTCCCTATTATGAATTCCTAATTATACCTCACACCATTTAGGATAGGAGCCCCATCCGGAACAAAGGCCCAACTTCAATTTATTCTTAGATATTTTTCTTGACTTCAATTAACACATGAGATATCATACATATACTTTGAGATTAGCAAGTCGGTTATCCCTATGAAACATACAATTGTAATGTATACAAGGTTCTTCCACAAACGGAGTAGAAAGAGTGAACCTTTAAGAGAGAGGTAATAGTACCATTCTAGTAAAGACACACGAGAACATAAAAATAATCATTAGTTAATATGCAAAATAGTTTGCAAAGTAACAACGATCATGAAAGCAAGTAAGAACGCACATTCAACTAGATGTATACCAAATCTAATGAAGTATTTCATTTTCTTTAGTACATGTGAAATAAAACATACATTGTAAACATTAAAATAATAGTCTTACAACATTCACAATACATGCATGAAAGTGCACTAGATCTTAGAGCTTCAAATATTAAGTGAAAGTTCCAAGGTACAAAATTACAATGATGAATCACTAGCTCTAGTAAGGGAACATTAAGCCACCACTTGCTTCTACAAAGAATTATCTTATCTCCTGTTCCTAACTTGATAAGCCAAGGTGAAAAGTCCTTTACTTGACGCATGAGGGCTTATTTATAACAAATGGGGTGACCTTTCACGTCCCATGTGAATCTTGACCTTCCATATGACTTTTGAGCTCCTACATGACCATTGGACTTCCTAGTTACTTTTCATATTTCATGTGTGACCCTTGGACTTCCACACATTTTACATCTTCCAATTTTAGAAATTACATAAATACATTCCACCAATAATGTGGAAAAAATACATAGAACAAAATAACACTCTTGTGTTCACGTTGTAAAGCTATAATTTTGTGACTCTGACATGATACTTCATTGTAGTGTATCAGTGCCAAGTTATTCCATTTGATATTATGGCTGCAACTCTTAATCATTTATTTTAGATATGCTTCATCTTCACCCTCCATAGGGTTTGGATAAGTATTGGAACCTTCTAAGTCAACATAATTTTCCATCTCTCTCTCGTGCTCTAAGATTCCCTTACTCCTACATGACAGAATATTTGTATCTCATCTCCACAAGTGTCTTCTTGAAACCTCTCCTTAATGAACTTCTTGAACATCATATTTCCATGTTAGGATGATAGCACCTACAAATGAAGTTCACTCATTACAAGACAATATTAGTCCCAAAATCACTTATTCTATCTTGTTTTCTCATGGAAAATGTTGGTTGTGATGAGAGAGTGCACAAGGATTGAGAGAGAGGCCTTCTTGAGCACAATGTCATGAGGAAAGGAGTGAAGTTCTGGGCACTAGAAATTCATACTGTGCAATGGAAAGAGAGAGAGTAAATACTTGGGGGCAAAGGGAAAGTCCAACAGACAAAGGTGACAAGCTTGGGTACCGTGACTGTGCAACTCACAATGATTGAGAAGGGTACTCTAGGCATTGCAAAATTTTCCACTGTAGGGATCAAGAGATGGCCCTAATGTCCATTAGGAGTTCACAATGTGCAAAGGAGGAAAATATGATCAAGGCATTGCGCAAAGAGAAAGTGTAAGTAGCAATAAGTTGGGTCATTGTGCTCTAGGGATGCACAATTCACAATGTGTATGGAATTATCCTCAAGATGGGTGCATAGGGCAAGTTTAAGCATTAAGAGGCTTGTGACTAAGGCTTGGAAGTGCATAATGCGGTCATCACTTGGTTGAAGGTTAAATGTGTTCATAACTTGTGCATGATTTGAGGACAAGGAAGAATCACAAAATTGACTAAGTGTGAGATTAATGGAACAAAGAGGAGAGAAAGAGAATGGATAACAAGTCCTCAACATAATCTCACACACATACAAAATCACACATATGACAAGAAGATGCATAATGCCCAAATCCAACATGCATATATTGAAATGACAATAAAGCGACATTTATCTCCAAGTACGACAGTTAGAATGCAAGCCTTTATGACACAAGTGTCAACTGTAATCAGAAAATGTGTTATGCCATAGAATTGTATCTAGTGCATGTTATTTTTTATAGATATGATGAATTAACGAAAGATAGTGTGCTAGATATGCCTCTTGAAAGTGTTCCAAGGTGCTCTTAGGATATGTGAAAGTAATCAAAAGAGGCACATGCATGAGTGAAAGAGACACATTAGAAAACACAAGTGACACAAGCAAGAATTAATGCAAGAAAGAGTGACACTTGAAAAATATATATTAAGGAAAAATGACACATGCGAGAGAAAAAGAAAGCAAAAGTGACACATGTAAAAGAAAAATCGACAATTGAGAAACTCACCAGGATGATAGCACACTTGTAACCATGAGTGAGAGAAAGCACCTTATGCTCCAAAAGTGCACAAAGCTCAAAGGCAAAAGATGAATGTGAGATGAGCTCTAAGCTAGTCTCTGTATATAGGGAGAGGTGACATGCAATAAAGGTTATTGTTTATAATTTCACTTTTTGCATATCATGAAACTAGGAGCCAAGAGTGAATTGACTAAAACTACGAGGTGTGATAGTACTAACTTGAAGAACTGTGCTCCTACGGTTAACAAGGAGTAAAAAAACAATGTATGCAAATGATTCCCTTACACTATCTCTAGGAGTTGTGCAATCATTGTTGGCAAGGATTGCGCAATTACTATTGGTAAAAAAAAAATCAATGGTTGCTGACGAGTGAGCAACACTATCACTATGAAGTGCGCTTAGCCTATCTTGGAAAGTGTGCTTGTGAAAACATCAAGAGTTGGGCATATGAAAACAAGTAGTTGCAACACTTTGGATATATTTAAGGACACTTAAACACTTTGAAAATTATGACCAATGATGACCTCAATGACTAAGATCGACAATTCACATGTCATTAAGGGCAACTAAAATTTAGATATATGCAAAATTTTGGAGGGGGTTGTAACAGCTACAACACTCATCAAAATAAATAAACATTTCATTATAATTAATAAACATGTCATATATACATCTCAATTCTAATATACATCAACTCGTATGTATCATGTAGAGTACCACTGCTAGCTAGGTCCACCACTAGATCCAAAGGAATCAATGGATGGATCAATGAATGGTGAGATGGTGACACACATAGAGGATAAGGAAGAGGAGGAAGTGGAAAGATGTATTGTGCCATTGGTAACACATGTGGAGGAGAAGAAATAGGAGGAGGAAATGGATTGGTGGATGGAGCCACTAGTAACTCACGTGGAGGAGAAGGAGGATGAGTGGATGTCATAGATGTTGATGCATGTGGAGGATGATGGGAGTATGTCGATGGGTCTATGGAAGGAACAGATGGTGGATAGTAATGATGTGAAGGATTCAGTAGTGGAGAATCATGATGTGGATGACCAAGTGGTGGATAATCATGATGTGAAGGAATTAGAGCAACATTCTCAAAAGAAAACATGGACTAAGCATGATATCTCAACCTACATAAGAGGTTGAGGGAACCAAAAACATGACACATTAGTAATTTCATGTGAGGAGAAATTTTATTCCATATATCTATTTACATTGGTACCTATATTGTCATTCTCACGTAAAATAAACGATGAGGGTTTCTTGGAGCTCTACAACCCTAATGGTCACGTGGCCATGAGGTAGGCGGCACCGAAAACCTCAAAAATAAATAGACAGGAGGCACTAAAAACAAGTGGACAGGAGGCACAGAAATGACAGAGGAAGTCAGGAGGGGAGAGATCCCCTCCTACAGAGATGCAGCGGCAGGAGAGGGAACAAGCAACAACAAACTAAAAGCAGAAACAAGGACACCAGGACCAGTACTTGGAGCAAAATGGTAGGCAGGAAATAAAGGAAAATGCTTATCGTGTGCAACAGAAAAACAGAGATTTGTTATTCCTATGAACAAAGTCGAGTGCTATAGGAGTTACATGAAGGACCATGCATTAATATGCAAGTTCATTGGAGTCTGGCCGTCAGAGAAAGACCTAACAAGATGGATACAACAGAAATGGCAACCCCAAGGCCACATAGAGCTGAAGCTAGGCGCACGTGGCTTCTTTACGATAATCTTCTCAAACCTACAAGATAAAGAAAAAGTGTTTGAAAATGGTCCATATTTTCATAATAATGCAAGTTTATTTATGAGGTACTGGGAGGAATGTTATAACCCTGATAAAGAAAAATTCCTAGCAGCGCCAGTGTGGGTAAGACTGTTTGGATTACCCATGGATTTCTGGGATCCAAAGATCCTGGAAGGAATAGGGAATACCATAGGAAACTTTGTCAAAATAGTTGAATCAACCAAGAAAGGAAGATATACATCCTATGCAAGAATCTGCGTATATATGAACATAGCGAACCCTATCCCAGGGGCAATAGAACTAGAATACCACGAAGAGGTGTGGCAGCAGGCACTGGACTATGAACACATCCCTTTTAGATGCAGAAAATGCCATGAATATGGGCACATCTACAAGGAATGCCCCCTTAATTCCGAAGAGGAAGAACGAAAGACTAAAAAACAGGAAAATACCTGCAAAGGAAACACCTAAGGATGGAAGAAAAGAACAACCAGTGAAAAAAAATAAGGCGAATCGGTTTGAAATCCTACAGGTAGAAGAAGAAGATTCAAAGACCCGAGTCATGGATTATCATGAGGAAAAAGAACAGGAAAACAAACCAAATCAAGACACAAACAGCACTAAACAGAAAACCTAAAAAGAAACAGGGGAAAAGGCAGGAAAAGAAAAGGAGGATAAACAGGAAAACGAAGTAATGGAAATAGATACCAGTAGAGGGGAAGATCCATCAACAGAAGAAGAAATTCTGAAGAAACTTTTGAATAAATGGAGACACCTGGATGAAAGGTTTATACCAAAAGAGGATAAAAAATTATACAAGGAAATCTTCCAAAAATACAAAGAAAAACAAGAACAAGGAAACACAGGAATGAATGAGAAACTAGGTCTACAACTTGAAAATAAACAAGAACAACAAAGTAAAGGGCAAGGAGGGAAAAAAAGAGGAAGAAATAATCTTCAGGAGTCAATACAAGTCATGGGAGAAATGCTAGTTAATATGGGAAGAGTAGTACCGCTTTCAGTGGCCTTCCACCAAACAACCCCACCTACCCAATGATAATCACATCCTGGAACATTAGGGGTCTTAATAGCAAAGGTAAGCAGAGATACCTAGCAGAAAGGATTAAAAGAGAAAAACCCCAAATTATGCTACTACAAGAAACAAAAATAATGGGGGGGAAATGGAGGAAATTCTCAAAAAAATAAAGCCTACTTATGAATGTATGACAATTGATGCAAAAGGTAGCGCGGGGGGAATTGCAATCTTGTGGAACCCTGTAGAAGTTACTGTAGACTACTGGATAGGAATGAAGAAGATCCTCTTAGGGAGATTCAGACTGATAGGCCACAGACACTGGTTCTTAGTCTCGACAGTTTACGGACCCCATATAATAGTGGAAAGAGAGAACTTCATCACTCATCTGTAATGGCTGGGAAACATGCACACAGAAAAATTGTGGTTGATAGTGGGTGATTTTAATATGATTACCGCAAAAGAGGAAAAGAAGGGGGGACTACAACGGGAGGACGCAGACATGGAAAGATTCAGAGAAACATAGTCAATGCTAAAAATGATTCACATAAACACCATTAATGGAAAATACACTTGGAATAACAGAAGAGGAGGCAGCAGGTATATAGCTCCCAGGTTGGACAGGTTCCTAGCAACAGAACACTTTCTTGGGAAAGACATATTTTATGAGGCGACAATCTGTTAGGCCCCTATACTACTAGTGTAACCCCTTATTGTTATTAGTACAACCCACTTATTATATTGTTGTACCCATGTAGTGCCCATATTGCTACTATTTTGCCCCATAGAAGCCCACTATTGTTACTATTGTGCCCTTACATTATTATTATTATGTCAGCTCTGATTATGTTATGACCCCTTAGACTCTTATATATAGAAAGGAGGTCTTTTCATTTGTATCATCCAAGAATTGTTCATTTATGTAATGTAAAGGAGGTTTCCCCCTCGAAGAGGCTGAATTCTAAGGCGTTGATCTATCTTTTCTATCTTTTCTTAAGCTGGTTTCATAACATTAGTATCAGAGCTTTGGATTCTAGGGTTTCGCTGCTCCAAACAGGTCATCGTGGAATTTTTGCTATAACTTTTTTTCTACAACGTTTCAGAAGTTGCAAAAAAAACACATTTGAGAAGAAATCGCGCTGAACCTCGGGTCCAAACGTCAGACCTTTTCGCGCCATATTTGCGGAGATATGATCTGAGGAAGTTGGTCTTTTTGCAGACTCCTAAATTACATTCCAAACAGGTGACCTGGGGAAAATCGTCATAACTTTCTCTCTGGGGATCGGATTGAACTTTCGTAAGAGATTACAGAAAGAGAACGGACTGTAGTTTCTTGTATGCATTTTTCAAATCCAAAGGTTGAAACAAGGACACGTGGCACGTCGTACAAGTTCGCTCTACTGAATTAGTCTATAATCAGGTCACTGTGCGAGATTTGGCATAACTCTTCATAGGAGAATCCAATTTGGGTTAGACTTGTGGTATTGGAAAGAGGACACAGAGGGCTACTGCAGATCACAAATTCAGAACTAGATGATTGGAAATTACAAAGATACATCAGAGGCAAGATCAAGCTCCTAAAATAAAATAAAAAAGCAAGATGAGGAAGTTTGATGGCAAGGATCCGGTAAATTGGATACTTCAGATGGAGCAATATTTTTATCTACATGGTTTACCACTATTACAAAAGGTATGTATTGCATCTTCATATTTAAAACCGGATCAATTTTTATGGTATGAAGGGCTTTGTTCTCGTAAACAACTTGTTACGTGGTCAATTTTCACGAAGGAAATGATAGCACATTATGAGGATACAAAGAGCATCACCTTCTTTAGAGCAACACCACAACAATTGGAAAGAGTAAAAGGGCTTTGTGACATACTGGAAAGCAAAATTATGGAAACCAGGAGGCATACCCCTCACAACTATAAAGATGGAAGTGTTGTTTCTCCTATCCTTCCACAACCTACAAGGGTTACACCACAACAATTGGAAGAAAAAAGAGAAAAAGGGCTTTGTTACAATTGTGATAGCAAATGCACTAAAGGTCATAAGTGTGCTGAGAAGAAATTATTTTACATAGAATATGAAGAGGAGGAAGAAAAGGATCAAGAAATGTCAAAAGAAGAAGATATACGCCAGAACCCCACCCTAGAGAAAGAAGAAATGAATCAGACGATATCTTGTAAAGCATTGGCAGGAATTACCAGTCCTCAAACTCTCAAGGTAGAAGGACATATCAAGAAGAAAAAGGTGCAAGAAGTGAAAGATCACATCGAGAAAGAAGAAATGAATCCAACCATATCTTTTAATTCATTGGTCGAAATTACCACTCCTCAAACTATCAAGATAGAAAGACATATCAAGAAGAAAAATGTTCAAGAAGTGAAAGATCACATCGAGCATCAAGAAATGAATCCGACCATATCTTGTAAAGGATTGGAAGAAATTACCACTCCTCAAACTCTAGAGATAGAAGGACATATCAAGAAGAAAAAGGTTCAAGCAGTGAAAGATTACATCGAGCATCAACAACAAGTTCTCCAACTTTTAAAGGATAACACCACTTCGGTGCAAAATCAAACGAAACAACAGGTAGATCAACATTGTAGTGAAAAATGTTTTGATGTAGGTGATTGGGTATTTTTACTGCTACATCTCAAGCAAGCTATTTATGAGAAGGAAATGTTGGCAATACTACATGCACTTAAAAAATGGCGACCTTACCGAATGGGAAGACTCTTCAAGGATGAGGATGTGGAAGCATTGTTTTGTGCTATTTCTATTATCCAACCAGATTGGATAAACGAAGCAAGGGATGAATGGAAGAAGGACGAAGAAGTATGGCCAGTTATTCAAAAGTTTCAAAAGATCCCAATTCAAACAATATTGCCAGAAACTGAAGAGGAAGGAAAAATCATATTGGAACCTGGAGCAGTCACAGAAACAAGAATCCGACAGCTATGAAATCAATCAATTTCAGAGTATCTCATCAAGTGGAAGAACTTAACCGCTGAAGATTCCACATGGGAGGACAAGAATTTTATACAGAAGCATCAATAACTGCTCAAGCATTGAGGACAACACTTTTTGAAGGAGAGGGGCATGTTAGGCCCCTATACTACTAGTGTAACCCCTTATTGTTATTAGTACAACCCACTTATTATATTGATGTACCCATGTAGTGCCCATATTGTTACTATTGTGCCCCATAGAAGCCCACTATTGTTACTACTGTGCCCTTACATTATTATTGTTATGTCGGCTCTGATTATGTTATGACCCCTTAGACTCCTATATATAGAAAGGAGGTCTTTTCATTTGTATCATCCAAGAATTTTTCATTTATGTAATGTAAAGGAGGTTGTCCCCTCGAAGAGGCTGAATTCTAAGGCGTTGATCTATCTTTTCTATCTTTTCTTAAGCTGGTTTCATAACACAATCCTCCCATGCCAAGGATCAGACCACTGGCCCATAAAATTAGAAATTTCCATGAACAATCAAAACCAAAATAGACCTTTTAGGTTTGAAGCCTTTTGGTTGCGAGAACCAACCTTCATAGAAAAAATGGAGAACTGGTGGCAGAGCAGTGAGGCAGAAATAAAAGGAAGAAATAAGATGCACACACTCCAATTAAGATTAAAGGAGCTAAAAGGAAAAATTAAGAAATGGAATAGAAAATAATTTGGAAATATTCAAAAATACCAAGAAAAGCTTCAGACGGACATGAAAAGGATACAACAGAAAATAATAGAAGAAGGGAGAACAGAGGAACTAACGCAGGAAGAAGGAGGGATCTTAAACAGGCTGGAGGAAACAAGAAAACAGGAGGAAATTCTATGGAGACAAAAATCAAGAGTACAATGGCTGAAAGAGGGGGAAAGAAACACAAAATTCTTCCACAAAGCCATGCAGTAGCACAGGCAGCATAATAGAATTTTTTCCCTAAGAGATAACTAAGGAAACAGGTTAACTCAGAAAGAGGAAATGGAAAGACTATTGATACAACACTTCAAAGGCATCTTGACATAAATGCAAAGCAATAGAAAAGAGGAGATAGAAAAAATAAGTCAATACATTCCTAAAAAGGTGAATTGAGAGCAAAACATGGCACTCCTAAGGGTAATCACTGAAAAAGAGGTAGAGGAGACAGTGAAGACAATGGCAAAGAACAAAGCCCTAGGACCGGATGGATACACAGCAGAATTCTTCCAAGCAACCTGGAGTTTTATGAAGCAAGACATTGTAAAGGCAGTGGAAGAAAAAAGATGCACGAAAAGAATGCACCCAGCAAGGAATGCAACCTTCCTAGCATTGATCCCGAATATAGAAAAGGCTAATGAACCTCAAGGTTTTAGACCAATAGAATTATGTAATGTAATATACAAAATCCTAGCCACCATAATGGTGAAAAGATTAAAATCAATACTTCCAAAATTGATTGCAGAAGAAAAAATAGGGAACTTCGTGAAAGGGAGACAGATAGTGGATGGAATCATAGTGGCACAAGAAGCGATTCATTCATTGAAGAATTCGTGACACAAAGGAATGATGATTAAACTCGACTTAGCAAAAGCTTATGATAAGCTAAGCTGGGAATACCTTCAGAGAATCCTAAAATCTTATGGGTTTGATGATAGATGGATAGAATGGATAATGTCTATGATCTCCACCCCAAGCATGTTAATACTATTAAATGGAACACCCACAGAAACCTTCAAGCCATCCCGCGGGCTTAGACAGGGGGACCCACTGTCACCATTCCTATTCATAATAGCAGTTGATGGTTTGGGTAGATCAATAAAAGCAAGAGTAAACAGCGGGAAACTAAAAGGCCTTAGATTATGGGGAGAAGAACTACCCATTAAACATCAACAATTTGTAGATGATGTAATGATGTATAGTTAAGCCAATCTTAAAGAAGCAAAGAAACTACTAGAAATCCTTGAAGAGTTTACAAAAGCATCAGGAACAGAGATAAATAAGGATAAAACAGAAATATTCTTTTTCAATACCCCAATGATTTCACAAGAATTCCTAGCCAGAACAATGGGGTTTCAAATTGGGAAGTTCCCCACCAAATATCTGGGAGTGCAGCTGAGCAACAAGCAAAATAGAATAGCGAACTGGGGAGGCCTGATAGGGAGAATTCAAAAAAGAATGGACAACTGGACGTCCAGAGCGTTGAACATACCGAGTCGCCTCATGCTCCTTAAGTCGGTCCTCCAAGCCATGCCAATATACCAGATGGCCAGTCAAGCTATTCCAAAAACTATATGCCAAAAAATGGGGGAAATTTTCAAAAAAATTCTATGGCAAGGAACAAGCAAAACTAAAAAGTGGGCATTACTCTCATGGAAATGGCTGAGAAAATCCTTAACAGAAGGAGGATTAGGGTTGCGGGATCCAAATATATTAAACCAAGTAATGGGAGTAAAACTATGGTGGAGGTGGATTCAAGGAGGAGAAGATCTATGGGAAACATTATGGGAAAAGAAATATGAGATGGCAAGGTCACCTGAAGGAAAACTGCGAAGCCAAACTGAAAAGAAAGGCTCAGCAATTTGGAACTTAGCAAGGTCAAATAGGGACCTAATAAGAGAGCATATTTTTTGTGAAATCAGGGAGGGAGGCAAAGCAAACTTTTGGGAGGAGGCTTGGGAACAAAGAGAAACCCTATACCAGCAACCTCAACTCCAAGATATTCAATAGTTGACCACCTAAATGGAGGAAGATACAGCCCGAAACTACTGGCTACAAGAAACGAATGGTTACTGGAGAAAATGGAAAATGAAAAATGACTGGCAAGAAGCACCAAAAACAGAACAATGGGTAAATTACACAAAAGAAATGGCGACAAGGAAAATTGTAGTCAAATCCAGTTCAGACATAATAAGGTGGGGAAAATGCATCAAAGGAATGTTTACGATAGCTTAAGGATATTATATAAAAGTAGGAAGAACCAACAACCCAGACATCAAAAAATGGGATAGAATCTAGCAAATAAAAACTTGGCCAAAGGTGACGTTATTTACCTGGATACTGCTCTATGGGCCCACCTTAACCTGGGACTAGCTGAGAAGGAAGGGGACGCACGGACCATCGCGTTGTGCCCTATGCCAAGAACAAGAAGAAACAATGGAGCACTTGACAAACTCCTGTAGCGTCAGCAATACCCTGTGGAAAAATCACCATCAACTCTTTGAGATTAGTGATAGAGAAACAAGAAGCATAACTACAATAGTAGAGAAATGGAGGAGCAAACCATACCATAATATAATCGTAAACCGAGCCTAGAATCTCTCCATAGGGCTCCTCCTATAGAACATTTGGAAGGTGTTAGCCTCCTGCTACAGCAGGTTAATCATCTTTCATGATCGACATTTTTACATGCCAAATATGTCATACTTTGCTTGCTGCAATGCTCCATATTTGCTACAGATGACCAGAGAGGTATCCATGAAAGTGAGCTAATTGATCCAGTTTTGATGAGTAATCCATTTTGATCAGCTTTAAATTATGGGAAGGCCAAACAGCTTAATCTTGGCTTCCCTAGGTTTCAATTTCATGTTGTAGAATATAGAGAATGAACATCTGTCCAAACAGCTTAATCTTGGCAGATTTGTAGATAGGTAGAGAAGCAAGGGTGCTCAACAGCTTAATCTGAGCCCCTGGATGAAATAAGTGTAGAAGTAGATAGGAGCACAACAAGAAGAAAAGAATGAAAAGCTGGGTATGCTAGTTCAAGTGCACCCAAACCAAAAAGAAGAGAAAATGCTAGGTGAGTAGGTCGGGTAGGTAGCTTTGTGGTTGCAGAATCATGGCTTGTGATCCATTTCATATTGTCAAGTGTCATATCTATCTAGATCACAAGTTGAAGGCATAATTTCAGTTGGAGGACTTCAAGCGAGGCATGTCTAACTCCCCTTCTTCCTCTTTCCCCCAAATCACGCACTAACATCCCCTAAAAGAGGTCAAGATCTGCTTGATACCTCTTAGATTCATCATGCTCCATATCATTTGCCTTGGTAAAGATCTGCTTTACTCAAGGAATGTTCATACTCCCTCTATGAGTCATTTTCCCCCATTGATAGCCTAAGACATCATACTTAGCGCTTTTTCTCATCATTGTCATATTAACTACTAACTTTACTATGTAGCTCCCTATCTATTTCCCCTTCCCCTACTAAAACTATGTATATAACTCCCCTATATACTTATCCCCTCCCCCTGGTTGAAAAATAACCATATGCATCCTCGGGAATTGCTAAGTTTATCCGAAACTTAGCAAGAACCCTCATTTCCCCCTCAAACCATATTCTCATGCATTTTGGACTCCCTCCGATGCAAGAACCCTTCATCACTCCATAAATCCTTCCTCTCATGCTTTTGGACCCATTCCAAAGCATTAGTTCCCCTCAAAATATATAAAAAATCCTTCAAATCCATCAAATAGCCCTCAAGTGCATTGAAAACCCTCCTTTTTATATTTCGGACCCCTTCCGAAGCCTCAAAAACCCCTTCCAAGCATTAAAATCCCTTTTCTAAGGCTATCGGACCCCTTCCGATGCCTTAGAATCCATCCAAAATGCCAAAGGAGACCCCTCCGAATTCATTTACCTTACCTTTTTCCCAAAAAACATGCTTCGATGCAAAAACATCCCTTTTGGTCCCCCTCCGATGCGATATCACTGTCGGGAGGGGGCAGTCACATGTTAAACATCATAAATATAGGCCTCCGATGGTTTATCGTCAATCGCATGTCGGCGATCGGTGTATCGCAGTGTGCATTGGAATCCATATATGTATGTTCGCCGATAGCCAATGTTGCGAGTTAATCATAGCCATCCATCGGCCCGCGCCGGATCCAACGGCCACGATTTAATAAAAATAATAGTGTTGTGGCAGCACCAAAAATTCATGAATTTTACAATTTTAGGGGCATTTTCGCCTGTTTTGATGGAAAGTGGCATTTTTAAAAGTTTTCATGCGGTTCCCGTGCCCGCCCAAATACAAAGGAACGATGGTTTCTCAAAGCCATTCTTGGGATCGCTCAGGCCCATGATACGTTCGAATTCAAGGTTTCTCCTCGGCAATCTGTGGGCGATCCTTTTTTCATCATTTTGCAGCATTTTATCATTTTAGAGGGTATTCTTGGATCGGAAAGGGCCGATAAGCCCCCAAAAGCAGCAGAAGGCCTCACAGCATATATTTGGGCCGATCAGCGGCCAGTAAGTATTGATTTAACAGTTTAAGTGCATTTTTGAAGCCAAGATAGCCCAGGTGCGTGCCAAAGAATATCAGGAAGCGGCAGAGTGTATCAGTGAAGATTTTCCAAGGCAGATGAAGTAAAAGGGGCCCCAGCAGATTCAGCAAAGCATCATTGAGCTGTAATGGCTCACCAACTTGCAATTTTTTCCATTTAAGGCAGCAGGACCACTTGAAGGCACAGATAAAGGATTTCAAAACAGATTTATTGCAAAAACAATGTATGAAGCCACATTTTGGGGCGGCGCTGCTCAGCCCATGCACAGTTATGGCCATGAGGCTAGCACACGGCTCGAGGACCACTGTACACCCATTTTTGAGGTTGTTGCCTCATGCGCAACCCTTGTTTACATGACTTGAGAGGCTGCTGCCTCACGAGCAGTTGTTTTAAGATATTTTATGCATTTATTTCTAGCATAGATTAGGATCAATGACAGTGATTGCACAGATCTCTTTTGATCTGTTTTGAGAGATATTTTTTGAGATGTTTTCCCCCTTGACACCTATTCAAGGAAAGTCTGTAGCTATTTCTCTTTATATACCACCCTCTGCACTGTTTTAAGGGTTGGTTGGTTGTATGACTCCTCTAGAGACTCGCGTTGTGTCTGATATGTTTTCTTTAATCAAAGACTGCTAAAAGCTTGGAGGATGGACTGTTTGATGTGTTGTTAATGGTTGAAGAGTGGATGATGGAATTCATGTGCTGCTATATGGATCAATAAGTGTCTCTCACCTCTGTTATCTCAATTTCATACATGCTCAAGTCACAGAACAAAAGATTGGCTTAGAATTTGCTTAGCTGCACTCTATGCTCAGTTTCTGTGGCTCTTTATGTTTTCTTCTTGATTTAGGCATAAATATGAATTCCTTTATGGCTCATGTTTAATCTATTTCACATATGAATGATTGTTGTCTAAGAATTCTTAGCTGCTCCTAGATAGACCTCATTCATCTTCCCTCTGCTAACCTGATTGAGAGATTCTTTGTTGCCTCTCATTCCTTAGCCCCCAATCCATCTCTTTTACCTTGAATATTGTTTCATAAGCAGCTATCTTGCTCCTCATTCCTCTTATGACCAAGAAAACGAACCAGCAGTCTTACCCCATAACTCCATGCCCAATGGTTTGAACTTATCACACTATGCATTGCCTCTCTACTTGAAAGCATCCTCCTTCCCACCAAACATAAACAAAACCCCCTTGAACTCATTAGCTAGCCTAATCTCGTCTTCAACAAAGCTAAATCATAAAGAGAGAGCCCTCTCTGACTGCAGGTAGGCTAGGGCCTACAGTCCAAAGATTGGTTTGTGGTTACCTTGGTCGTATCCCTTTAAGGAGCTTTAGGGACAACCTGAGTGATAACATAGTGGCGACTCTGCTGGGGAACTTCCTCAGATAATTTCACAAATCAATTGGCAAAGCTCCACTGGGATAAAATCAGACCTGCAAAGGTTTCATGTAGCCCAAATTTTGCTTAAGAAAATTCCCCTGAAATATTATTAGAACTGGCTCCAAAGACAAAGAAACGCTATACAAGATTAAATCCAGACCCAAATCCTCAAGCTGCTGTTGAAAATCTGAATTTGATCCCAAGGAACCTCAGGAAATTAGATCAAAAAGAGGATTTTGCTGATTCGAGTCCTGAAACAGTTCAGCCAAGCTGTATTCCAACCCCAGTCAAGGTTTTATTTCGTTCAACCCCCATTTCCCTTGGTTCATCATCCACATCTCCAAGTACCTCTTCCACACCCCCTTTCAGTACACATACTACCACCTCCACAGCTGTTGTTACTGCTGCTCCTGTAATCCCTGTTATCCTTGTTGTTCCACTTATCCCTGCCAACATGGCTAATAGATATGCACCCCTGCAGCTACCTGCTAATGCTGCGGCTTTGCCTCAAGATTACCAATCTAAAATCACATTTTTTGACAGTACTGGTTCTTCTACAGCCATCCAGCATACCAAGAAGATGCAAGACTATTTTGAGAGCTACGAAATAGATGATGATAGCATAAGAATGAGAATTTTTGTTCAAAGTTTAACAGGTGATGTAAGAACCTGGTTCAGATCACTTGGTGAAAACTCCATAACTACTCCTGATGAGCTTTACCTAGCCTTCACCAATAGATGGGAGAAAAAGAAGGACCCATTGCACATACTAGGAGAATATGATTCAATTAAAAGAGGCCCTCAAGAGACTGTTTTGGAGTACTGTGCAAGGTTCAATAATGTATATAATGCCATACCACAGAACTTAAGGCCTCCCCCTGATCTTGCCTTGTACAAATTTCCTGATGGTTTCGACCCTGATATGGCATATCAGTTAAAAGAAAGAGCTCCACGAACCCTTGCAGAGGCACAAAATGTTGTTGTGACCGTAGAAGCCAATTTAATTGCCAAGAGAAATAGAGCTAGAGCTGAAAGAAGAACTACCTTTAAGGAAGAACCTTCACCCTTTGATCAAACGCTTGATGCTATTATCAGTGGCATGCAAAGGCTGGGAGAAAGAGTAGAAAGTGTTGAGAGGAAATCATCATGGGAAGGACAACAGTCCAACACCGTAAGACACCCAAACTTCAGAAGGAATCAAAGCCCAAACGCTGGAAGAACGAGCCCAGACCGCGAAATAAGACCTCCTTTTCAGGAGAATTACACAGAGGCTTCCACTTCAAATGATCCTTTGGAAGACTCTCACATAAATCTTATGGGATTAAAGAATGATTAGCATGTCTTCTTATCCGAAGAATACCAAGGCGGTGATGATTTTCATCAAATGCAAGTCCGAAAGAAAGAGTCTTTCGATTCTCAACAAGCCTATGACCCAGCTGTCTATGAGCTAAACAAGCAATATAAACTCATAACCAGAACCGTTGATGTGCCCGTGCCCATCAAACCAAAAGAAAAACAACAACCTAACAGAATTAAAGGTAAGGCTCCCATCGAAGAAAATGCTGATAAAACTATCCCCAACACGTAGCAAATAGCCGTAGGGGACATAACACAAAAACAACCTTCTATTGACCAGCCCCCGCCACATTCTCCTTCAAAGGAAAATGCGCATAGTATTCCAAAAAGCCTTCCCATAACTGGAAAAACGCAAGCAATCACTCTCCCTAATGCTGGCAAACAAGAGCAAAACACTGAAATTTCAATTGAAAAAGAGAAATCTGCCATTTTTAACGCAAAGACTCCATTGGATAAGCCATTTAATTTAGAGGCAGAAATAGGAAAATTAAAGGTATCCATCCCCCTCTCTGAACTTGCCAAGCATGATGTTTATAGGCAGCAAATTCAAAAATCGCTGCAAATACCAGAGGTTAAGGATGATGTTAATATTCTAGATGATACCCCGGAACTGCTGTTTGGTCCAGAAGTTAATGAAAAATCAACATATGGATCTATTCTACCATTTTATGTCAGCCTACATATACATGACAAGATCTTGCACAATGCAATGTTTGATTCAGGTGCCTCGCACAACCTTATGCCTAAAGCTGTAATGGAAAGACTAAACCTTGATGTCACTAGGCCATATAAAGATTTATTCTCCTTTGACTCAAGTCAAGTCAAGTGCTTAGGTCTTATCAAAGATTTGTGTGTCTCCTTAGTCCAATATCCCAACAAGACCATCCTCATGGATGTTGTAGTTGCTGACATCCCTCCAAAGTATGGGATGCTCCTATCAAGATCTTGGGGAGCAAAGCTCCAAGGATCCCTTCAATTAGACCTCTCTTACGCCACTATATCAGTCTTTGGGCAACCAAAAAGACTATATAGAGAAACTCTCATGAAATACATGGTAAGTAGTAAGGACAAGCCCCAAAATTTCCCCATCTACTCAGTCCATACTGATATGGATTCTTTTATTTTGTTTAATGATGATAGCTGCCCTCTAATTGGTGACAAGCCTTTGGCTTTAGAACAGCAAGCACATATCAATCAAGAATCAGTTGCACATACTCAACAAATTGTCACAACAGCCAAGGCAACCAGCACATTACAAGAGCCTCCCCAAACAGAATTTTCAAATCTGCCCAATCCTAAAATAACTCAAACTCTTGAGACTAGCCACAAGCAAGAAATCACATGGTATTTAGAGTTTGATGGATCTGTTAACAAGTTAGGAGTAGGGGCAGGTGTATGGATTCATAATTCTCATAACAACCATGCACAAGGTCATGCATATAGACTAAATTTCAGATGCACCAACAACATGGCAGAGTATGAGGCTCTCTTGTTAGGCCTTAAATTGCTAAAAGCTTTGGGAGCTGCAAAAGTGTCTATTCTAGGTGACTCCGACCTAGTAATCCAACAAATGAAAGGTAACTTTGTTACCAATGACAATAGAATGAGGGCCTACAGGACAGCTGCCACTAATATACTCAATGCATTCTCTGAATCCAAGCTTGCCAAGATTTCAAGGAATCATAACATTCATGCTCACAGCCTAGCCACTTTCGCTAGTACATGCAAGCTTCCCTTTGAGCCAAATCACCATTTCACTGCTGAAATAATACATAGGCCTGCTGTCCCGAATAACATTAAAGACTGGCAAGTATTCGAGGATGATGCTCAAATAAACAATTTTCTTACCTTACAACATGAATTTGCAGGCCTAAACATTGATGAGGATACCATGGAGGACCCACAACAACAAGCATTAAATGAAAATTAGCAGGTTGTAACAGCCAAACAGATCCTGAGACCAACTGTTTTTGACAATGCTAACATTGAAGAGCTGAAACAAATGTACTTGGAGGAAATAGATAAAATAGAGGCCGAAGTCATGGATCTGAAAGATAATTTTCTGCCTACTGGCCTCACCCCGCTAGAAGACATGTTTGACGCCAATGATGTCCCCAGAAAACCAAAATTGCAACCCATAAACACTGAGATAGAAGAACATAACATTGGGACAGCAGAGAACCCGAAAATGATCAAACTGTCCAAAAATTTACCAGCTGGTCAAAAGCCCAAGTACGTGGATTTTTTCAAAGAATTCCAGGATGTCTTTGCTTGGAGCTATGAGGATTTAAAATCCTATGATACCTCTGTAATACAACACACAATTCCCTTGAAACCGAATCAGAAACCATTTAAACAAAAGCTAAGAAGAATAAATCCTGTCGTTCTCCCACTGATTGAGAAGGAAGTAAAAAGAATGTTTGAAGCAGGGATAATAGCACCCATCAGATTCTCTAAGTGGGTTTCCAATTTGGTTCCCACAAGCAAGAAGTCAGGCGAGATCAGACTTTGTGTAGATCTCATAAATTTAAATCAAGTCTCCCTAAAGGACCACTATCCTTTGCCCAAAATGGACCACATCTTGCAAAGAGTAGTGGGGTCATCTAGAATCTCTTTACTAGATGGCTTCTCAGGTTTTAACCAAATACTTGTTCACCCGGATGACCAAGACAAGACAACCTTTACCACACCGTGGGGAACATTCAAATATGTGAAAATGCCTTTCGGCCTAAAGAACGTTGGTGCCACCTTTCAAAGGGCAATGGACATTGCCTTTGCCAAGGAAATCCATGATTTCCTAGTTGTCTACCTCGATGACTTAACCCCTTTCTCTAAATCTGATAAAGAGCACCTCAAACACCTAAGGCAAATATTCATCACATGTAGGAAATATGGCATTTCCTTGAATCCCAAGAAGTCTCTCTTTGGCCTCGAAGAAGGCAAATTACTTGGACATATCATCTCAAAGGATGGTATTAGAATTGATCCGGAAAGTATCCAAGCTATATTGCAAATCCCATATCCCAGAAATATAAAAGAATTGCAAGCATTCCTTGGGAAAATAAATTTCCTAAGCAGGTTTATTCCAAACTTGGCTGAGCTAATAAGAATGCTAAACAACATGCTCAAGAAGGATGCCAAGGTAAAGTGGTCTCTAGAGGCCAAGCAAGCATTCGAGGGCATTAAATTAGCCTTAACCCAAGCCCCAGTCCTCACAAGTCCTCAATTTGATAAGGACTTTATCATATTTTCATTTGCATCTGATAATATTATAGTTGTTGTCCTTTTGCAAAAGGATGAACAGGGAGCTGAAAATTCAATTGCTTTTTTCAACTGAGCCTTAAGAGATGCCCCTTTGAAATACCCGATAATGGAAAAACAGGCCTACGCACTTGTCAAGGCCGTCAAGGAATTCAGAATCTATATTTTATATTCACATGTGATTGCCTATGTCCCACACGCTACGGTAAAAGATATATTGACTCAAGAAGGATTAGAAGGCAAAAGAGGTAAGTGGATTGCAAGCATCCTTGAGTATGACATAGAAATAAAACCAACCAAGCTAATAAAGGGACAAGGTTTAGCTAAACTGATGTCCGAAACAAACTTTCAGGCCTTAAACATTAATCAGCTGGACAATGAACCGGAGCTAGCGACTCCACAGATCAGTAACACCTTTTTGCAATCCCCATGGTATGTTGATATTTGCTTTGTATTGTTAAACCTGTGTGCTCCCCCAGGATTGTCTAGAACCAAGAAGAGATTTTTAAAAATGAAGGCTTCAAAATTTTGTGTCCTAGATGGTGCATTATTTTGGAAAAATCATGAAGGTATATTGCTGAACTGCTTGATTGAGTATGAAACCAACAATGTCATGAAAGAATTCCATGCAGGGGACTGTGGATGACATCTATATTGGAAGTCCACTGCTGATAAAATTTTAAGGGCTGGTTTCTATTGGCCCACTTTGTTTGCAAATATAAAGAAGTTTTCCACCTCGTGCCACAATTTCCAAATCTTTGAAGGCAAGAGAAAGCTGCTCCCCTTGCCTCTGAAACCCATCTCAACCGAGAATCCTTTTCAACAATGGGGTCTTGACTTCATTGGAGAAATCCATCCCTCTTCCTCAGGCCAGCATAAGTGGATCTTAATAGCCACCGATTATTTCACTAAGTGGATTGAGGCCATCCCATGTAGGCAAGCCAATGACACCATCATTATCCAATTCCTTGAGTGCAATATCCTTTCTAGATTTGGCTGCCCTGAGAAGATCATCACTGACAATGCCGCTGCTTTCAAATCCAAAAAGATGATCAATTTTTGCCATAAATTTCATATCACCTTGGGCCATTCCACAGCATATTACCCTCAAGGTAATGGCTTAGCCGAGTCATCTAACAAGAGCCTGATCAGTATTATCAAGAAGACCTTAGAAGAAAACAAGAAGAACTGGCACAAAAAGCTCACCAATGCCCTATGGGTAGACAGACTTTCAACAAAGAGATCCATTGGGATGAGCCCTTATGAGCTAGTATATGGCATGGAGGCCAGATTTCCATCTTCTTTAGGCATTCCTGTTATCAAGCTGTTGCAGGAGGTTCAAGCTGAACCAAATGATATTCAACGAAGGATCAATCAAACCATTCATCTTCAGCAAACCAGAGATCAGGTGTATGACGGAGCTCAAATGTTACAAGAAAGGCTGAAGAAGGCGTTTGACAAGAGGACTAAGGCTGAGGATTTCTTTATTGGCGATAAAGTGTTAAGGTGGGACTCACGACGAGAAGACAAGGGAAAGCATGCCAAGTTTGAATTTTTGTGGAAAGGCCCATTTGTCATCAGCGTTATTCAAGGCAACAATACATATTTTCTCAAAATTCTAGATGCCTGCGCAGCTGAAGAGGGTCCTGTGAATGGCCGCATGCTGAAGCATTACCTTGATCCAGTGATCTAAGGGATACAGGGTTCTGGTGTATATATTTTTATATTAATGTGTGTACATATAAGCGCTTTCTTTTTATGTTCGTATAAGCAATCTGATTGCTTGCAACCAAGCAGCGCAAGTCCTCTGTTTTAACAATCTACCATAAGCAGTGACTACAGCAGAACAGCGCAGCAAAGCTTGAAGGCGCAGCCCACACAAATCCCCCATTTCAAAGCTCTGTCTTTGCATTGAGTTTGCAAAAAGAGCGTAGTCTTGAAGAAAAGAAGCCAAAGGAGCGCCACATTCGAAGCCTCTGTTCTTTTGAAGTGAAGTTCGAAGAGAAGCACATCAATTTTTCCCCCGGCTATGAACTTACTTCAAAGGGTGCACAAGGCAAGTTTTTATATACTTTAAATTCTCTCAATGGTAAAAGGGGCAGCATTGTTATTTATAACAGCGGGTTCAAATAAAAATGTTGCATTCATGCTTCTAGCTCTTCAGTCAGTAGTATCAAAACAGAGGAACGTTTGTTTTTAATGTTACATCTACAGCCTGTTCAAAGATAAAATTAAGAGGAGTTGCTCCAGTTGGTTCCCTTTTTGTGTTTACTTCAAAATGCAGTTCTCAAGCAAGAGTGTATGCATATCAATCACGCAGAAGAAAGCAGGTGATGCTTTATTTTTCACAATATTTCAGTTGAAGGAGAGTGTTGTTCAAATCTCAAAGTTCCAGTCATTTAGCAGTTAGCACAGAAGAAGTTTTCAATGTGCAGCAACTACAGAAGATCAAGGCAGTCTGATCTGTTGTTTTTGGCTTTTCACAAGGAAAAGCCATCCCCAAGTGGAGCCACTGTTAGCCTCCTGCTACAGCAGGTTAATCATCTTTCATGATTGACATTTTTACATGCCAAATATGTCATACTTTGCTTGCTGCAATGCTCCATATTTGCTATAGATGACTAGAGAGGTATCCATGAAAGTGAGCTAATCTAAATGCCACTGCTTTGTTCCAGTTTTGATGAGTAATCCATTTTGATCAGCTTTAAATTATGGGAAGGCCAAACAGCTTAATCTTGGCTTCCCTAGGTTTCAATTTCATGTTGTAGAATACAGAGAATGAACATCTGTCCAAACAGCTTAATCTTGGCAGGTTTGTAGATAGGTAGAGAAGCAAGGGTGCTCAATAGCTTAATCTGAGCCCCTGGTTGAAATAAGTGTAGAAGTAGATAGGAGCACAACAAGAAGAAAATAATGAAAAGCTGGGTATGCTAGTTCAAGTGCACCCAAACCAAAAAGAAGAGAAAATGCTAGGTGAGTAGGTCGGGTAGGTAGCTTTGTGGTTGCAGAATCATGGCTTGTGATCCATTTCATATTGTCAAGTGTCATATCTATCTAGATCACAAGTTGAAGGAAGAATTTCAGTTGGAGGACTTCAAGCGAGGCATGTCTAACTCCCCTTCTTCCTCTTTCCCCCAAATCACGCACTAACTTCCCCTAAAAGAGGTCAAGATCTACTTGATACCTCTTAGATTCATCATGCTCCATATCATTTGCCTTGGTAAAGATCTGCTTTACTCAAGGAATGTTCATACTCCCTCTATGAGTCATTTTCCCCCATTGATAGCCTAAGACATCATACTTAGCGCTTTTTCTCATCATTGTCATATTAACTACTAACTTTACTATGTAGCTCCCTATCCATTTCCCCTTTCCCTACTAAAACTATGTATATAACTCCCCTATATACTTATCCCCTCCCCTGGTTGAAAAATAACCATATGCATCCTCGGGAATTGCTAAGTTTATCTGAAACTTAGCAAGAACCCTCATTTCCCCCTCAAACCATCTTCTCATGCATTTTGGACTCCCTCCGATGCAAGAACCCTTCATCACTCCATAAATCCTTCCTCTCATGCTTTTGGACCCATTCCAAAGCATTAGTTCCCCTCAAAATACATAAAAAATCCTTCAAATCCATCAAATAGCCCTCAAGTGCATTCAAAACCCTCCTTTTTATATTTCAGACCCCTTCCGAAGCCTCAAAAACCCCTTCCAAGCATTAAAATCCCTTTTCTAAGGCTATCGGACCCCTTCCGATGCCTTAGAATCCATCCAAAATGCCAAAGGAGACCCCTTCGAATTCATTTACCTTACCTTTTTCCCAAAAAACATGCTTCGATGCAAAAAGATCCCTTTTGGTCCCCCTCCGATGCGATATCGCTGTCGGGAGGGGGCAGTCACATGTTAAACATCATAAATATAGGCCTCCGATGGTTTATCGCCGATAGCATGTCGGCGATCGGCGTATCGCAGTGTGCATTACAATCCATATATGTATGTTCACCGATAGCCAATGCTGCGAGTTAATCACAGCCATCCATCGGTCCGCGCCGGATCCAACAGCCACGATTTAATAAAAAGAATAGTGTTGTGGCAGCACCAAAAATTCATGAATTTTACAATTTTAGGGGCATTTTCGCCTGTTTTGATGGAAAGTGGCATTTTTAAAAGTTTTCATGCGGTGCCCGTGCCCGCCCAAATACAAAGGAACAATGGTTTCTCAAAGCCATTCTTGGGATCGCTCAGGCCCATGATACGTTCGAATTCAGGGTTTCTCCTCGGCAATCTGTGGGCGATCCTTTTTTCATCATTTTGCAGCATTTTATCATTTTAGAGGGTATTCTTAGATCGGCAAGGGCCAATAAGCCCCCAAAAGCAGCAGAAGGCATCACAGCAGATATTTGGGCCGATCAGCGGCCAGTAAGTGTTGATTTGACAGTTTAAGTGCATTTTTGAAGCCAAGATAGCCCAGGTGCGTGCCAAAGAATATCAGGAAGCAGGAGAGTGTATCAGTGAAGATTTTCCAAGGCATATGAAGTAAAAGGGGCCCCAGCAGATTCAGCAAAGCATCATTGAGCTGTAATGGCTCACCAACTTGCAATTTTTGCCATTTAAGGCAGCAGGACCACTTGAAGGCACAGATAAAGGATTTCAAAGCAGATTTAATTCAAAAACAATGTATGAAGCCACATTTTGGGGCGGCGCTGCTTAGCCCATGCACAGTTATGGCCATGAGGCTAGCACATGGCTCGAGGACCACTGTACACCCATTTTTGAGGCTGTTGCCTCATGCGCAGCCCTTGTTTACATGACTTGAGAGGCTGCTGCCTCATGAGCAGTTGTTTTAAGATATTTTATGCATTTATTTCCAGCATAGATTAGGATCAATGACAGTGATTGCACAGATCTCTTTTGATCTATTTTGAGAGATATTTTTTGAGATGTTTTCCCCCTTGACACCTGTTCAAGGAAAGTCTATAGCTATTTCTATTTATATACCACCCTTTGCACTGTTTTAACGGTTGGTTGGTTGTATGACTCCTCTAGAGACTCGCTCTGTATCTGATATGTTTTCTTTAATCAAAGACTGCTAAAAGCTTGGAGGATGGACTGTTTGATGTGTTGTTAATGGTTGAAGAGTGGATGATGGAATTCATGTGCTGCTATATGGATCAATAAGTGTCTCTCACCTCTGTTATATCAATTTCATACATGCTCAAGTCACAGAACAAAAGATTGGCTTAGAATTTGCTTAGCTGCACTCTATGCTCAGTTTTTGTGGCTCTTTATGTTTTCTTCTTGATTTAGGCATAAATATGAATTCCTTTATGGCTCATTTTTAATCTATTTCACATATGAATGACTGTTGTCTAAGAATTCTTAGCTGCTCCTAGATAGACCTCATTCATCTTCCCTCTGCTAACCTGATTGAGAGATTCTTTGTTGCCTCTCATTCCTTAGCCCCCAATCCATCTCTTTTACCCTGAATATTGTTTCATAAGTAGCTACCTTGCTCCTCATTCCTCTTGTGACTAAGAAAACGCACAAGCAGTCTTACCCCATAACTCCATGCCCAATGGTTTGAACTTATCACACTATGCATTGCCTCTCTACTTGAAAGCATCCCCCTTCCCACCAAATATAAACAAAACCCCCTTGAACTCATTAGCTAGCCTAATACCATCTTCAACAAAGCTAAATCATAAAGAGAGAGCCCTCTCCGACTGCAGGTAGGCTAGGGCCTGCAGTCCAAAGATTGGTTTGTTGTTACCTCGGCCGTATCCCTTTAAGGAGCTTTAGGGACAACCTGAGTGATAACAGAAGGCAAGAAACTGGTTGATATTCAGGGAAGACGAAAAAGCTAAGAAGGAAACATGGAGTAAAACTATACAGAACATAAGAGAAACCATAACCCTTGAGAAATGGAACGACGAAGACTGGAAGACCGACCCAACAGAGACTCGCATTCTGAACCACTTTCAAATCAAAGCAAGCACCACATGCACGGCAGGAAAAGAAAGAGCTAAAGACCGCTACAAGAACTCGCCACAGGGATTCACAAAGCTAAACTTCGATGGCACGGAAAAAGGCAATCCAGGGGAGGCGGGCATAGGAAGGATTTTCAAAGATGATGGAGGGAGAATCTGTAGGGTCTATGTGATGGATTGTGGAAATGCCTCAAACAACGATGCAGAATTCCACGCATTGAACAGGGGGATAGAAATAGCTATCAGGGAAGGGTATCAAAACCTTCAGATAGAAGGAGACTCGATGCTTGTGATAGAAACAATCAAACAACTACAGCAGGGAGTACCAACAAAGAAATTGAGCCAAAGTTGGCGAACGACATGGGTAGTAATAGAAATAAGCTACCAATTGAGGAAGATAGCCTATACCATACCATCTCATGTGAGACGCAAAGGAAATTCTCTTGCAGATTACCTTGCGAATTGGGGTTGTTGGAAGGGAGAGCAGCAATTGGACGTGAGCATGAAAGAGCTCCACCAGAAAGAAGATATGGAACAACTGCTCCAAATGATAGCATAAGACAAGCTCGAGAGTGAGCATCTAGAGAATTCACCCGGACATGATGGGAGTGAAGAAGGACAAGGGTAGATGCAAGAGGAACAACACAGGACAGAAGTGGAGTAGTATAGGACAGACGCAAGATCAGAGTTCGGTAGGATGACGGAGGGGGGCAGAGGAAGGACAGCCCTAGAGAGAATGCGAGCAGAGTTGGAAAGGAATGGAAGAGGAGAGGGTGGGACAGCAAATCTGAGGACGGGCAGCGAATTAATGCCAAGTGGCAGGGTGGAGTCAGCGACCCAATGACAAGAGCAACCGGGAGAGGAAATATGTAAATGAAGGACGGTGGACAGGATAGGAGGGCAGCATCCCAAGGCAGGAGGGAAGGGAGGCATGCCAAGGTGAAAACAGGACAGCTGGTGGTAAAATTACGAGGGGGCAAGGAAAAAGGGATAAAGGCTAGGGAAAAGGGGAAAGATCCATTTTGCATGCAGATGAGAAAGGAGAAAGGTGGTGAGAATGAAAGAGCAGGCAGCAAGTGGGAGCAATAGGAGGAAGCAGGGCACAGCAAGGTAAAATGGTATGTGACATCTCTCGTCCCAATCTACGGAAGAGTAGTTGGTCTGAAACATAGGGTAGGAATGATGAATGGTATGCAGATCTATTTTGATAATATCAATTGTCATAGAAATGTTAGAGGTCTGAAAGGAAATTACCGCGAAGAGTTCCTGGGTGCTAGGGACGCAGAGAAAGCTAAGAGACAAGGTGAGGAGTACGAGAGAAATGGTTGGAAAAACCCAATTTTAGCCAACGCCCACCTTAGAATAGAGGCCCTAGTAAACCATAATCTAGGGGAAGGAAGAACGCCTGCTGTGTTGAACGACGGTAGCAGGGATAGGAAATTCCAGAATCCTGGGGGGATGGAATTACACCTTAAGGTGAGGGGAGAAACCTTAACTAACCAAAACCTGGCTGGCCACACTGAAAAACCCAAGCCAAGGGGAGATTTTTGCAACCCAATTCGCACAAGGAGTGAACCCCCGAGAGAGCAAAGGCAAATGAACTAGAAGTGGTTTTTTACATGAACTAGGATAAGCAATGGAAACATGGGTATCCCAAGACCAGAAGAACTATCACGGTCTTAGCCATTCAAAATAGGGAAGGAAGCCAGAGTTCAGAAACTCAGAGGGTGGGAAATCGAAGGATTGGAATTGAGAGGAGGGGGGGAATCCATGGATAATAATGCAAACTTAAATGGCATGACTGATTTTTGTGCTCACTTTTTGATAGGTTTTGCTTCAGCACAGGGCAAGTCTGTGAATCAGAACAAACAGCAACAGGAAAAGAAAACTAAAGGCCAAGAGGAAAGAAGAATGGCCCCCAGGAGAAGTAAGAGGATGACAAAGAAAGAAGAAGGCACCAGTAGTAAGGGAAAGAAAAGGGGGGCTAGGAAGCCTGATGGAGAGAAAATGAAGAAGATCATAGACTCCTACATGGAAGGCAACCTAAAGGAGGTCAGAGACCAAATTTGGAGCTGGGAGTGAGATTTAAGGAACAACCTCGGGAGCAGAGTGTTGAAAATAATACTGAGAGGGGGGGGTGAATCAGTATTATCTAATTCTTTTGATCAATCTTCCTTATTTGTTCTTTGAATTATTTTTGCATGTCAGTACCATAAAATAATGAGCATGAACAAAGAAAAACAGATAGTCACACCAAAGAACACAATATGTAAGGTGGAAACCCAATGTGGGTGAAAACCACCTGCTGCAATATGTCTCTATCTTCTTTCAAATTAGAAACTTCTTTTACAATGGTTTTGTACTGGTGCAGTCCTTTACCAGTACGCAGGCTACAACTTGCAGAGAGCTACAACTCTCTCTCTCTCTCGTTTTCCAGTCTCTCCTGGAAGGGAGCTACAACCCCCTACTTCTTTTCATAAAGCATCAAATGATCATCAAGTACATAAAAGTTACAGTCCACTACAGTTATCAGATCAGCAATAACAGAACTAACCCAGAACACCTTATCAACAGAAAAATACAGTCAACAGAACATTACTGCAGGGACGCACCAAAAACTACTATCGCGCTGCGTACTTTTACTACAGGGACGCACCCAAAACTACTATCGCGCCGCGTACTTTTACTATGCGGACGCACCTGAAGCTTAGTCTGCTCTGCGTCCCCACGCAGGTCTCCTGTTACTGAACTGCGTCCCGGACGCACCTGAAGCTTACTCTGCTCTGCGTCCCCACGTAGGTTTTCTGTTACTGAACTGCGTCCCGGACGCACCTGAAGCTTAGTCTGCTCTGCGTCCTTCTGATTAGGGCTGAATAGACAGTCCACTAGAGTGGCCCAGATACTCAGATTTGATCATGCGCTCGAAAGATCACCCTTCACAGATTCGCCTTCAACTTCCTTTTCATATAGATCAAGCTTTTAAGATCATAACCCAATATTTCAGATCTAA
The DNA here is from genome assembly GCA_031772625.1 of Pinus tabuliformis. Taxonomy (NCBI): domain Eukaryota; kingdom Viridiplantae; phylum Streptophyta; class Pinopsida; order Pinales; family Pinaceae; genus Pinus; species Pinus tabuliformis. The sequence goes on from CM062807.1 coordinate 145,579,238, forward strand.
AGATATTCAATTGCAAAAGATACTTAGCCAAGTGATCTCCTTTGCTTTATATAGGCAAGCTCCTCCTCAAATCATGGAACAATACCACGAGCCGACACCATAATAACACAATACCGTCGGCTAGATACCAAGAGTAAAACATAAGAAACCCCACATGTGAATTTCTTTGCCTTGAAATGTGTGCACTGGGGGGACGCACCTCCTGAACGGCTGGCCTGCGTCTCTGGACGCGGTCCCTGCATGGTATACCTGCGGGTACGCACCTTATGAACTGATTTCTTGCGTACTTCTTAATTTTCAATAAAATGAGAGCCTTGCCATGGGAGTTGCCATCAAGTACAACATCTGTAACATATAGCCATACCAGAAACATAATGCCAACAATCTCCCCCTTTGGACTTGATGGAAACCTCACAAACTTCAGCTTCATTCTCCCCCTTTGACATCAAGGGAAAAGGGGTATGCTCCCCCTAAGATCATGCTCCCCCTGAATATGAACCAGATCTGCAACGAAGAACCATAATCCACCATGAAAGAGATAGAGACATATTGCAGCTATTTCCAAGATCTCCTTCTGACCATCCTCCATAATGCCAACAATGCATTATATGCAATATATGCTCCCCCTGAGTGTGAGCCAACCATGACTGAACCATTTCCTGAGTCTGTTCTGCTCCCCCTGAGCCTGAGCCAACCATGACTGAACCTGGGTCTGTTCTGCTGCCCTTTTCTTCATATACGCGACTTTGCAGCCTATAACTCGCGTATATACGCGACTTGTCTTCATTATATCAGCGTATGCAAGATGGAATACTGAATTTCATCACTTTCAGATTCCCCTGTGTCTGTTATGTCCGCTGTCTGAATTATGCCACACCTTTCTGTCTCTGTCTTCTTCAATTCCTGCAACTGTGATGATGTATGGTCCTTTTCTTTTGAATTTTGAAATCTGCTCCTGCATTCCCTTGCTTTATGCCCATAGTTGTTGCATGTATAACACCTTACATTTTTCATGTTCCTTCTATCACAATCAATTGCTTTGTGTCCATATGCATTGCAGGAAAAGCAATATCCTCTGAAATACATGGGATGCGATGATCTTTCTTGAACCATTCTACTTTTACATCTGGCTGCAACATGTCCAAGATTATGACATACATAACATTCAACATTTTTCAGTGGAGGAAATTATCGTCTATCACGTCCATAGTTAGGAGTAAAGGATCTTCCTTGAGGAATTTCTTTCCTTGGTTGTTCCTTGTTGAGCATTTCAGATTTCTCATTAGAGTTTCTTGCCTCACCTTGTGAACTAGATTCACCTTCAACATATTCATGAAAACCAAGACCAGTCTTGATAGCAGGAGACCTTTGACTATTAAGAATATCATCCAAGACTTTAGTACTATCTTGAAATCGTAAAAGCTTATCCTTTTCTTCTATTTTACCTTTCAAGATATTTACCTCAACTTGATGTTGTTCTTCCTTTTTCAGATATTGATTCCTTAGGTCTTCTTCAGCTTTTCTTCCTTCTTCCACTTGTCGCTTTAGTTTGGTCACTTCATGTTCTTGATCTTCAAGATCTTCTCTGTTCTGTTCTATTGATTTTTTAAGATCTTCTTTTAGAGAGAGGATCTTTGATTCAAGTATTTGAATAGTTGCACTCTGATCCTTTACTATATCCTGCAATTGCTCCCTTACCCTGATTTCTGTCTCCAATTGTTCTTTTAATTTGGCAACTTCTTCAGTTTCTGCATTCTTCTCTTCATGTGCCATGAGACTTTTAATATCTTCGCTATTATTGGATGAAGCATTCTTCTTCTTATGTGCCATGAGACTTCTAATATCTTCACTATCATTGAATGAACTTTTAATATGGGTATAATAGCTTCTACCATCTTCTTCAGATATCTTTCCTTTGTTATGAGGACATCTAGCAGCATAGTGACCAACTCTACCACATAGAAAACATTTGAAAGGTAGCTTACCTTTGAACCGTCCAGTTCCCCATTCAAGATTCTTGACAAAATTTACCTCATCTTCTTCCTCTGACACTTCGAATGCGGCCTCTGGTGGTACCTCTTGTCGCATTTCAAAAGCAGTTAAGATCCCGTGAAGCTGTGACATGGTGATTTTCTGCACATTCTCCTTTTCTTCTATGGCAGATACTTTAGAATCAAATTTAGTAGACAGAGATCTCAAAACTTTTTCAACTAAGACAACTTCCTCAAATTCTTCACCCAAATCCCTCATACAATTCACAATCTCATCCATACGTAGAAAATAATTAGCTATGCTTTCATTACTATGCATCTTAAGAGTTTCATACCGAATTCTGAGAGTTTGAAGCTTTGCTCTTTTTACCTGATCATCTCCTTCGTAGCTTGTAACGATTTTGTCCCATATTTCCTTAGCTGATTTGAAATGCATGATCTTCATAAATTCTGATTGAGTCAAACTAATCAATAGGACAGTAACGGCTTTGGCATTGAGCTCATATTGCTTTTTCTCTGCTGGATCTGTAGGAGTTGCTGATGGGAATTTGTATCCTCCTTCTACGATTCCCCAAACTTCTGCTCCAAGTGATTGTAGATATGCAGTGGTTCTTATCTTCCAGTGAGTAAAATTGTTCCCGTCAAAGACTGGTGGCCTGATGTGTGCCTCTCTTTCTGGATTAGCCATTCTGATGGGTCTTTTCCTTCAAGCGATCAAGCTTCCTCTGAAGGACCTGCTCTGATACCAATTGTTGAAAATAATACTGAGAGGGGGGGGTGAATCAGTATTATCTAATTCTTTTGATCAATCTTCCTTATTTGTTCTTTGAATTATTTTTGCATGTCAGTACCATAAAATAATGAGCATGAACAAAGAAAAACAGATAGTCACACCAAAGAACACAAGATGTAAGGTGGAAACCCAATGTGGGTGAAAACCACCTGCTGCAATATGTCTCTATCTTCTTTCAAATTAGAAACTTCTTTTACAATGGTTTTGTACTGGTGCAGTCCTTTACCAGTACGCAGGCTGCAACCTGCAGAGAGCTACAACTCTCTCTCTCTCTCGTTTTCCAGTCTCTCCTGGAAGGGAGCTACAACCCCCTACTTCTTTTCATAAAGCATCAAATGATCATCAAGTACATAAAAGTTACAGTCCACTACAGTTATCAGATCAGCAATAACAGAACTAAACCAAAACACCTTATCAACAGAAAAATACAGTCAATAGAACATTACTGCAGGGACGCACCCAAAACTACTATCGCGCTGCGTACTTTTACTACAGGGACGCACCCAAAACTACTATCGCGCCGCGTACTTTTACTATGCGGACGCACTTGAAGCTTAGTCTGCTCTGCGTCCCCACACAGGTCTCCTGTTACTGAACTGCGTCCCGGACGCACCTGAAGCTTACTCTGCTCTGCGTCCCCACGCAGGTTTTCTGTTACTGAACTGCGTCCCGGACACACCTGAAGCTTAGTCTGCTCTACGTCCTTCTGATTAGGGCCGAATAGACAGTCCACTAGAGTGGCCCAGATACTCAGATCTGATCATGCGCTCGAAAGATCACCCTTCACAGATTCGCCTTCAACTTCCTTTTCATATAGATCAAGCTTTTAAGATCATAACCCAATATTTCAGATCTAAAGATATTCAATTGCAAAAGATACTTAGCCAAGTGATCTCCTTTGCTTTATATAGGCAAGCTCCTCCTCAAATCATGGAACAATACCACGAGCCGACACCATAATAACACAATACCGTCGGCTAGATACCAAGAGTAAAACATAAGAAACCCCACATGTGAATTTCTTTGCCTTGAAATGTGTGCACTGGGGGGACGCACCTCCTGAACGGCTGGCCTGCGTCTCTGGATGCGGTCCCTGCATGGTATACCTACGGGTACGCACCTTATGAACTGATTTCCTGCGTACTTCTTAATTTTCAATAAAATGAGAGCCTTGCCACGGGAGTTGCCATCAAGTACAACATCTGTAACATATAGCCATACCAGAAACATAATGCCAACACAGAGACTTACCCATGGAAGAATGGGAAGGAATGTTGCAAGAACCGGGAACAACAAATGGTAGGAAATCGTTGTTCAGAAAGACCTTGCAGCAATACTGAATAATGAAACATGTCGTAGCACGGGCTATGACTCTTCACCATGAACACATGGAAGGAGAAGTCCTAGACAAATAGGAAAGCAGCAAGGAGACAGACCTAGTACAGGCGGAAATTCTCAAAGACATCGCAACTATATAGATCCATACCTACAGGAACAATTTTGCACCAGGCAGGATCGAGCAAACCCTGACAGATATCAAATGGAAACTGACACAAGGAAACGAGCTTCCAGGCCCTGGGGTAAAGGCATCAGGCCCTGGTGCAAAGGCCTCAGTTCAGATAGCATCCTCTGATGAGGACTAGTTTAGAGTCTGATATTTTGTCTTTAAACTTTGTTTTAGATGCAGGAAATAAGTAATTTTGTTCTGATCTTAAGAGATAATAGTAGAAAAAAGCAATCCAGAAGTGGATGGATTCTCATGAACTTATTCAAATTTTGGAATGGTTATAATGCTGACCGGTGGTCACCTAGTTTCCTTCGGGCAGGTGACTAACCGGAGGACATGGATGTAAAAAAAAAATTGAAATAGTAAATACAGAGAGCTCTACACTATTTAAAAAAAAAACATTGGTACCTATATTATATCTATAGAATGTCTAGGTGACACTCCCTCCCTAAAAAATAGATCACATATGTTATTTATCAACTCAATGTGGACCCTATGATTTGTCCTATGTGAAATGGTAGGTCAGTGTGATGGAGGCTACTAGATAACATCATCCATATCCTCATCCTATTGAGAAGGATGTTTCCCAACATATGTACCTATATTTAAAAAACAATAAATAATAACAATTAGATAATTGAAACAAAATATTACAATAAATTAAATGTGCATTAAATAACAATACAAAAAGAAATATGAAACCATTTTTATCAAAACATAATAATAATTTTACCTCTATCATTAAATGGCTCATCTTGAGTAAATAGGATGTTATGAAATCCTCTATAGTTCATCCCCACATATGGCTATTGTACAATATTAATCACAAAATCATCCTATCCATCCAAGAAAGTGCAAGTCCCTCTACTAACATGAGTACATTCTAACTCGGGTTGGCTCATCTTGGGAAGTAGCCACTGCCACATGTGCATACATACATCAATCATAGGCCCACAAGGTAGGTTGTAGGGTAGTATTGGTCATGCTATAGGAAGCTTCTCAGAAAACAACATAGATAACTCTGACACAAATGGGAAGAAAAACTTACCATAAAGAACTAGGCAATAATGATCCAAAGAAAAATAAAGCTATTGCAAAAATATTATCAACCACCTAATTATTTGAGGCCTCTAAACTAAAGTATCTACATAATATGTCAAAGGGAAATAGTAACACATTGACCATAATAGGTATAGTGTTCTATTGTTGTCACAATAAGGGTTAAACACCTAACCTCCTCTCTACCAAATGCAAATATACTCAACTAACCACCTGTAGAAATTCTACAAATTCTTTACAAATCTCGCTCTAAGACCATATAGAAAATCTGACTATAAATTAACCCGATAATGCAATATACCAAAGAAAAATACTATAACCTACTTCTACACTCAATTTGTGGAAGCTTAAAGATCGAGCTAGATCGAGCTGAACACATATAACCAGAAGAAGAATCAATGCAAAATACACATGAAAATGCTCAAGGGAAAGCCTCAGCTAAAAATCCCACTATCTGTATTATCGTACAAGGTGGAAATACATCAGAATTATACAAAGCCTTAGCTCTCATAGCTAGCCAGCTCTCAGTACAATCCTCCTAGATGCTCACAGGAAAACCTGGCTTCTCACAAGCCTTCTTCTCTGCCCTCCAAGCTCCTATTTCCTTGAGCTATTCCTAGTGGATGATTCTCACCTCACCAAGTGTAACACTACTCTAACACACTGTCAGAACTGTGCAATCCTCAAGGAACCTTACCTTGACTGCATGCATGAGTTTCCTTTATAGGAAAACACATGCAACTGATAGTACACTGTCTTTGACATTTAGCTCAACTGAGCATTTCTCAGAATAGACATGCATAAGTTTCTGATGAGGGAATCTTCAGTTATCTGGAGTACATTGGTTGAGTGCATGCATGCATCAATTGACTGATAACTCAAAATTAGTTCCTCAAATAGTTTGGAACTAATTTAACTAGACTTAACTTAGTAAACTCAGTTAACTAATTACAACTCAAATATAACTCAATCTTATCTCCTTAATTAAGGGATAATCTCCTTAATTTAAGGGATAATTGTTGCATGACTTCAGAAAGACTTCTAACTTGAATTTCTCCAACTAATTAATCCATAATGAGTTAATTAATTATTTCCAAGCAGCTGGTGAGACTAAATTTGATTTTAATTCAAGGACAAATTAAAATTGGAATATTCTTGTTGCCACATTTCAACACTCCCTCTCAACAAGAAAGGGATTATCTGCCACCCCGATCCTGTCTCTATGGAACTCGGATTTACACTTTGACAATGCCTTTGTCAAAATGTCAACATCTTGCTCCTCTATCGAAATATACAGCAGCAACATGATCCTCCTCGCTACACATCCTCTGAGATGATGATATCGGATGTCGATGTGCTTGGACCTGTTATCACTGAGGTTGTTCCCTGCCTCCGAAGGGAATACGGCCGAGGTAACCACTAACCAGTCTTTTAGCTGCAGATTCTAGCCAATCTGCAACCAGAGAGGGCTCTCTCTTTATGATTTAGAATTGCTTTGAAGTATTTTAGGCTAGTTATGATGTACAGGGTTTTGTTTTAAGTTTGTTGGATGGTGATTTCAGACAGAGCTAGGATGCAAGTTTAAAATAGTCTGTTCCATTGGGCAGATGGAGTGAATGATGAAGTACTGCTAAAAGTGTTTCTTTGGTAAAGGGTAATGCTACAAAGCAAGATAATCAGTCTTGGAACAATTTTCAAATCTGGAAATTGATGGAATGAAGTCAGGGAATGAAAGGCAATCAAGAATCTTTCATTATGCTGGTAGAGGGAAAGTGCATGAATATTATCAAGGAGAAATAAAGAATTCCTAGGTAATATTCAAAGTGAAAGAATCAGTGCAAACATGAGCAGCTAAGAATTCATATTTATGACTAATTCTGAAGAAAACATAATTAATAGCAGAGATTGAACACAGGGTGCATTTAAACAAATCCTGGGCTATTCTTCTTCTCTGTTACCAAGATTATGGAACATATGTGAAGTTTGCAAACACAGAAAACATAAAACATAGTTTAGAATAACTTATTGATCCATAGAATGACACAGGAATTCTGTGACAGGTCCCAGAACATCAAATCCACATTCAGACGGTCAGCAACAGTGAACTTCAACAGCTTTTGTATTAAAACATTCTCAAAATTTACAGCGCAGTCCAGAGAAAAAATCACCAACCCCAAATACACTCTATGGGGAGGTATTTATACAAAAAATGATACAAAATATCTTGTAGATAAGTCTTCATGCAATAACTTTCTTCACCAACTCTTCAGAAGCAGTAAATAAGAGAAATAAATGCCATAGTAAATGTTGGTGTGCTAGCTGTCCAATTTGTCAGAGATATTTGACTTTCTGGACTTAGTGAGTCAGCTGATGGCTGCATCTTTTACTCTGTGTTCCTGTGTTTGTTGTTTTGCTGTCATCGATGCTCGGCCTTGTCTTTAATGAGCTGTAGTTTCAACATGACTTCCTTTTTCTGCTATTTCTACTCTTTGACAGGTGGCCCGTGTATCCAAATTTGCTGACCTGTAGCTGATCAAAAATCTGTAGCTGATCAAAAGGGTAAAGGACCGAAATTACCTTGGTAAAATCTCCAGCATTTCCTGCCACCAGTCTTCTATAGGCAGCTGATGTCTTTGTATTTTTATGAGTGTTTCATCAGCTTCAGTGTATCTATAAAATTTGGGCTGGACTTCAAAAAGATGATTTATTTCATGTTCAATATAGAACAAATTTTATAATTTGTCATAAAGACTCTGCCCAGAGGGAGGCCCTGTCTCTTCTGAGGTGCTTGAGGATGCTGTAATCTGATTGGAAACATAGTTATTCATTTTGGTAGTATACTGTTCACAGGTTAGCAGTCTGCCACTACTGGTCAATAAGCTGGGTAACCCTCTGCTTTGCAATGCTGCAACTTTTAGTTTGAAGTCATTTATTTCTGCTTGCATTTCCTGGCACTTTCTTTCTAGAGTCTACACAAAATTTCTCAAGGTCAGCACCTTTTTCACTGTCAGAATAGTATCTGTCCTGCTACTAATATCCAGAGCTGCCAGCTATTCTTTGGTATGAGTGTTCAGGAACTGAATCATTTTATTGGCCTGCTCAGGCATATTTCCTAGTGATGCCCTGGCCCTTTGAGTCTCAAATTGAGCCAGGCCTATCAATTCTATTTTTTCATGTATAGTCTGAATTGATTGTCATTGGTCAGTGACAAACTGGCCAATTTTGGCCCACAAAACTTTCTTGATTTCAGCTAGAGTCTTATCTAAAGTAAGCTCCTTCTCTAATGTTTTTATTTTGTTGTCCAAGGCTTTTATTTCCCTTTGTTTCTCAACCACTGTCATCTTGGACTTGTCATAGCTTGCCTCCAGCTTGGCCAACTTTTCTTTGGCCTCTTTCACCTCTGTCACGTGAACTTCTAGCTCTTTGACTGCTTTCATCATTTCTTCCATACTCATGCTAGTTTCTGGTGCTGTTGTTGTTGCTGCTGCTGAAGCATCTGTGGTTGATGTAGCTGTTGTTGATGCTGGAATGACAGGAGGAATTGATGTTGCTTGTGTGGGTGGAACAGTGGCAACTGTTGGAGTTGTTTCAAGTGGCTGGGAGGTCGACTCTCCCTGCTTGCCTTGCAATTCTTTCTCCAACTCTTGCTCCATTTGAATTATTCTTTGGTTCATCTTCATCAGTAGACCCATCATATCTTCACCTTATTTTTCTTGTGCAAGTTCTGTTGTTTGAAGGTGCATAGTTGCAGGCAGCCTCAATTGCTTTCTAAGAGCAGCAATATCTTCTTCTTTTTTCTTTATGAGGGCCTGGATGCCTTTGGCATCCTTCTTAGGATCATGTCCTAGTTCCATAATGATTTCCTCCAATGTCTTTATTCTATTTTCTTTAGCCGAGGATGACATTCTCTCCAAATCCAATTGAGTATTTGTATTTTTCAATGATTCCTTCAATTGATGGGCCAGCATCGCCTTATCTGCTAGAGTAGCATAGACCATTTCACCTATTTTCTTGTGTAGCTCTATTTGGTCCATTGGGTGAATGTCCTTGGCAAGGACCTCCAGGTTTTTCTTTATGTAATCTGCAGCGGTTTGTGGCTGTGGTATCTTTGGCTTAAAATGAATTAAGATCATTTTCTCTTCCTTAAAGTCATAGGTTTCCATTAATCTCTGCTGTTTGGAGGGTGTTGTCTTGAGAAATTGATCATACAACTGTACTCTTAACAACTCATTTTGGGCCTTGATTTCCATGAAAGTTCCTTTAATACCAGGTGGTTGCTTGCTTTGCTGCCTTGAGGAAGACACCTCCATACCATGTTGCCCCTCTTGCTCTTGCTGGAATGAGCTAGTAGGTGTTTGCTGGCTAGTTTCTCTCTCCCTCCTCGGACTCTCTATGATTTCTTCACTAATTTCCTCCTCAACTTGAGGATCAACTCTCTGCCTTTTGGCTTCTGGTTGCTATGCTGACTCACTAGCAGGTGTAGTTTCTTCCCTATCCCGCTTCTTGCTTCTCTCCTCATTGAGAGGAGTCTATAATGCTAGAATTTGTGGTGCCTCAGTCTGCTGTGGAGGGGCTTGCCCTTGACTCTGTTCCTTTGAGGTAGTTGGGTGTTCTGTCATGGTTTCTTGCCCTGCATCCATTACCTCCTTGCCTTTTGTTGTACCTGTTGCTGGTGTAGATCTTTCTTGGGCAGCTTGTGAAGCTGCAGTAGTTAATGTGCCTTCTCTGACTTGTTGTGGCAGTTTGAATAATACCTGCTCAAAAGAATCCAAGTCAAGAGTCTTTTCCAAATCTTTGACATTTTGCTCCATTATTTCTTCCTGAGTGAACTCTTCAACTAGTGTACCTTGCACCCACTCAATCTGTGGAATTTTGCAATGTTCATAGGCTGGCAGCCTATATTTTATTTTTCTGGCATTGATAAAGCCATCTGGGTCATAAGGTACCCACCAAAAACTTCTTTTTAACTTGAGTTTCTCCCCCAAAATTTGATTAGCATCTTGCCATCCTTCTTTTTTGTTCATGACAAAGGGCCTAGTTGGTCTTTGAATTTCAACCGAGCCTTTTTCTTGGCACTATGAAAATGAGTTAAATCTGAATTGATGAGTTGCTTGTAATATTCCAAGGCAAACAGTCTCATTGGCACATATCTTGGCAGCCTATAGGGACAGAGCTCACAGCCATACATCCTGATGACAGTGTGATTCTGGTAAAAGTACCAGTCACCTATTTTGTAGTTCTTTGAAAGCTGAAATATTTTTTGCATGTCATAGGATAGCCTAGCAGGAGGAGTTCTCATCAGGAGACAAGAGACTGGATAGACAAACAGGTCAATGAACTCACAGTAAGAGTAGGGGGAGTTGTGGACCTCATGAAAGACTGAGGTCCAAAAAATCACAGACCTCTTTTCTCCTTTAGAGTCCAATCATTTGATGGGGCATCGGAAGCAGTCTGGTTGATAATACATGAATAGATGATAGATGTAAGATGAGTATTTGAAGACTCCCTCCCTATCCAATTTCAGCAGTTGGTCATGTATCTTATTGGCAATGAATTTGGCATAGTTGTATTTGACAGCAGGGGGTTGTCCTGGGGTAAATGCAGACAGCAAGACCAATATAGTATGATCAATATGTTCACTTGTTTTGAAACCCAGCACATAGGAGATCATATCTACTAGTAATTTGCCCACTTCATTGAAATGTACATAGAGAAAAGGAGGTGGCCCTGTAGGCTGGTGGTCTGCTCTCATGAATACTTTGGCAATTTGGGCTATCTCTGAGTTGGAGAGTTTGGGACCTTCATCAAGCAGGAATTTCATAGAAAAAGGGACCAGAAGCTGAGTTTGCTTGAAGTTTAGCATTTGATTGATGGAGTCAGGAGTTATATGGAAGAGGATGCTCCCATATGGAGACTTGACTGCCCTTTGACTTGGCTCATAGTTTTCACAGCAGAGGCGAATAATTTCAGGGAAGACATTAACAGAAGGGAGGAAGTAGATGGGCAAGTTTGATTCCCAAATGCCATAAATGTCACTGTTGTTCAAATAACTGTTCCCCAGCTGACAGAAGGTTTGCAGGTGGTTTCTGTCACCAACCAAGTCTTGAATTATGTGGTACCTATCAGCCAAAGGTAATGCTTCAAGTTCCTTGTGAGGTGCATTGAGAGGAGTGATGTTCAAGGCTGCTGGAGTGGCCATCTTCAAATTCTCTGTGTTTGTAATTTGAAATTTGGATTTGTTCAACAACTGAATGGTGAAAACTGTCTCTAAGGCTTTGTCAGGGAGCTGTAGAATGAGCTTATCTATAATTGACCTCACTGTGTAAAATTTATGGTCAAAAACAACTGTTGCAGGGTCTAGCGGGTGTTTACATGAATTTGCTGGATTGCAAGCCCTGTGAGCATATTGCAGAGGAAATGGTGGACTTTGCATAGGATTTTTTTATAAATTATCTTAATGCATGGGCAGTTTGGAGACTCTGCCAGTGGAAACGGGATCGAAATATGGTTTAAGGGCCTATTTGCAGAGGAGGGCACCGCTCGCCGGTTTGCTTTGAATCGATAGCTCACACAGTGAATACAAGGTGGTGATTGACAGGCAGGAGCACTTTTGGATTTGAATTATAGATCTTTAGGCAATTTTAACAGCGAATTTCGGATGGGTAAATACCTGTTTTTGGTGGCGCAGAGGGCAATTAGCAGGTACAACTCGAGCTGCGGGGTCGAACTATGGAGCCAAATTCGCAGGGTGATAGACTGTGCACTTTTGGTGGTTGATTGAGCGTAAAATCGCATGTAATCGTCTCCACTAGCGCATAACAGAAATAAACAAAAACCGTCGTTTTCACGACTTTTAACAAGATTTGGACATTTTAGCGCTTTTTGGGGATGACGTCATCATGACGTATTTTTGGCGCGTAGAAGGTACGGAGGGTGACGTGGCAGCTGACGTGTATGGTGACGTGGCGCATGACACGGTGGTCGGGCGGTGATGTCAGCAGATGATGTGGCAGTACTGCAGAGGAGTGGGGGGGCTACGTGGACGCAACGTCATAGGGTGATGTGTACCTGACGTCAAGGGGCAGGTGGCGGGCGGTAAGCGGTTTTCCCCACACTGCCTTTGGCCCAGGGTGGTTTTGCAGAGGGGGGCTCCGATCACGCCGGGAGATTGATGCGTGGCGGGGGTACGGCAGCAATACCGCCCATCCCCGGGACGCTAACCTTCATCGGATCAGGGCATGCGATATTGCCGCCAGCCGTTGGATCAAGGGCGCTGGATCGGATGGCAGACGGGTGTTTAAAGCCGCGGGGTTTCACAATGAGGGGGGCCCGCCTATTATTTAATGTTAAATAATGTTTCAGGGGGTAATAAACTTTGGTTATATGGGTTTTATGTGTTCGGCGCCGCTGGTTATGGTTATTCGTTTAACCAAATATCAAACGAAACCCAATATATACAAGCGCGGAGGGTAATAAGGTATGGTTTATGTGGGAGGGTTAGCACGGTTGTTTATTTAACCTGGCATTAAATAAACCCCAAAGGTATTATGAACGCGGAAGGGCTAATATAAAGTCCCGAATGAACTCAATATTCCCCAAACTTTGTATTGTATGGCTATAGTTGCCAAGGGAAAGGGTATTTAGTATTTTTTGGGTTTCTATATAGTTTTTTGTAGAATAGGGGTGGGAAAAATGATTGAGGGAGCTAAATAATAAAGTTAAAATGTCAATATGAATAGATGGAATGAAACTGGATGAATAAGTGCTAAGTTTATAGAGTGAAAACTTAGGCATAAGGAAATGAAAGGAGTATGGAATAATCATTTTTACACAAGAAATGTGGCTTCTTTCAACTAAGTAAACTCAGAGTTTAACTTAGCATTTCTCATAAAATGATGTGAAGTAGGACTATTGGGTAGATCCCAAGGTCCTTAAGGGATGTTAGTAAATGATTTCTGGGGGAATGAAAGGGGGAGTTAGTCATGCTTCCACTGATTTACAACCAAACAACTACCATGGTACTTGTGTCATTGATGAGATAAATCTTTCTTGACAAGACAAAAAGTGATCACAAACTTGCTTCTGCAACCTCAAACTGCCTACCCATCCTAATATACCTAGCATTTTTTCTTCCTTTGGATTGGGTGCTCTTGGACTGGCAGACCCTGATTCTCCTCTTTCCTTTTGACTGCCCTCCTATCTAAATCTACCCTTATTTCTTCCAAGGGCTCAAATTAAGCAGTTGAGACCCTTTGCTTCTCTACCTAGCTAACGCTCTGCCAAGCTTGAACTGTTTGGACAGACCTTTATTCTCTATTCTACAATAGCAAATTTAAATATGGAGTGGTCTAGATTGAACTGTTGGGCCATCCATCAAGTGCGAAAAAAACAGTGCCTGCACATTGTGAACTTGCTCTGCACAAATAAGATAGTAGTGGAATTTTGACTGGTCACTTTCCTGGTCTTTCTTTGGGGTTCATTTTCTTTTTCTTTTGTTGACCAATTCATTCTTCTTGCCCTTTGATTATTCTTTTAGGGCATACCCTCTTTTTATTTTTTATTTTCTTCATTTGTTTACAAAATATGGAACCCTTGCAGCATGAAAGGATGAACATATTTGGCCCTTCCATAGTCAATCATAAAAAATGAAACCTATTGGTATAGGAACCTAACAGTGGCTCCACTTGGGGATGGCTTTTCCTGGTGAAAAGCCAAGAACAGCAGGTCAGATGGCCTTATTTAAAACTCTTGTTGTAATCTGAAATTCCTCATTTGTTGTAATGGTGTTTCTGCAGAATTTGAGTGTTTCTCATGCATTCATTCACTAAGTTGCAGCTTTGTTTAGGTTACTATGCCTAAATATTTAGTCACCATCTTCACAACTCCCAAGCTTTCTTCTTGATCTCTTCTGGTAAATTGAAAATATACACAAAAAGGTGGTACAATTCCTTATGTTTCCCTCAAAATTTGTTGCATCTAATTCCCTATTTAATTGCTGTAATAAATTGCAGAAAATAAATAGTATTATGTACAAGCTAGAGTGCTGATTTTTTTCAATAAACAGGGTCAAAATAACGTTTCAGCATCCGGCCATTTACTGGTCCGTCATCTGCCTCTGTGCCATCCAAGATTTTCAGAAAATAGGTGTTGTTTCCTTGTACAGCCTAAACAACAAAGGGTCCTTTCCAAAGGAAATCAAATTTTCCATGTTTCCCTTTGTCCTCTCTTCTGGAATCCCACTTCAGCACTTTGTCTCCCATGAAGAAATCTTCTGATTTGTTTCTTTTATCAAACATCTTTTTCAGTTTTTCTTGTAAAACCTGAGATCTTTGATATACTTCCTCTCTTGTCTGTTGCAAATGAATTGTTTGATTGATTCTTCTCTGAATATCATTAGGTTCTGCTTGCAACTCTTGCAGCAACTTTATCACTGGGATTCCCAAAGAAGAGGGGAATCTTACCTCCATTCCATAAACTAATTGATATGGGCTTGTTCCAATGGATCTTTTGGTGGTCAATCTGTCTGTCCATAGTGCATTTACAAGCTTTTTATGCCAATTCTTTTTATTCTCCTCCAAGACCTTTTTTATGATGTTGATGAGGCTTTTGTTGGATGACTCAGCTAGGCCATTGCCTTGAGGGTAATAGGTTGTGGAGTGGCCCAAGGTAATGTGGTACTTATGACAGAAATTGATCATTCTTTTGGATTTGAAAGTAGCAGCATTGTCTGTAATAATCTTTTCCGGACAGCCAAATCTAGACAAGATGTTGGTTTCTAAGAATTGCATGATGATTGAGTCATTGGCTTGCCTACAAGGGATGGCTTCTATCCATTTGGTAAAATAGTCTGTGGCAGTCAAAATCCACTTGTGTTGGCCAGAGGAGGAAGGGTGGATTTCCCCAATGAAGTCTAAACTCCATTGTTGAAATGGTCTTTCAGTTGAAATGGGCCTGAGGGGTAAAGGCAACAGCTTTCTCTTGCCTTCAAAGATTTGGCATTTGTGGCAGGACATTACAAATTTTTACACATCAGCAAACAGGGAGGGCCAATAAAATCCAGCTCTTAGGATTTTATCAGCGGTTGATTTCCAATACAAGTGTCCTCCACAGTCTCCTACATGAAATTCCTTGAGGACTTTGTCAGTTTCATACAATGTTAGGCAATTAAGCAAAATACCTTCATGATTTTTCCAAAATAAAACATTGTCTAGAATACAAAACTTTGATGCCTTCATTTTCAAGAATCTCTTTTTAGTCCTGGACAACCCTGGAGGAGCTTGCAGGTTTAACAATACAAAACATATGTCAGCATACCAAGGTGATTGTAAAAAGGCTTGATTGATCTGTGGAGTCACCATCTCCTGTTCGTTATCCAGTTCATTGATGTCAAGTGCTTGGAAATTGGTTTCATTCATTAGCTTGGCTAATCCCTGTCCTTTTATCAGTTTGGTGGGCTTGATTTCAATGTCATATTCTAAAATGTTGGCTATCCATTTGCCCCTCTTTCCTTCAATTCCTTCTTGAGTTAAAATGTCTTTGACCACAGCATTTGGAACATAGGCAATGACATGTGAATACAAGATATAAACTCTGAAATCCTTGATGGCTTTTAAAAGGGCATAAGCTTGCTTTTCCATGATCTGATATTTTAGGGGAGCATCTCTAAGGGCTTTGCTGAAGAAAGAAATGGGCTTCTCACACCCTTGATCGTCTTTTTTCAATAGGATAGCAGCAATAGTATGCTCAGATGCAAAGGAAAAAATAATGAAATCTCTATCAAACTTGGGACTTGTGAGGACTGGTGTTTTTGTTAGGGCTATTTTGATGTCCTCAAAGGCCTGTTTAGCTTCCATTGTCCATTTGACTTTAGAATCTTTCTTCAGCATATTATTCAACAGTCTTATTAGCTCGGCTAAATTGGGGATGAACCTTCTTAGGAAATTAATCTTTCCTAAAAAAGCTTGCAGTTCCTTGATGTTTCTTGGATGGGGCACTTGGAGAATAGCTTGAATTCTGTCCGAGTCGATCCTAATGCCATCTTTTGAAATTATGTGACATATGAGTTTGCCTTCTTCTAGGCCAAATAGTGATCTCTTTGGGTTCAATGATATGCCATATTTTCTACAAATTAGGAACACTTGCCTTAAATGCTCTAAGTGTTCTTGGTCTGATTTTGAAAAAGCAGTGAGATCATCAAGGTATATGACTAAGAAATCATGGATCTCTTTGGCAAAGGCTATATCCATTTCTCTTTGAAATGTGGCCCCTGCATTTTTGAGTCCAAAAGGCATTTTCACATATTTGAAGGTTCCCCAAGGTGTTGTGAAGGCAGTTTTGTCTTGATCATCTGGGTGCACTAAAATCTGATTGAATCCTGAGAATCCATCTAGCAATGAGATCCTAGAGGCTCCTACTACCCTTTGTAGGATATGATCCATTTTTGGTAAGGGTAGTGGTCTTTGAGGGAGACTTTATTCAAATTTCTTAGGTCAACACACAGTCTTATCTCTCCGGTTTTCTTCCTAGTAGGCACTAGATTTGAAATCCACTCTGAGAACCTGATAGGTGCAATGATTCCAGCTTCATACATTCGTTTAACTTCCTTTTCAATCAGGGGAAGGAGGATAGGATTCACCCTTCTGAGCTTTTGTTTAAAAGGTTTTTGATTCTCTTTCAAAGGTATAGTATGTTGGATGACCGAAGTATCATAGGATTTGAGGTCCTCATAACTCCAGGCAAAGACATCTTGGAACTCCTTAAACAACTCAATGTATTTTAGCTTTTGATCAGGGGGCAATGTTTTGGATAGTTTTACCATTTTGGGATTTTCTGTGGTTCCAATGTTGCAGTCCTCAATTTCTGCATTCAGTGGTTGCATTTTTGGCTTCCTTGAAATATCATTTGAATCAAATATATCCTCCAAAGGAGTTAAGCCCGTGGGTAGAAAGTTATCCTTTAGTTCAATTACTTCAGATTCTGCCTCATCTATTTCATCAAGGTCTGTTTGCTTCAGCTCTTGTAAATTTTTGTCATCAAAAGTTGTTGGATGCAAAATCAGATTTGTTGTTTCAGCTGATATGCTTTGCTCACTTTTGTCTATTTGCTATTGTTCATCAATGGTGCTTGTATCAATGTTTATACTGGAGAATTCCTCTTTCAAAGTCAGGAAATTATTTATTTGTGTATCACTTTCAAAGACCTGCCAATTTTTGACATTATCTGGGACAGCAGGTCTGTGTTTAATTTCAGCAGTGAAGTGGTGGTTGGGCTCAAATGGTAGCTTGCAAGTGCTGGCAAAAGTTGCCAAGCTATGTGCATGTAAATTGTGCTTTCTAGGAATTTTGGTGAGTTGAGATTCTGAGAAAGTGTTAAGTATTTCAATGGCTGCCCCTCTGTAAGCCCTCAACCTAAGATCATTTGTAACAAAGTTTCCCTTCATCTGCTGTATAATCAAATCTGAATCCCCTAGAATCGAAACCTTAGTTTCCCCTGGACCTCTGATCAGTTTGAGTCCTAACAAAAGGGCTTCATACTCGGCCATATTGTTTGTCCATCTGAAATTTAACCTATATGCATGACCTTCAGCATGGTCATTTTGCATATTGTGTGTCCAAACCCTTGCTCCTGATCCTAATTTGTTCACAGAGCCATCAAACTCCAAGTACCATAAGATTTCTTGGTTATGACTAGCCTTAAGAGTTTTGGAAGCTTATTTAGTGGGCAGATTTGGCTTTGGTAGCTCATATGATATGTCTTGTTCATTTGTTACATCAATTATATCAACAATTTTTTCATCTTGGGCACTAGATTGTTCATTCATGCTTTGTGTTTGTGCTGTTTCTAGGAGTTTGTCATTAGTCTTGGGACACATCCCAGCATTATATAAAATGAATGAATCCATATCGGAATGCATTGAGTAGATGGGGAAGTTTTGGGGTTTCTCTTGACTGCTAACCACATATTTCATTAATGTTTCTCAGTATAATCTCTTTGGCTGGCCAAAGACTAAAATAGTGGCATAGGACATGTCTAGTTGCAAAGACCCTTGGAGTTTTTCACCCCAAGATCTTGAAAAAAGCATACCATACTTAGGTGGAATGTCAGCTACCACCACATCCATCAAGATTGTTTTGGCTGGATATTGGACTAAAGATACACAAAGGTCTTTAATTAGGCCTAGACACCTGACCTGGCTGGAATCAAATGAGAACAAATCTTTGTATGGCCTTGTGATATCTAGGTCTAGTCTCTCCATCATAGATTTAGGCATTAGGTTATGGGAAGCTCCCGAATCAAACATAGCATTATGCAGCACCTTGTCATGAATGTTTAAGCTCACATAGAATGGAGGAACCCCTCCATCTACTGTTTTACCATTGACTTCAGGACCAAAAATCAGTTCTGGTTGATCATCTAGAACATTGACCGCATCCCTATTCTCTGGTATTTGTAGTGACCTATTGATTTGTTGTCTATAAACTTCATGTTTAGCCAATTCAGACAGAGGAATAGCTATTTTCAGCTTGCCAATTTCTGTTTCTAAGTTAAAAGGTTTTTCTATCTGAATTTTTGTGTTGTAACCAGCAAAGTTTTCCTTCTTTGTTGTATTTTCAGTGACCTTCTCTTCATTGTGAATGTTGTTTTGAGGTAAATCTGTTTTGAAATTATTTTCATGAGGACAGTTTAGATTTTCTTTTGAAGAATGGGATGTGTATGGCTGATTTTTTGAGGGCTGTAAGTCTAATATGTCTTCCACAGTGACTTCCTTTGGGTCTAGGTCTGTTTTAGTAGAGGGTTCTATCAGGACAGCTTTATCTTTTGTTTTCTTTGGTTGCTTGGTATCCTTCAGCTTGGTAGTTTCAGGCACATCTATGGTTCTGCTTCTTAATTTGTACTGTTTATGAACCTCATAGACCACTGCATCATAGCCTTCTCTGAAATCAAATGACTCTCTGGACTTGGTTTGAAATTGATTGATATTATGGGCTTCTTGGTCATCTTGGGTTAGGAAAATTTGTTGCTCACTGTTCAATCCCATTAGATTGATTTGGGTGTCCTCGGTTGATTCACTAGATGTTGAGGCTTCAACATAGTTCTCTTGAAATGGAGGTCTGACGTTCTGGTCAGGACCAGTCCTCCCAACATTTGGATTTTGATTTTTTCTAAAGTTTGGGTTTCTTGCAGTGTTACTTGGTTGACCTTCCCATAATGATTTCCTTTCAATAGTTTCCACCCTATCCCCAAGTCTATCCATACCTTTGATGATTGCATCCAGTTTTTGTTCAAATGCTGAAGGCTCTTCTTTGAAAGTTGTTCTTCTTTCAGCTCTTGCCCGATTTCGTTTAGCAATTAGGTTTGCCTCCACACTAACAACTATATTCTACATGTCTGCTAAGCTGGGAGGGGCTCTTTCCCTCAGTTGGTATGCCATGTCAGAATCAAATCCATTAGGGAATTTGATCAAATTTAAATCAGGTGGAGGTCTAAGGTTTTGAGGAATAGCATTATAAACATTGTTGAATCTAGCGCAATAGTCTTGGACGGTTTCTTGTGGGCCTCTTTTCAAATTGTCATATTCTGTTAAGATGTGTAAAGGGTCTTTCTTCTTTTCCCATCTGTTTAAGAAGGATTGATAAAGAGCTTCTGAATCAGCTATAGAATTTGCAGCAAGTTCACTAAACCAAATCCTTACATCACCAGTTAGACTTTGGACAAAGATCTTCATTCTCACATCATCATCATCAATTTCATAATTTTCAAAATAATCTTGCATTTTCTTAGTGTGTTGTTGGGCAGTATAAGAACCAGTACCATCAAAATATGTGATCTTGCTCTGATAATCCTAAGGCATAGCCCCTGGATTTCCAAGCAACTATAGAGGAGCATAACGGTTTTCCATATTTACAGGGATAAATGGGACAACAGGAAGAAATAAAACAGCTGGAAGAACAGGGACAGTAGTGGAAATATGTGCAATGGATGGAGGTGTGGAGAAGGTGCTTTGAGAGGTGGATGAAGAACTAGGAGAAGCAACAGTAATGTGAGGACGGACTGGCGCTTTAGCAGGAGTTTGGATATAGTTCTGCTGAACTGTTTCAAGGTTTAAATCAGCAGGATTTTCTTGAGTTTCTTGTTCCCTAAGGGTCTTAGGGATCAAGTTAGGATTTTCAAAAATAGTTGGAGGATCTGGATCAGGATTTGACCTGGTGTACCAGGTTTTCTTCTTTGGAGCCAGCTTCTAAATATGTTTTGGTATTTTCTAGAAATGTTTTAAGATCATAGTTTTTCACAATATTCTGCAAGAGTTTCTTTGAAATATAGGAGGCTTTGGGCTTTCCTTTGAATATGTTGAAACAGAGAAACTGATCAAATCTTTGGGACAGTTGTTTAAAGCCTAAAACTAGGAAATGGACAGCAATGACAAACAGTCATTCAGTCCCCAGTTGAGTTGCCAATGAGTCATTCAGTCCCCAGTGGAGTCACCAATGATGTTATCACTCAGGTTGTTCCCTGCCTCCGAAGGGAATACGGCCGAGGTAACCACTAACCAGTCTTTTAGCTGCAAATTCTAGCCAATCTGAAACCAGAGAGGGCTCTCTCTTTATGATTTAGATTTGTTTTGAAGTATTTTAGGCTAGTTATGATGTACAGGGTTTTGTTTTAAGTTTGCTGGATGGTGATTTCAAACAGAGCTGGGATGCAAGTTTAAAACAGTCTGTTCCATTGGGCAGATGGAGTCAATGATGAAGTACTGCTGAAAGTGTTTCTTTGGTAAAGGGCAATGCTACAGAACAAGATAATCAGTTTTGGAACAATTTTCAAATCTGGAAATTGATGGAATGAAGTCAGGGAATGAAAGGCAATCAAGAATCTTTCATTACGCTGGTAGAGGGAAAGTGCATGAATATTATCAAGGAGCAATAAAGAATTCCTAGGTAATATTCAAAGTGAAAGAATCAGTGCAAACATGAGCAGCTAAGAATTCATATTTATGACTAATTCTGAAGAAAACATCATTAATAGCAGAGATTGAACACAGGGTGCATTTAAACAAATCTTGGGCTATTCTTCTTCTTTGTTACCAAGATTATGGAACATATGTGAAGTTTGCAAACACAGAAAACATAAAACATAGTTTAGAATAACTTATTGATCCATAGAATGACACAGGAATTCTGTAGCAGGTCCCAGTACATCAAATCCACATTTAAACGGTCATCAAAAGTGAACTTCAATAGTTTTTGTATTAAAACATTCTCAAAATTTACAGCGCAGTCCAGAGAGAAAATCACCAACCCCAAATACATTTTGTGGGGAGGTATTTATACAAAAAAAGATACAAAATATCTTATAGATAAGTCTTCATGCAATAACTTTCTTCACCAACTCTTCAGAAGCAGTAAATAATAGAAATAAATGCCATAGTAAATGTTGGTGTGCTAGCTGTCCAATTTGTCAGAGATATTTGACTTTCTGGACTTAGTGAGTCGGCTGATGACTACGTCTTTTACTCTGCATTCCTGTGTTTGCTGTTTTGTTGTCATCGGTGCTCGGTCTTGTCTTTAATGAGCTGTAGTTTCAACATGACTTCCTTTTTCTGCTGTTTCTACTCTTTGACAGGTGGCCCGTGTATCCAAATTTGCTGACCTGTAGCTGATCAAAAATCTTTAGCTGATCAAAAGGGTAAAGGACCGAAATTACCTTGGTAAAATCTCCAGCATTGCCTGCCACCAGTCTTCTGTAGGCAGCTGATGTCTTTGTATTTTTATGAGTGTTTCATCAGCTTCAGTGTATCAATAAAAGTTGGGCTGGACTTCAAAAAGATGATTTATTTCATGTTCAATATAGAACAGGTTTTCTAATTTGTCATAAAGACTCTGCCCAGAGGGAGGCCCTGTCTCTTCTGAGGTGCTTAAGGATGCTGTAATCTGATTGGGAACATAGTTATTCATTCTAGTAGTATATTGTTCACGGGTTAGCAGTCTGCCACTACTGGTCAATAAGTTGGGTAACCCTCTGCTTTGCAATGCTGCAACTTTTAGTTTGAAGTCATTTATTTCTGCTTGCATTTCCTGGCACTTTCTTTCTAGAGTCTGCACAAAATTTCACAGGGTCAGCACCTTTTTCACTGTCAGAATAGTATCTGTCCTGCTACTGATATCCAGAGCTGCCAGCTGTTCTTTGGTATGAGTGTTCAGGAACTGAATCATTTTATTGGCCTACTCAGGCATATTTCCCAGTGATTCCCTGGCCCTTTGAGTCTCAAATTGAGCCAGGCCTATCAATTCTATTTGTTCATGTATAGTCTGAATTGATTGCCATTGGTCAGTGACAGACTGGCCAATTTTGGCCCACAAAATTTTCTTGATTTCAGCTAGAGTCTTATCTAAAGTAAGCTCCTTCTCTAAGGTTTTTATTTTGTTGTCCAAGGCTTTTATTTCCCTTTGTTTCTCAGCCACTGTCATCTTGGACTTGTCATAGCTTGCCTCCAGCTTGGCCAACGTTTCTTTGGCCTCTTTCACTTCTGTCACCTGAACTTCTAGCTCTTTGACTGCTTTCATCATTTCTTCCATACTCATGCTAGTTTCTGGCGTTGTTGTTGCTGCTGCTGCTGAAGCATCTGTGGTTGATGTAGCTGTTACTGATGCTGGAATGACAGGAGGAATTGCTGCTGCTTGTGTGGGAGGAACAGTGGCAACTGTTGGAGCTGTTTCAGGTGGCTGGGAGGTCGACTCTCCCTGCTTGCCTTGCAATGCTTTCTCCAACTCTTGCTCCATTTGAATTTTTCTTTGGTTCATCTTCATCAGCAGATCCATCATATCTTCACCTTCTTTTTCTTGTACAAGTTCTGTTGTTTGAGGGTGCATAGTTGCAAGCAGCCTCAATTGCTTTCTAAGTGCAACAATATCTTCTTCTCTTTTCTTTATGAGGGCTTATATGCCTTTGGCATCCTTCTGAGGATCATGCCCTAGCTCCATAATGATTTCCTCCAATGTCTTTATTCTATTGTCTTTAGCTGAGGATGACATTCTCTCCAAATCCAATTGAGTATTTGTATTTTTCAATGATTCCTTCAATTTATGGGCCAGCATCGCCTTATCTGCTAGAGTAGCATAGACCATTTCACCTGTTTGCTTGTGTATCTCTATTTGGTCCATTGGGTGAATGTCCTTGGCAAGGACCTCCAGGTTTTTATTTATGTAATCTGCAGCGGTTTGTGGCTGTGGTATCTTCAGCTTAAAATGACTTAAGATCATTTTCTCTTCCTTAAAGTCATAGGCTACCATTAATCTCTGCTATTTGGAGGGTGTTGTCTTGAGAAATTGATCATACAACTGTACTCGTAAAAACTCATTTTGGGCCTTGATTTCCATGAAAGTTCCTTTAATACCAGGTGGTTGCTTGCTTTACTGCCTTGAGGAAGACGCCTCCATACCATGTTGCCTCTCTTGCTCTTGCTGGAATGAGCTAGTAGGTGTTTCCTGGCTAGTTTCTCTCTCCCTCCTCGGACTCTCTATGATTTCTTCACTAATTTCCTCCTCAACTTGAGGATCAACTCTCTGTCTTTTGGCTTCTGGTTGTTGTGCTGACTCACTAGCAGGTGTAGTTTCTTCCCTATCCCGCTTCTTGCTTCTCTCCTCATTGAGAGGAGTCTGTAATGCTGGAATCTATGGTGCCTCAGTCTGCTGTGGAGGGGCTTGCCCTTGACTCTGTTCCTTTGAGGTAGTTGGGTGTTCTGTCATGGTTTCTTGCCCTGCATCCATTACATCCTTGCCTTTTGTTGTACCTGTTGCTGGTGTAGATCTTTCTTGGGTAGCTTGTGAAGCTGCAGCAGTTGATGTGCCTTCTCCGACTTGTTGTGGCAGTTTGAATAATACCTGCTCAAAAGAATCCAAGTCAAGAGTCTTTTCCAAATCTTTGACATTTTGCTCCATTATTTCTTCCTGAGTGAACTCTTCAACTAGTGTACCTTGCACCCACTCATCTTGGTTAGCAAATTGTTCAATCTGTGGAATTTTGCAATGTTCATAGGCTGACAGCCTATATTTTACTTTTCTGGCATTGATAAAGCCATCTGGGTCATAAGGTACCCACCAAAAACTTCTTTTTAACTTGAGTTTCTCCCCCAATATTTGATCAGCATCTTGCCATCCTTCTTTTTTTTTCATGACAAAGGGGCCTAGTTGGTCTTTGAATTTCAACCGAGCCTTTTTCTTGGCACTATGAAAATGAGTTAAATCTGAATTGATGAGTTGCCTGTACTATTCCAAGGCAAACAGTCTCATTAGCACATATCTTGGCAGCCTGTAGGGACAGAGCTCATAGCCATACATCCTTATGACAGTGTGATTCTGGTAAAAGTACCAGTCACCTATTTTGTAGTTATTTGAAAGCTGCAATATTTTTTGCATGTCATAGGATAGCCTAGTAGGAGGAGTTCTCATCAGGAGACAAGAGACTGGATAGACAAACAGGTCAATGAACTCACAGTAAGAGTAGGGGGAGTTGTGGACCTCATGAAAGACTGATGTCCAAAAAATCACAGACCTCTTTTCTCCTTTAGAGTCCAATCTTTTGATGGGGCATTGGAAGCAGTCTAGTTGATAATACATGAATAGATGATAGATGTAAGATGAGTATTTGAAGACTCCCTCCCTATCCAATTTCAGCAGTTGGTCATGCAACTTATTGGCAATGAATTTGGCATAGCTGTATTTGGCAGCAGGGGGCTGTCCTGGGGTAAATGCAGACAGCAAGACCAATATAGTATGATCAATATGTTCACTTGTTTTGAAACCCAGCACATAGGAGATCATATCTACTAGTAATTTTCCCACTTCATTGAAATGTACATAGAGAAAAGGAGGTGGCCCTGTAGACTGGCGGTCTGCTCTCATGAATACTTTGGCAATTCGGGCTATCTCTGAGTTGGAGAGTTTGGGACCTTCATCAAGCAGGAATTTCATAGAAAAAGGGACCAGAAGCTGAGTTTGCTTGAAGTTTAGCATTTGATTGATGGAGTCAAGAGTTATATGGAAGAGGATGCTCCCAGATGGAGACTTGACTGCCCTTTGACTTGGCTCATAGTTTTCACAACAGAGGCGAATAATTTCAGGGAAGACATTAACAGAAGGGAGGAAGTAGATGGGCAAGTTCGATTCCCAAATGCCATAAATGTCACTGTTTTTCAAATAATTGTTCCTCAGCTGACAGAAGGTCTGCAGGTGGTTTCTATCACCAACCAAGTCTTGAATTAAGTGGTCCCTATCAGCCAAAGGTAATGCTTCAAGTTCCTTGTGAGGTGCATTGAGAGGAGTGATGTTCAAGGCTGCTGGAGTGGCCATCTTCAAATTCTCTGTGTTTGTAATTTGAAATTTGGATTTGTTCAACAACTGAATGGTGAAAATTGTCTCTAAGGCTTTTTCAGGGAGCTGTAGAATGAGCTTATCTATAATTGACCTCACTGTGTAAAATTTATGGTCAAAATCAACTGTTGCAGGGTCTAGCGGGTGTTTACATGAATTTGCTGGATTGCAAGCCCTGTGAGTAGAATGCAGAGGAAATGGTGGACTTTGCAGAGGATTTTTTGATAAATTATCTTAATGCATGGGCAGTTTGGAGACTCTGCCGGCGGAAACGGGCTCGAAATATGGTTTAAGGGCCTATTTGCAGAGGAGGGCACCAATCGCCGGTTTGCTTTGAATCAATAGCTCACATAGTGAATACAAGGTGGTGATTGACAGGAAGGGGCACTTTTGGATTTGAATTATAGATCTTTAGGCGATTTTAACAGTGAATTTGGGAAAAAATAGGGTTTTCGGGCAAACAATGGGTAAATACATATTTTTGGTGGCGCAGAGGGCAATTAGCAGGTACAACTCGAGTTGCGGGGTCGAACTACGGAGCCAAATTTGCAGGGTGATGGACTGTGCACTTTTGGTGGCTGATTGATCGTAAAATCGCATGCAAGCGTCTCCACTAGCGCATAACAGAAATAAACAAAAACCGTCGTTTTCACGACTTTTAACAAGATTTGGACATTTTAGCGCTTTTTGGCACTTTTTGGGGATGATGTCATCATGACGTATTTTTGGCGTGTAGCGGGTATGGAGGGTGACATGGCAGCTGACGTGTATGGTGACGTGGCGCATTACACGGTGGCCGAGTGGTGATGTCAGCAGATGATGTGGCAGTACTACAGAGGAGTGGGGGGGCTACGTGGACGCGATGTCATAGGGTGACGTGTACCTGACGTCAGGGGGCAGGTGGCGGGCGGTAAGCGGTTTTCCCCGCACCGCCTTTGGCCCAGGGTGGTTTTGCAGAGGGGGGCTCCGATCACGCCGGGAGATTGACGCGTGGCGGGGGTACGGCAGCAATACCGCCCATCCCCCGGACGCTAACCTTCAGCGGATCAGGGCATGCGATATTGCTGCCAGCCATTGGATCGAGGGTTGGATCGTATGGCGGACAGGTGTTTAAAGCCGCGGGGTTTCACAATGAGGGGGGCCCACCTATTATTTAACGTTAAATAATATTTCAGGGGGTAATAAACTTTGGTTATATGGGTTTTATGTGTTCGGCGCCAGTGGTTATGGTTATTCGTTTAACCAAATATCAAACGAAACCCAATATATACAAGCGCGAAGGGTAATAAGGTATGGTTTATGCGGGAGGGTTAGCACGGTTGTTTATTTAACCTGGTGTTAAATAAACCCCAAAGGTCTTATGAACGCGGAAGGGCTAATATAAAGTCCCGAATGAACTTAATATTCCCCAAACTTTGTATTGTATGGCTATAGTTGCCAAGGGAAAGGGTATTTAGTATTTTTTGGGTTTCTATATAGTTTTTTGTAGAATAGGGGTGGGAAAAATGATTGAGGGAGCTAAATAATAAAGTTAAAATGTCAATATGAATAGATGGAATGAAACTGGATGAATAAGTGCTAAGTTTATAGAGTGAAAACTTAGGCATAAGGAAATGAAAGGAGTATGGAATGATCATTTTTACACAAGAAATATGGCTTCTTTCAACTAAGTAAACTCAGAGTTTAACTTAGCATTTCTCATAAAATGAAGTGAAGTAGGACTATTGGGCAGATCTCAAGGTCCTTGAGGGATGTTAGTAAATGATTTCTGGGGGAATGAAAGGGGAAGTTAGTCATGCTTCCACTGATTTATAGCCAAACAACTGCCATGGTACTTGTGTCATTGATGAGATAAATCTTTCTTGACAAGACAAAAAGTGATCACAAACTTGCTTCTGCAACCTCAAACTGCCTACCCAGCCTAATATACCTAGCATTTTTTCTTCCTTTGGATTGGGTGCTCTTGGACTGGCAGACCCTGATTCTCCTCTTTCCTTTTGACTGCCCTCCTATCTAAATCTACCCTTATTTCTTCCAAGGGCTCAGATTAAGCAAATGAGACCCTTTGCTTCTCTACCTAGCTAACACTCTGCCAACCTTGAACTGTTTGGACAGACCTTTATTCTCTATTCTACAACAACAAATTTAAATATGGAGTGGTCTAGATTGAACTGTTGGGCCATCCATCAAGTGCAAAAAAAACAGTGCCTGCACATTGTGAACTTGCTCTGCACAAATAAGATAGTAGTGGCATTTTGACTGGTCACTTTCCTGGTCTTTCTTTGGGGTTCATTTTCTTTTTCTTTTGTTGACCAATTCATTCTTCTTGCCCTTTGATTATTCTTTTAGGGCATACCCTCTTTTTATTTTTTAATTTTCTTCATTTGTTTACAAAATATGGAACCCTTGCAGCATGAAAGGATGAACATATTTGGCCCTTCCATAGTCAATCATGAAAAATGAAACCTATTGGTATAGGAACCTAACAGGACCTATCATGAAATACAGGATTCTCAGAGAGTTTGATACAACTCTGATACAACTCTCCGAGGTTGTAAATCAGAGATGCCTAGTAACATATAATCTTCAATATTGTTCTCTGAAATATTAGAATGAAAGATGGTTTGGATCAAGTCGGATAACCATTTCAGCTCTATTCACGCTCAAGACATGCATGAACACCCCCAACAACACAAGGCTTTAGACTGCTAATGCTCAATAGTTTGTAGATTTAATGGATAGATGGAGAACACTGACTGTGCCAGCAGATTGCATACATGGACCTATATGAATGGCTAGCTACAAGCAACAAATGAACTTACTGACTATACTGGCAGATGCACATATAATTACACATATAAATGGCTAACCATAGGCAGCAAAGAAGCTTGCAAATCTAATATATCAAAGTAGAGATAAGATGATAGTTATCTGGCCTTAAACACACAGAAAACCTGAACAAATTGTTCAAGTGCAAGCATAGAACAGGAGAGAAATGGACATTAAACATATAATAGCAAAAGAAGCTTGTATTACTAAAGACTGCAGATGAGAAGCTTGAAGGAACAGGGGAGGAATAATCTCCAAAACTTGAACCCCCATTACATTTAGTTTTCTGCCTTTTATAGGCCCTTTACAATACTCCTGAGCTCTCTAGAAGGCTCGGAGTCTTGGAGTTGTCTGATTTGTCCCATAACCGTTTGATTCCCTCAATAGGCAGGTATGGCTCGGAGGTTTTTTTTTTCTTCTGATAGAGGAATAACCATACTCAGATGTTTTGGGCGGCCCGCTGTGATGCATAGGAGCTCCCTTGTGCCAAAAATGCCCCATTATGTTTGTTAGGATGACTGTTGCACTGGCAGGGCCGTTAATACTCCATGATTTCATTTGATTTGGGTTGAGGCGTGTAGTGGCCCTTCCCTTGCCCTTTCTGTGTTCTGTTTGCCGGCCGTTGTCCCTCCGCCGAATCCTTCTTCTGGTATATAACATAACTGCATGATTCCTTCAAGGATGGCTTGCCGCTTGAACCTGCAATGGAGTGGCTGTCGTTCTTATGAAATCCCTACACCGGTCCCTTTCAGACAATAGTTGTGAATGTTTATTTTCTGTTATTATGTCTGTCTGGGTCATAAACAACGAAAATGCTGCAACACTGCTAAATCCTGCCCATTTCTGCTTCACTTGGACTTCAAACATCCTCAAACATGGCATAACTTTCTATCGAGTTCGCCTTTCGGGTCACAGTCGCATATCGCAGCCAGCCAATCCCTTGCTTTTCTTTATATTTGGAAATTCATGAACAATGCTATAAAATATGAGAAAATCGCCTTTGGCGGACCTGAAAATATATGTATTTCACTTCCCGGACCCTTTCGGGTCCATGCCTCATCGCTATCGACATTCGCCAAGGCTTCCTGTGTATTTCCTTATACATTGAAAATACACAAAATACAATGAAAATGGCCCCCGCGCGGACTTGAAATATTATGAAAAATCATTTATAGTGTCATCGGGTCTGACCCATCGGATTGGAGGCATGCTATATGTAAAGGCCTGCCCCTCAGAAAACGTCGATAGCGATATTCACCACGGACCTGATAATTTATCAAAAATAACTCATAACGTCGTTGGGTCCGGCCCATCGGTGATCGCTGATATATGTTAAAGGCCCATCCCTTTGTTATCGCCGATAGCGATACACCGAAGCGATATCGGCGATCGCTCATCGGCAATGTATCATGTCACTGCCACTGCCTCCTCCTACTCGCGATATGCCGACGCGATTTGGACCGTTGCCCGACCAGATCCAACGGCTGAGATTAGAGCGGATCCTTAAGCCTGTGATTTTGATTTTAACATGGTTTTTGGTGTATTTCCGCCTCCCGATGGTGTATTTCTGCCCTCCAAAGGGCTTTCCTCTTGCACGTTTTTCGATCGGTGGAAGACTTTTAGCCAAAATTTGAGGATTTCGACAGCATCAATGGATCCTTTGGCATGATTAAAAGTGTGTTTGCAGCCTTTGAGAGTCTTTGAATCCATTTTTGATTCTTTTGCACAGCAAAGCTAACACTGGCTCCTTCTGGGGATGAGATCCTCCCTGTGAGGTCTCAAGAACTGCAGACCAATGCCTTTCCTGTAGAAAACAAATTAGCCAAAATTTCCTAGTGTTCCATTGGGCATGGAGTCTACTTTACTTATATTAAAACTGAATCTGTGAAACAGAGAAACCTCGGAGAGTTTCGTGGAGTGATAACAGTTCCTAAGGAGGAGGAGCCTCAGAATGATGCGGAGTAGCCGCATGCAGAGGTTCCAGGAGTGGAGACATCCACCCAAGCAGAGTCTTCCAGAGATGGACAGAAGTGCACAAGAGAAGCTGACAAATTGTTGAAGGATGTGAGAGAGAATGTGGGAGCACCATATTCTCAACACAGACAGAGGAGATCACCTGAGAGGTACACTGGAAACATGGTCCTATACCAGCTTGGTGGGCTTCAGCTTTATGTTGAATCCTATCATTTTTGCAATCCATTTTGCTCTTTTTCCATCAGCATCAGGCTGTGTTAAGACGTCCTTTATTGCAGCAGAAGGCACATATGCAACTATTTTGGAATGCACAATGTATACTCTGAAAGCTTTCAACGATTTGATAAGAGCATAAGCCTGATTTTCAATAATGTCATACCTTAGTTCAGCATCCCTCAGATTCTTGCTGAAAAAGGCCACTGGATGCTCTTGACCTGGTTCATCTTGCTGCAACAGGACAACTGCAATGGTATCCTTAGAGGCAAATGAGAATAGATGAAACTCCTTGCTATAATCAGGGCTTATTAAAATGGGAGCTTCCACAATAGTCATCTTAATGGACTCAAAATATTTTCTGGCTGCATCAGCCCACTTTACCTCTGCTCCCTTTTTTAACATGGAGGTTATGTGCTTAACCAGCTCAGCAAAATTAGGAATGAACCTCCTTACAAAGTTAATTTTGCCCAGAAAAGACTGTATATCTTTCTTTGATCTTGGAAGAGTCAAGGCCTGAATCACTTTGACTCTTTCTGGGTCAATCTGAACACCTGCAGCAAACACTACATGCCCCAACAGTTTGCCTTCTTCCAAAGCAAATTGGGATTTTTTGGGATTGAGTGAAATTCCAAATTTCCTACACTTTAAAAACACCTTCTTTAAATGCTGTAGATGATGATGATGGCTGCCAAAATAAACAGTTATGTCATCAAGATATATCAGCACGAATTTATCCTTTTCACCCACAAAAGCAATATCCATAGCGCGCTGAAAGGTGGCTCCAGCATTCATCAGCCCAAATGGCATTTTTGCATACATGAATGTCCCCCAAGGAGTGGTAAATGTTGTCTTGTCTTGATCATCTGGATGCACAGCGATTTGATTAAAACCCGAAAATCCATCTATAAAAGACATTACTTTGGCACCTGAGACTTGCTACAACAAATGCTCCATTTTTGGTAGAGGATAATTATCCTTTTTGGAACATTTATTTAGATTCCTGAAATCAACACATAGTCTGATTTCTCCACTCTTCTTCCTCACAACAACCAGATTGGCCACCCATTTAGAATATCTGAGAGGCACTATGATCTTAGCAGCCAGCAACTTTTTAATTTCTTTCTCAACCAGAGGAAGGAGCATAGGATTCATTGGTCTCAGCTTCTGTTTGAAAGGAATAGTGTCTTTCTCAAGCAGAATTTTATGTTGAATTATATTCTCGTCATATGTCTTCAGATCGTTGTACTCCCAAGCGAACACATCAGCAAATTGCCTCATTAATTTGCAGTATTTAGCACTCTGGTCAGCAGATAGATTAGTGGACAGATTTATAAATTTGGGCTGACCTGGACTTCCTATATCATGCTTGCAAACTGTAGATTGATCTTCTTTTTGGGTGGGTTTGTAAGGCACATCATTGTGATCAAAAAATATCTCAAGAGGAATCAGACCCTTAGGAATATGGTTGCTAGGGAGTTGTACTATGCTATTCTTGCCAATCTTATTTCTAAGCTTGGACTTAGGATTTTCTAACAAAGCATCATTATTTTGGTCAATTTGCATTTCAGAAAACTCATCAATGACTTGAAGAAACCTATTTAACTCATCATCACCATCAAAAACCCTCCAATGGTGGACATTATCAGGCACGGAGGGTCTATACTTCATTTGTACCTCATAAACTAGTTTGGGAGGCGATGGAGGTATAAACAAACTAGCTGAGACAGCAAGGGAGTCGGCAAGCTGATTTTGGGCTCTAGGAATATATGAAATGCGGAAAAATTCAAAGAACTCTTTGATTCTCCATACCTCATCTCTGTATGCTTTGAGCCTTGGATGCTTTGCTTGGAATGTTTTGTTTACTTGCTGAATTATCAGATCAGCATCTCCAAATACCTTCAGCTTCTTTATTCCTCTGTCTTTGGCTGCATGAAGGCCCAACAACAGTGCTTCATATTCTGCTATGTTGTTTGTCACCTGAAAAACCAGCTTTAGAGACAATTGAACTGTTTCTTGTTGTGGAGACACTAGCACCACCCCTGCTCCTGCAGTCTCCTTGGTACATGCTCCATCAAAGAACATCTCCCAAATCTGACCTCCTGTATCATACTCAACCTGAGCTGTTGGTTTCCTGATCTGCAATGCAGCCTTCTGAGATTCTTCTATTTGGAGAATGCAAGCTCCAAAATTAGTGTCCACTGCATATATGGGATGGTTTGTACGATTCTTCTCATCACTAATGATATATGCCAGCTGTGCTTCTCTATACAATCTCCTGCTTTCTCCTCCAAAAACTGGGACAGTGGCATAAGATAGGTCATTCTGCAATGTCCCACCTAGTCTCTTAATCCACCCTCTGGATAACAGCATGCCAAACTTAGGAGGGACGTCTGCCACCACAATATCCATCATTATGCTCTTCATGGGCAGCTAGGTTAGGGAAATGGCTAAATCTTTAATCAATCCCAGACATTTTACCTTCCTTTAATCAAATGAGAATAGGTCATGATATGGTCTGGTGATGTCAAGGCCTAACTCTTCCATGACAGTTTTAGGCATCAGATTGTGACTGGCACCTGTATCTACGAGGCAGTTGTGGAGAATTTTGTCATGAATGGTCAATGAGACATAAAAAGATGGGGAATTATCATTGGCAAGTTCAGTCATTGGGCTTAGCACAACTGCAGGCCTATCGTCTTGCAAATTGACAAAGTCAGTGGAGGTTCGTGTGCTCTTCAGCTTGAGAGCCTCAAGGATAGGCTTTCTAAACATTTCACTCTTCACCAGTTCTGTCAGAGGCACAGTTATTTTTAACTTCTGAACTTCTGATTCAAATCTGAAAGAGAGAGGTAGCTTGTCAGGACCTTTTACCTCTTGAAATTGTGCTTTGAGGGTGGCTGGATCAGCTGCTAGTCTTCTTTGTCTTCTATTCTGGATTTCTGTTTGGATGGCAGCTTTTTGGGCAGGATTCTCCTTGATATTATTTGCGCTTGACCTTAGATTATATCTTTGCTGCTCCCCAGTTTGTAGAACAGCCTCTCTGTCCCACCTTTGACTGTCTTGCTCCTGCAGCAGAGATTCTTCGTATGCAGCCAATGTCAAAAAGGCATCACTGCCTTTATCTTCCATACAGAGAATTTCATCCTCATCTTCAATCCGTTCCTCCTCCATGACCACATTTTGGAAAGGAGCCTTAACTTTTTGATCTTCGTTAGTTTCTTTACCCCTCTGAATGTTTTGCAATTGTTCACTGGTTCTTCTAAATGGATTCAGATTTCTAGGTGCAAATGTGCCTAGGAACCTTGTCTTCCCAGAGTTCTGCTCAACCTCCAGCTTAGAAATTTTTACAGACAATGACTCGATCATTTTATTCATTTTATCAAGTTTGGTATCTGAGGATGGAGCAGAGGAAGAAGAAGCCTCGCCTCTCTGCCTCCTCCTATCAGTGTGACTTTTGAGCTTTTCTGCAGCCATAATGTTAGATTCGACCTCTAGTGTCGCATCCTGCATATCAGCTAGGGTAGCACATCTTCTTTCTCTTAACAACAAACAAAAATCAGAGTCAAAGTCACTGGCGTAGGCAAGTTTGGCAGAGGTGGGGGTAGGCTTTACCTCAGCTGGTATCTTACTGTACATACGGTTGAATCTCTTATTAAAATCATACAAGGATTCCCCATTTTCCCTCTTCAGGTTTCCAAACTCCGTGTGATAGTATAGCAGGTCCTTTTTATCTCCCCAATGTTTTAGGAATGCATCATCTAAAGCTTCTATATCTGCTATAGATCTTGGGGCTTGTTCTCTAAACCATTTCCTAGCCTCCCCATCTAGACTTTGGACAAAGACTCTCATCCACACATCATCTTCACTAATATCCAGATTATCAGCATAGCTATAAAATGACTCAAGGTGTTCTTCAGCAGTGACACCTTCAGTCCCAGTGAACTTAGGCATATACTTCTGATATTCTCCAGTGGGCATAGCATTCAAAGGAGTGGGCAGTATTAGAGGTCCATACCTAGCAGCTATGGTTCTTTCCATTTTGGTGGGTGCTTGCTGTCCTGCCATGTTTTGAATATGTGGAAGAACACTAGCAGATGGAGCAGTAGGAAATAATGTAATGGATGGCAGAGATATTGGGATGTTTTGGGCAGTATGGGAAGATTTCTTTGGACTGAGAATCAAAGGGGAACTAAATGGACAAGGAGCTTTATGAATCTCTGCAGGTATTTCTTCATTAGCAATACTAGGCTCTAAATCTTCAAACTGTGTATCCTCAGCTAAAAACTTCTCATGCAGAGACAAATAAGATTTCTTGGGTTTACCTGATCCTGATGCTCCTTTCTGTGATGTTTTCTTCGGGTTAACAATCTTCTCAGGGTCAGGCACTGGAACAGCTAGAGACTTATGCGGATTTCTTCTAGTATGCCTCACAAACTGAGCCAGAATTATGAAGTGGAGTCACCAAGAGGTTCGACCTCCAGTAGAGTCGCCAGATAAATGATTACAACCAAAAACGTGCCCAGACTTTGTCTATCATCAAAGTTGGGTCTGTGTCGTTTCCCAGGGAAGCTGAGCTTCAGTTTCCAGTTCCCCAGCAACGGTGCCAATTATGTTATCACTCCAGGAAACTCTCCGAGGTTTTAAATCAGAGATTCCTGGTAACATATAATCTTCAATATTGTTCTCTGAAATATTAGAATGAAAGATGGTTTGGATCAAGTCGGATAACCATTTCAGCTCTATTCACGATCAAGACATGCATGAACACCCCCAACAACACAAGGCTTTAGATTGCTAATGCTCAATAGTTTGTAGATTTAATGGATAGATGTAGAACACTGACTATGCCAGCAGATTGCATACATGGACCTATATGAATGGCTAGCTACAGGCAGCAAATGATCTTACTGACTATACTGGCAGATGCACATATAATCACACATATAAATGGCTAACCATAGGCAGCAAAGAAGCTTACAAATATAATATATCAAAGCAGAGATAAGATGACAGTTATCTGGCCTTAAACACATAGAAAACCTGAACAAATTGTTCAAGTGCAAGCATAGAACAGGAGAGAAATGGACATTAAACATATAACAGCAAAAGAAGCTTGTATTACTAAAGACTGCAGATGAGAAGCTTGAAGGAACAGGGGAGGAATAATCTCCAAAAGTTGAACCCCCGTTACATTTATTTTTCTGCCTTTTATAGGCCCTTTACAATGCTCCTGAGCTCTCTAGAAGGCTCGGAGTCTTGGAGTTGTCTGATTTGTCCCATAACCATTTGATTTTCTCAATAGGCAGGTATGGCTCGAAGGTTTTTTTTTTTCTTCTGACAGAGGAATAACCATACTCAGATGTTTTGGGCGGCCTGCTGTGATGCATAGGAGCTCCCTCCTGCCAAAGATGCCCCATTATGTTTGTTAGGATGACTGCTGCACTGGCAGGGCCGTTAATTCTCCATGATTTCATTTGATTTGGGTTGAGGCGTGTAGTGGCCCTTCCCCTGCCCTTTCTGGGTTCTATTTTCCGGCTGCTGTCCCTCCACCGAATCCTTCTTCTGGTATATAACATAACTGCACGATTCCTTCAAGGATGGCTTGCCGCTTGAACCTGCAATGGAGTGGCTGTCGTTCTTATGAAATCCCTGCACCGATCCCTTTCAGACAATAGCTGTGAATGTTTCTTTTCTGTTATTGTGTCTGTCTGGGTCATAAACAGCGAAAACACTGCAACACTGCTAAATCCCACCCATTTCTGCTTCACTTGGACTTCAAACATCCTCAAACATGGCATAACTTTCTATCGGGTCCGCCTTTCGGGTCACAGTCGCATATCGCAGCTGGCCGATCCCTTGCTTTTCTTTATATTTGGAAATTCATGAACAATGCTGCAAAATATGAGAAAATCACCTTTGGCGGACCTGAAAATATATGTATTTCACTTCCCGGACCCTTTCGGGTCCAGGCCTCATCGCTATCGGCATTCGCCAAGGCTTCCTGTGTATTTCCTTATACATTGAAAATACACAAAATACAATGAAAATGGCCCCCACGTGGACTTGACATATTATGAAAAATCATTTATAATGTCATCGGGTCTGACCCATCGGATCGGAGGCATGCTATATGTATAGGCCCCGCCCCTCAGAAAACGCCGATAGCGATATTCACCGCGGACCCGATAATTTATCAAAAATAACTCATAACGCCATCGGGTCCGGCCCATCGGTGATCGCTGA
Source organism: Pinus tabuliformis (assembly GCA_031772625.1). NCBI lineage: Eukaryota > Viridiplantae > Streptophyta > Pinopsida > Pinales > Pinaceae > Pinus > Pinus tabuliformis. Next base: position 145,616,216 of record CM062807.1, read on the forward strand.
TATATGTTAAAGGCCCATCCCTTTGTTATCGCTGATAGCGATATGCCGAAGCGATATCGGCGATCGCTCATCGGCAATGTATCATGTCGTTGCCACTGCCTCCTCCGACTCGTGATATGCCAACGCGATCTAGACCGTTTCCCGGCCAGATCCAACGGCTGAGATTAGAGCGGATCCTTAAGCCTGTGATTTTGATTTTAACATGGTTTTTGGTGTATTTCCGCCTCTCGATAGTGTATTTCTGCCCTCCAAAGGACTTTCCTCTTGCACGTTTTTCGATCAGTGGAATACTTTTAGCCAAAATTTGAGGATTTCGACAGCATCAATGGATCCTTTGGCATGATTAAAAGTGTGTTTGCAGCCTTTGAGAGTCTTTGAATCCATTTTTTATTCTTTTGCACAGCAAAGCTAACAGGAACCAACAGTTCCTCCACAACCTATAGTTGGATCTCCCTCTCAAGGGAAACTCAGATGGCCTTCTGCTCATCAAACTTGAGATCTCTGTGAACCACTATCCTCCAACTGGTAGGCAAGTACACCCGATAGTTGTGAGGTGTATCAGTGTACCCCACAAGTATCCCCAACTCTACTTTCGGCTCAAGCTTCTTCTGTGCATCCTTTGTCACATGGAAATATACCGATGAGCCAAAGATCCTGAAGTGACCCACATCTGGTCTCTTACCAAAGAAAGCTTCCTCTAGTGTCGTCATCCCAAGTATGCGATGCGGGCTTCTATTCTGCAAATAGACTGCTATGTTGCATGCCTTAGCCCACAAGTGAAGTGGTAGACCTTAGTCATGTAGCATCACCCGAGCTGCACCTACAATAGTTATGTTCTTCCTGTTGGCCACTCCATTCTGTTGTGGGTTATGAGGTGTCGTCAACTCCCGTTTAATTCCTTCTGCTACAAAGAAGTCCTTAAACTCTTGAGAGACATATTCTCCACCGTTGTTGCTTCTCAAGGCCTTCATCTTCTTCCCCAACTCTTTCTCGACCAAATATTTGAGCTCACAAAACTTTGTGAAGGTTTGGTACTTCTTCTACGTGATATAAATCCAGAAATTACGAGAAAAATCATCAATGAGAATCACATAATACCTTTGCTTCATTGTGGATGTCATCGAGAATGTTCCACACACATCAATATGAACTCACTCTAATATTGCCTTTGCTTGACTGTCTCGATCATGAAAGGAAGACTTGGTGTACTTTCTCAAGGTATAACCTTTTCATGTGTCAACTTGTTCAAGTTTACCTTTGGGAAGTTCTGTAGATATCTTCTGCATTATCTTCAAAGCCCCATGATGCAAATGGCCCAACCTCCTGTGCCACAACTCGCCAATGTCTCTGCTTTGCACCAATTCTGCTTTCGTACTCAATATTGCACAATCATCTACCTCTAGTTTATAGAGATTCTTCACCCGAATCCCTATCCTCTTGGTCTGACCCGTGGCTATGTGTCTTAGGAACACCTTTCCTTTACTGAAGACAACATCATAGCCATTGTCCTCGAACATCGCGACTTATACCAAGTTCTTCTTCAGTCCAGGCACATACTTCACATCTGTCAAGGTGATAGGAGCTCCATGCTCCCTCTGAAAAGCAACCATTCCCACTCCTGAAACACTATACTTTCCGTCGTCACCCATCTCTATGCGCATCTTGAGGTCTTTCTCCTCCAAGGTACTGAATAAACTTTTATCACCGGTCATGTGGAATGAGGCTCCACTGTCAATATACCAGACACAACCCATCATCAATGACACCATGCATGCAATGAGGGTAAAGTCCATTTCGAACTGAGAGGCTAATGCCTCACCTTCCGATCCTTCTGAGGATCCCTTCTTGGACTTCTTCGATGGGAAATTAGTCGCATAATGTCCCATCTCAATTTAAGTATGATATGAATTCAATTTTCACCTGCAACCCCGAACTTCAAACTTCGAATTCTCTTCTCCGTATATTGTTCACTGATCCAATAAAATCAGCCTTGATACCATGTAGAAATTCTGCAAATTCTCTACAAATATTGCTCTGAGATCATATAGAAAATCTGACTATAGATTAACTCGATAATGCAATATACCAAAGCAAAATATTATAACCTACTTCTACTATCAATTTTCGGAAGCTTAAAGATCGAGTTGAACACACATAACCAAAAGAAGAATCAATGCACAATACACATGAAAATTCTCAGGGGAAAGCCTCAGCTAAAAACCCCACTATCTATATTATCATACAAGGTGGAAATACATCAGAATTATACAAAGCCTTAGCTCTCACAGCTAGCCAGCTCTTAGTACAATCCTCCTGGATGCTCACAGGCAAACCTGGCTTCTCACAAGCCTTCTTCTCTACCCTCCAAGCTCCTATTTCCTTGCGCTTCCTAGTGGATGATTCTCACCTCACCAAGTGGAACACTACTCTAACACACTGTCAAAACTACGCAATCCTCAAGGAACCTTACCTTGACTGCATGCATGAGTTACCTTTATAGGAAAACACATGCAACGGATAGTACTCTGTCCTTGACATTTAGCTCAACTGGGCCTTTCTTAGAATAGACATGCATGAGTTTCTGATGAGGGAATCTACAGTTATTTGGAGTACACTAGTTGAGTGCATGCATGCATCAACTGACTAATAACTCACAATTAGTTCCTCAAACGGTTTGGAACTAATTTAACTAGACTTAACTCAGTAAACTTAGTTAACTAATTACAACTCAAATATAACTCAATCTTATCTCCTTAATTAAGGGATAATCTCCTTAATTTAAGGGATAATTGTTGCATGACTTCAGAAAGACTTCTAACTTGAATTTCTCCAAATAATTAATCCATAATGAATTAATTAATTATTTCCAAGCAGCTGGTGAGACTAAATTCGATTTTAATTCAAATTTTAATTCAAGGAAAAATTAAAATTGGAATATTCTTGTTGCCACATTTCAACACCACCAATAACCTGAAGCTCTACAAGGTGAGTAATGTCATGCTTAAGATATCTCTAATCATATGCCACTAGATATTTGTTGCAATTCCAACATGTAACTCAAGGAAAGAGGGAAAATCTTACCCCTCCTAGACAATCCAATGATGATGTAAATATCCTCCTTTATAGGTTAATACCACAAATCAAAATAAAATCTAAATGTATTCCTATCGTGGTCCCAATGACAAACAACTTTTTGTAAAAATAAGGAGTTCACCCTAAGCGATGTATCATCCTCATAAAAATTGATATCATCCTCGTAAAAATTGAGGAGGCCAACATCTTCTGCAGCTTGTTCCCATATTTTGTTGACATCCTTCCAAGGGCTCTTTCCACAAGGATTCCATTCACTTCATGCATTAATTAATGGCTTCCCTCTTGGTATGGGATATAAATGTTGCATGTTTTTGGGAGTTAGGAAACTTCTAGTTCCATTGAAGGATGACTTTGATATGGTGAAATTTTCCACTCAAAGGTTACAACTCTTATTTTTTTGTGCAATGAATAGGGAAATTTTCCACAAGACATGACGATTCAAAATGTAGGTTAATTCTCTAAGTTGGATGCCGCCCACAAAGTGGATGGGGTTCCATAGATGGTGTGATAGCATATTATGTTTATATAACTCACGCAGCAGGCTCTTATATTCTCCATTGCACTCATAAGAAACATCCAAAAAGGTTGTTGAAGAGGTGACCTTATAGGGTCTCCTCTCAAAAAATTCTTAAATTGGAACAACATATACCTCTCATATTAAAACATGTAATACATAGGGTGCCCTGTGACTTCTCCTCTAGGATTTTTGCTTGTGTTTACAACTTATAAGTCTTTTCCACTTCTTTTCTTAGTCATTCCTTTCACTAGTCCCATTTTCAGTTTTGGATCTCTAAATGCTTGGCCCATCTCTCTCTGAGGTTCTTGATTTCCTGATGATGTTCACCCAAGGACACTGCCCCTTCCCTATAGAATGTTTCCACCACTTTCCATTTGGCCACATGGGAATATTTCCAAGTTTCATCCTCTAACTTTGCTTGTGTTTCCTCATCTTGCATGGTAGGTTACATTTCAACTTTTTCGAAAGCCATTTCCTCTATCATAACTCTTTTTATCTAAATAGCCATAACCTAAGGTTGAGGATTCTCTTCCCTATTTTGAATATCCTTTTATTCCATAGATATTTCCTCTATTTGTGTGCCTCTATTGCATCTACTCCATGGATTGTTCTATCAATTTTTTCTCTTTCTCCCTCTTCTATGGAATATATAATGTTTAGTTCTACTACTCAAGAAAGAAAATTTAAGCATTCCTAGGTTTGGACAACTTGGAGCTTTGATTCCAGGTGTCTTAATTTTGTATGCATATTCTTATTGATTTCTATTAATGCCTTATTATATTTAACAATACTTGAATAAAAAGGTATAAAATATGAAATACTTGTGAACAACTACTTCTTTTTATGCTTGTGGAGTCTCCTATTGACTGGATTGACATTGGTAATATCCATTATGGGTGTTGCAACAACTATATCTCCTTTTCCTCTTGTTGACTTAGGTGTTACAAGAGAGGTGCCTTCTATTGGTTCTTATGTCTCAATAAAGGTTTGCTTTTCATTTTCCTTGTTTTTCTTCACCTCCGATTCTTGTGTAATAACAAGGTATTTTTACTTAATTCCTTCATTCAGTCTCCCTATTGATTCAGGTGTTGTAGTAGAGGTCTTACCCTCATCTTTTCCATATTTATTGGCTTCCTCCCCTACTGGTTCTTATGTAACAACAAGGTTGTACTTTCCTCCATTGGCTCAGGCTCTATAGTCTTTGCAGTAATCTCTTCTTTTGTTGATAATTTTGTCATGTTTTTCTTTGGGATGGTCCTATGAGAGAACCTTTTAGCCTCTAACTTCCTTATGTATTGAACCCTTCTAGTTGAGGGTAGACTTCCAGTGATATTGATGTCACTATCATGAGAGGTTTCTTGTTATTTTCCTGTCTCTGGCCCTAGTATTACAACACTTATTGTCACAACTCCTTCAACAGTCTCCTCTATAATATAGATTAGTGCAATATGTTACTCCTTAATCCAAGTTGAAACCTATTTTATTTGTGTTACAAGAATTAGATCTATTGGCCCTTATCCCTTGGATTCTCACTCTAATAGAGTTGGTGGAAGTCATATGAGCTCATCCCAAGTATGGCCCACCTATTATAATGCATGCATGATGATAATATTGACAAGGAAATGGTGTGAGAGGAAGTCCATTAACTATTCGACCTTTTAGACTCTTATGACCATATGTTATAGAATCTTCCAAAAGAAGAAGGGCACATTAACTAATATCTAGTGCCATAAGTGATTTAACAACTTCAGGTGATACCAAAAAACAACTGTGTCTCCCTTCCATGGTAAATACTTCTATACAAAGTATGTTACGCCGGCATATGGTTGTCTTAGAGATTTTCAGTCAAAAAAATTTATTTTCTTTACCAAAATCTATTCTTGTAAAAAATAATATTTTACTTTTGTATCAATACAATTAAGGAAAACCATTGTTCTCCCATAGGAGGTAATCTTGTTACCATGGTCATTGTTTCCTCATCAAATGTAATTGGAAGCCTTCCAACCATCGTCTTGTTTCCTTGAAAATTCTAGGTGAATTCTAACAATACTTCATCACTAAAACCATATAACCTTTTTTCATAGACTAACTGAAGTTTTTAACCCTATACATAAATTACCTACAAATTAATTCTTAAAAAGTATAAAATATACAATGGCGAGAATAAGAAATATAGACAAATATTTTTCTCCTAAACCCCAAAACTGGGAAAACCAAATTAATTTTTCATTATATTTCTTTCAATGTTACAATACATTATATACATTTAGAAGCATTCATAAACCCCCAATGCATTAAACCTGGATTAGAACATAACCGTAATTCCCTTGAATGGATCTATAACATAACTGTAGTTCCCTTGTCACCCCCCGCAACCCCCCCCCCCCCAACTATGCCTAACACAACATAACAATGTCGACATCTAGTCATGCAAAGAATATAACACGTACCCAACATTCTCTCACTTGTTTTTTTTATTTGAACATAGGGAGCCATAGGATTATACAATCTTTTCTCCAGGGCTAGAACACCCATTGTTTCTCTACACCAAGAAAACTTCTTAATGCTCATAGAATTTGTCAATGCATTTGCAACATTCTTTAAAGTGTCTGCTTTTACCAAAAATACATTTTTGTCTTCAATCATATCCCTCACAAAGTGATACTAAAATCAATATGCTTTGTATTTGAATGATAAGTAAGTTTCTTTGCCAAGAAGTTTTCACTTTGGCTATCACAATGTATCCTTATAACTCATTGTACCAACCCCATACCCTAAAATAATCTCTACAACCAAACTGCTTCCTTGCTTGCATGAGTGGTTTTCATGTATTCAACCTCTCTAGTTGAAAGTGCCACTACAAATTGTCTCTTTCTCATCCAACTGACTACTCCAAATAGGATAAACACATATCCACTTGTAGATCTTCTTTGATCCAGATCTCTAGCCTAGTCTCCATCGACAAAGCCATGTATGTACAACACTCTGTCCAATCCTAGTCTTCCTTGGTACTACAAACCATAATCACAAGTTCCAAACAGATACTTGAAAACTAGCTTTATTGTTGTCCAATGCTCCTTCCCTAGTTTTGACATAAACCTGCTCAATACTCCCACTACATGTGAAATTTTTAGTCTGGTGTAGACCATTGCATACATCAAACTACAAATCACACTCACATAAGGAACACAAGACATTCCTCTTCCACTTCTTGTGTCTTGGGACACTATTCTATACATATATTTACACCTATAGGAAAGGGAACCTTCACTAGTTTACGACCTTGCATATTAAACCTCGACAATATTGTCTCGACATACTTCCTCTGGTTTAACCATAGCTTCCTCTTTACCCAATCTCGTTTAATTTCCATTCCCAAAATAAAGTTTGCAGCACCAAGATCCTTCATGTCGATTTTAGAGGACAATTGGGTCTTCACATCCTGGATAATTTTGCTGTCATTTTCAATCAACATCATATCATCCACATACAAGATCAAATAAATAACATGATCACCAAGTAATTTATAATACATATAGTGATTCACTTTTCTCCTTGTGAAGCCAAGTTCCTGTATATATGTATCAAATTTTTGATACTGCATCCTTGGTGATTTCTTTAACCCATACAAAGACTTCTTTAACCTACACACAAATTCATTCTTACCATTCAAAGCAAAGCCTTCCATCTACTTCATGTAGATATCTTCTTCCATATCCCCATTTAGAAATGTTGTCTTCACATCCATTTATTCTACCTAAAAATCAAAAGCAACAACAACAAATAAAAGTAATATAATATAAGCTAACATGGAAACAGGAGAAAAAATATCACCAAAATGAATTCTTGGCACCTAGGAATAACCTTTCGTTACTAATTGAGGTTTTTATTTCTCCACTTGTCCTTATATATTCATCTTCTTATTAAACACCCATTGCTTCCAATCAGTTTTCTTCCAGGAAAAAAATCCAACAGATCCCAAGCCTCATTTTTTTTCCAAATTGGCTACCATTTCTTCAACCATGGCATTCTTTCAGAGTTTTCCATCCTTTGAATCCACTACCTCCCTGATAGTTCTAGTGTCATCATTAGTAACAGATAAAGAAAAAATTGAACAAAAATTAGATGGACGATACCTCTATGGATTCCTTCTTTCTCGAACTGATCTCCTCAAAACTGGAGTGTGTGGTTCTTCTTCCTCTGATTCTTGTTCTTTTGTGGAGTTTGGATCTTCATTCTTCATATTAAACTCTATCTTCTCTGGTTCCTTTCCCCTCGGTAGGAATTATTGTTTCATGAAATCCTTCACTTCTCTAAACACCACATCTCAATTGTGCACAACCTTCCTTTTTATGGGTTCCAAAATGTGTAACCTTTTAAACCATCTTTATTCCCAATAAAGATACACCTTTCAAATTTACTATCCATCTTGGTTCCTTTCTCCTTTGGAACATGTACATTTGCATCACAGCTAAATACATTGAGATGTGAGAGGGAGGGTTTCTTACCACTCCATACCTCATGTGGAGTCTTATCCTCCAATGTTGATGAAGGTGATCTATTAAACAAGAAACATCCAATATCCACTTCCTCTACCTAGAATTCCTACCTTAATCTAGCATTACTGAGCATGCTCCTTTCCTCTTTCCTCGATATCCTATTCATTCTTTTTTCAACTTCATTCTATTGAGGTGTGTATGGAGTATTCTTTTTTCATTCTATACCACACTTTTTACAAAACTCATTGAATTCCTTCTTGTAGATCTCTCCACCATTATCTGTCCTCAACACCTTGATATTCTCCTCTATCTGATTTTCCACCATAGCCTTAAATTATTTAAACTTGTAAAAGACTTAAGATTTCTTCATGAGGAAATGCATCCATGTATTCCTCGAGAATTCATCTATAAATGAGAAATAGTACACAAATTTATATAGTGATGGAACTGACATAGGTCCAAACACATCACTTTGCACAAACTCTAATATTCATTCTTCCCTCTTAGCACCTGAGGGGAAATTCACTTGATTTTGCTTCCCATATACACAATGTCCACATAAATCAAAATCTAGAGAGAAATGAGAGATACGAGATACCTTCTACCATGCCATTACCATGTATTATCTAAAGGCCCTTCTCTCTAATATGTCCTAATTCTTTGATGCCATAACATAATATTTTAACTAGATACTACAAGATTTGTTGCTCCACTTTTAGGAACGAAAAACTAGTTGCGCCCATCAATAACAATTCTTCCCAGAATCTTGTTCATAATTCCAATCTGAAATCCCCTCATCAATACCAATTCTACTCAAACCATCTTGTAGGTATCTTTCTCGAAAATTATCTTTACACCTACACTATCCATATTGCTTAAAAAATTAGATTTCTTACCAATATAGGAATGTGCAAAACACCAGGAAGTGTTCTAATCCTTCTACTTATCATCTTCAACTTGACTTTTCCTCATTCTATGTTTATGGTCTTCTTGACATCACCTAAGAAGACATCGCCACCATCATACTTCTCATATTTGCGGAATCACTCCCTATGAGGAGTCATATGAAAGGATGAACCTGAGTCAATCGATCGTGATTCATAACCTACATGTGTACTTGAAGAAGCAAAGTAAAAAACTCCACCTTCATCAGGGGTGGTTTTCAAATCTATAGAAGGAGCCTCATCAAATCCTTTTCCTTTCTCAGCAATTTTAGATCTACAATCTTTCTTTTAGTGCCCTTCTTTTCCACATTTCCAACATACCTTTACAAATTTTCCTGGATATTTAGATCTACCTCTAGATTTAGATATCCTGCTTGAGGAATTATTTCTATTTCTATTACGGGATTGTTCTCTTACAGACAAGGCATATCCATTCTGACTCTCCATATTTTTTTGTCTCATCTCTTCCAACAACAAGGTTGAGACTATTTCATAAAATTTCAAGGTAGTTGTATTGCTACCTATGGAAACAACTTGACTATCCCATGAGTCTGGTAGAGAACATGAAAAATTGTTGAACTTATCTTTGTTTGAAATTTTAAAATCAACAAATAATAAATGACTTACCATAATATTGAAGGCATTCATATGCTCTATCACCACGTCTCCATCCCTCATCCTCATGTTATACAATTTTTTCCACAGAAATATTTTGTTCACTGGGGACTTAGATTGATACAAAGCCCCTAAATTTTCCCACAAAGCCTTTACTATGGCTTCTCTTGAAACATTCATTAATACTGAATCTGAGACACACAAATGTATTGTGTTATTTTCCTTCTGATCCAACTTGGTCTAGTCTTCTATTGGCATTGTCATTGGTTTAGTACATGGGTCCACCATGATCCACTAATATTTATCCACCAAAATATCCTCCATATTGAGCTTCCATATCCAAAAACTTTGTCTGTTGAATTTCTCGATCTCTATCTTTCCACTATTCGTTATCTCCTTTCATCGCAAGAATCAATCCCACAAATCTCCCACTATAACAGGGTTTACCACATGCCCGAGAAAAACCCCTTAACCACAAAGGCATCCCCTTGAATCAAAAACTATTTTGATACCAAATGAAGGTTTTAACATTGTACAAAAATTACCTACAAATGAATTCTTAAAAAATAGAAAATATACAATGGCAAGAACAAAAAATATACACATATTTTTCTCCTAGAACCTAAATTTGGGAAATCCAAATTGATTTTTCATTATATTCCTTTCAATGTTACAATACATTATATACATGTCAAAGCATTCCTAAATGTTGAAATATGGCAACAAGAATATTCCAATTTAATTTTTCCTTGAATTAAATTGTGAATTAAAATCAAATTTAGTCTTAACAGCTACTTGGACATAATTAATTAATTTATTTTAAATTAATTAGTTGGAGAAATTCAAGTTAGAAGTCTTTCTGAAGTCATGCAAGAGTTATCCCTTAAATTAAGGAGATAAGATTGAGTTATATTTGAGTTGTAATTAGTTAACTCAGTTTACTGAGTTAAGTCCAGTTAAATTAGTTCCAAGTTGTTTGAGGAACTAATAGTGAGTTAACAGATAGTTGATGCATTAATGCCCTCAACTAGTGCTACTCCAGTTAACTTAAAATTCCCTCATCAGAAACTCATGCATGTTTATTCTCAGAAAGACCCAGTTGAGATTAATGTTCAAGGACAGTGTAATATCTGTTGCAAGTGTTTTCTCATGGAGAAAACTAATGCATGCAGTAAAGGATTCATCCTTGAGGATTACACAGTTTTGAAGGCTTGGTGTTGGGCATGGAATCCCCCCACAGCATGGTTTGGGGCTCAAAGCCCAAGTTTTGAGTAATATGGTTGTAATAACTCTACGAATTGCGGGCGCGGAGCGCGAGTTGTATGTTATAGTCATAGGGTTGTTCGCCCCAAGTTTGGAATGTAGTGTTAGCCTACCCATGGTCCACGGACCATGGGATTGTATAAATAGAGCGAGGCTCTAAGTTGTAAAGTAGTCAAGTAAGTAAGAGAACCAACGAATGGAGTCTGAAAGATAGCATAGAGAAAGATTCTAGTATCTTGGGTCGTAGTAGTAGGAAGAGGCTCTATAGCTGAGTGCGTAGAGGCCTAGTAGAGTCCGCAACTGAGTGCGCAGACCCCTGCAGCTCAGTGCGCAAGGCGGAGGTGAGTATGTAACCAAGGAAGAAGAATAATAAAGAGAAGTTTTATCTTAATTTCGTGTATCCATTCTTATGTTATTACATGTGCGATATCAAGTACAATTATATTGTTTATTTACTGTGCGCTTTTGTATGAATGGTGAATATTGTTATGTATACATGAAAGCATACAGATAAGCTAAGTTAATTGACTAATATCAGGCTTATACTAAGGGTTTTCGGTAATAACATTGTTTGGGCCCCAAGTAGGACTGCGTGAAGACAGCATCACCGACTACAGGGTACTGATAATTTCACGTAGCGACGTGCGCGCAGGGTTAAACCGCGGACCTTTAGAACCCATCAGACATCCCCAGGGTGCGAAAGCCTGGTTCTAGCACCCTCCCATACTACTTCGACTGAGACCTCAGTCCCCATTCCGTGGACTGTTGCCGAAAGGGCCAGTAGTACCGAGATTTGTTTGGCTAAATCATCTCTGAACCTGGGCCAGGTCCTAACAAGCCAAAAAATGGTTCTGTTGCCAAGACCGGGTTCTACATAAGGGATGTCTGATGTCGTGTCACTGGAATCCAACGAAGAAAGAAATTGAAGGGTGGTTAGACAGAAATATTCACGAGTTCGCAATGCAGGAAAACAGAAATCTGTGAGTATCAAAGGAACAGTGGTTGGAGTGCTACTTATATATAGAAATCCACGAAATTTTCTTTGCATCATTTCCCTCTGGGTTGTATGAGTGGATCGTGAAGCTAGCGGACAGTCAGGGAAGGTGTAGGCTCAACAAACCAATCATGTGGACTCCAAAATTAGTGCGCAGACTAGAAGCAATGGAAGATAAGATCACACGCGTTGTGGACCATTGGCTCGATCGAATTATAGGAGGATTTATCATTGAGTTTGTGGTAGACACAACATTCAGCTACAGCGAGGCGGAACGACACTTCCTCAAAGGACCACGAGGTAAGTACATTAAATCTTTGAACACTTGGGTTAAGATGCTATTGTGAGAAAAGCGAGTTATGTGAATAAATTGATGTTTGGGGCTACGCGAAGTGGGAGGATCTATAGAAACGAAGGTAGCGCAGAGATAGAGAATAACCCCTTGATTTCGCCTCGGTGGGAAAGCGAGGAAGAGCTCGCGAAATTTTCTCCGAGAAGCGTGGTCAGTCTGATAAGACAGTGAATTCCACACCTACCACCTCCACCTACACCACCACTAGTCTCACCATCTTCACCTCCATCTCCGCCCACACCACCTCCACCACCACCACAGTTTAATATGGCGAGCGCGATAAAATTGTTGGTATTCAGGGGAGTAGAGAGTGAAGATCCGGACCAATTTTGGTTCGTGGTAAGGGTTGTATGGGAAGCACAGGGGGTTGTGGATTACAATATAAATAAGGCAATGTTGGTGAGCATGTTACAGGATCATGCATTGACATGGTACATTAAGCATTCTAATGACCATCCAAATGCAGGGATCATAGAGATCCAAGCTGCGCTGAACAGGGAATTTAGCAGGCCAAAGTCAGAGACAATTGATTATCAAGTTTAAGGAAATCGAGATGCTTCCAGGTGAGACACCATGGGATCTGGACCAAAGACTGAAGAGTATGATTCACAAAGCCAACATGACCTTGACAGATGGGCAGCACCTCGCATGGTTTGTAGCGTCACTAACACTGCAATTAAGAACGGTGCTGTCGCAACATAAATTATCCACCTAGGTCGAAGCTTTGGAGATTGCAATGAGACTGCACGAGACACCAATACAAGATCCTGGTCTGGGAGTCTAGCAAATCCACGTGCAACTGCAAAATTTGTGTCTGGAAATGCAGAGTTTGAAACAGGACAAGACAACTCACCCAGAAGCGTGCAAGGAGGTATGGTGCATAAAATGCAAGGGCCAGGGGCATGACAAAAACCATTGTCCAGTCTTCACGAATTACTTGGTGGGAGGAGGGTTGATGCCTTTAAGACCAGAAGCACAAGCAGGACCGAACGCAATGCCTGCATTGTGGTGCGCGATCTGTCAGATAGGAGGAAAACACACTACGGATAATTGTCATCTATTGCAGAAGTATACGTAGACGTCCCAACAATTATTCTATAATTTCTGCAGGTCGGTAGGCCATGATGAGTGCACCTACAGAAGTTACGAGCTAATGATGGATCCAACTCCTACCTATAGCGTGCAGGCTGAAACACGAGCCCTCAACCCAAATGTGGGAATGGCACACACTGGATTCCAAGGGCGCAGATGAGGCTGAGGAGGAATGGGACCAGGAAAGGGTTGCGGACAACTAATTTGTTACAATGGTGGAGGGCTAGGGCACTATGCCACGAATCTAATAAGAAAATCATGTTTATAATGTACTCAGTTTGATCATGAGGCAGAATACTGCCCTACACTAATAGCAAGACTGCGCGAGAAAGGGGTACTCCAGCCTCCCCCAACTCAGAATTTGCAAATGATGAGGTCTGAGCCAAGCGAAGAGGACGCGAATGTAAACATAGTGCTCAGAAGTGGTATCACGACAGGAGATGACAAAGGTAAGCAACCTGAAGAAAGCGTGTGGATTCGCAAGGCTCCTACAAAGGAACCTGAATTTGATTTAGAGCATGTGAAGGAGACATTCATGGAAGCTAAGAAGAGCTTCACGGAGGCCTCCACTTCACGTAGTAAGGATCAACTAGAGCTGGAGATGGATCCTTCAATGATCACTACCTTTCTGGAGACATGTATGAAACTGTTGTGCGACAGCAAAGCTATGAAAGGGCTGCAGGAACTTATCACTAGGTGCACTAGGTCAGGAGAACCGTGCATAGTCCGGAAACTCGAAAAGCACATGTCGCACACAGGAAGGGAGATGAGATTGACTGCGCAAATCGAGGAGTATGAAATGGATCAAGTAATTCTAGATCTAGGATCAAACGCGAATGTACTACTAAAAAAAACATGGGAACGCATGGGAGGCCAGCGCTACAATGGTCTCCTATTCAACTGTGAATGGCGAACCAACAGAAGATCTTACCCATGGGAAGATTGCAAAGAGTAATGGTGGATATTGAAGGTGCAAGCGTGGTAGTGGATTTTGAAGTGATAGAGATTTCCGATGACAGCAATCCCTATCCCACTCTATTAGGAATAGACTGGGCCACCGATATGAATAGAGTAATAAATCTAAAGAAGCACAAAATGATTTTTGAGAAAAAGTCACTACGCGTAGTGGTGCCTTTAGACCCTGCGAAAGGAGCGCGCTACACAGAGCCAGTGCACGATGACAAGAGAAACTACGAGATAGACTGTATATACAAGATAACCGCTTAGGAATAGGATTGTGTGAATCCTACAGCGGATGGCCGAATTTCGTGGGAACGCGAAAGCTTCTGCACATCAGATTCGAATGAGGAAATAGAACGATGGCAGAATCAGTTACACGAGGTAACCACGCTAAATTGCAACATGATTGTTAGATCATTGCACTGCCTAACAATAGAGGTAAGGGATCTTCCTATGTATGATAGATTGACATCGGTGGATGCATTCCTAAAAAAAATTGAAATTGCAGTGCCAGAACAGTAGCGGTTTGATGCTCTGAAATGGGCACTACGCGCGACGCCCGCAAGGTGGTGGGGTACACATCAGAGAAGTATTGAGAGATGGCGTGAATGTAGAAGAGCGATGCTTATACGATTTGGAAAACCCCATTTACAGATGAGAGCCGATTATGAGGAGAAAAATAGCTTGTGCGCCCACCTTTCCAAATGGGTACAGGTGTATGGTACGTAGCCCGCCCGAACGCACACCGCTATCACAATAGGGAACAGGGACAACAAGCAGAAGCAGGCAAGACAAGTGCGCGAATGTCGAAGCATGATAAAACCTAGCGCACCAAACATCATACACGGGGAAGCCTTTGACAAGGTGTGCGAAGTACTAAACAAGGTCCACCATGTGAGATGCACCGACTGGGACCTGCGCGTACCAACGGTTGTATGGGCTTATAAGACCATGTGCAAAACTCTGCCCGTGCAAGCGTTTCCGAAGCTGGAGTTCGAAGCAGGGGCTGTAGTCCCTGTGGAGCCTGCGAAGATGAGTCTGTGCATAACGGCACTCGTAGATACGATGGTCTGCACCGACCGAAACGAGGAAATTGCACAGTTACACGAAACATAACATATAAGACATAAGGAAGAAATCTGACGGGGAAACTGTAGACTTCGTGAACTTGAAAAAGACCAGGTACGATTAAGGAAGAAAAGTGTTTTAATGGACGCAGAGGTCAAGAAGCTGGAAACCGAAATAAAGGAAGCATTTCTCATCAAGAAACCGAGGATGGCAAGGCAAGGTGCGTACAGTCATACTGACAAATTGGAAAGATATCGTCAGGAATTGGTTAGTCTGTTTTCGTGGCTGAGACCACATCTCGCCAAACGTAGTGACCAGGGTAGTGCAATACAAATAGTAGAGTGCGCAATGGCGATCACTACAAGGGAAGATGAGGATTCCCCGCGAACCATGATGAAGGACAAGATGAAGCACCAGGCGGGTAGTGCGCCCCCCTGAATAGTTGTAGGAAGGACAGTCTTAACGCTTTAGGTAGTTGAAAGGGAGCACAAGACTATAAAATATTCTGCCTGGGGGCTGCGCGATATGAGAGGTGCGCGCCGGAGCAGGACACTACAGGGTTCGCGACCGCGCACAGAAGGCTGCACTGCCATGCGGGTCGGCTGGGAAGTGATCATTGGTGTCACTGTTCATGATGAGATGTTTGATTTGAGGCCAAATGGAGCGAGCGGCGGACATTTAAGGCGAAAGTTATGGGCAAGATTTGGGAAAATCTGCCGCCAAGAAAGCATTGATGGCCCAAAATGGGGGAGAACGGTCGAATTTTAATTCAAAAGGCACTATAAAACTCAAAGGGCTAGCCAGCAGACAACACTTGGTCAATTGAGCATTGAGCACTTAAGCAGAGCACAAAGTGTTGAGAGCCAAGCGATAATAGAGCCCCTAAGTTCGCAAAAGACAAAATATGGTGTAGAGATGATGACAACCACTAAGGATGGGTTGGGAAGTGAGGAAGGAACCGCAGGTGAGGCTACGCAGACCTCCATGGTACAGGATGTTCCTGAAGGAGTTGGGGTTGTGACAGAAATCCCTAAATCACCGCGGATGCCGAGGCCGAAGAAGGATAAGTAGGCAATGGGACCAGTACACATGTCCCCAAGGAATCCGAGGCATAACAAGTTATCTATGGAAGAAAAAAGGAAGACGGTCATGATTGAATCATATGAGGAGGAAGAAGATTTGAAAGCCCTGATCCGCCACAGAAGAAGAAGAAGAAGACATGGAGGAGGACATCCAACCGTTGCGCTCTACCATGAAACTACTTGCGTATGTCCCTCTGCAAAAGGGTAAAGAAAAAGTAACAAAGGATTTGGATGCAACGAAGTGTTCACTCCAGACCCTGCTCCTCCCCAGTGGAATTGTATTTGAGGGCTCGCACCTAGGCCATGTGCCCAACATGAAATTTGAAGACTGGGACCTCACGGACAGCGAAAAATTCCCACACTTAGAGACGAAAAACCTGATGAAGCAGAATACAGAGGGGGCAGTGATAGAGTTAGATCCATGAAAATGGCTGCGTAGTGTGGAAAAGGTCAGGCTGCTGCACTTGCTATGGATTCCACATTTCCACCATGCGCCCATCACCATTTTCGTCATCAGGCAGCTACTCTGCCTAGTGCATGATGGGTATCTATGGCTGGAGGAGCCTATTCCCATCACGGCAGACCTCATCCACCAGATTTCTCGGCTTCCCTATAAGGGAAAGGACCCCGTGACGATAGCCGGGAAAAGTAGTGATCTGGCTCTCACAGAGGCCATGAAGGCAAAGTATAAGCTGGAGAAAAAGAAGAGGGGATACGCCATCTCTAGCATCAAGGATAAGGGGGTGCGCGTAGCCACCCAACTCCTGGTCGATAAAGTGATGAGATACCAGTGCCAGTGGTCGCGTTGGCCGAATAATGCATAAAAGGGGTCCAGTTCAACTGGGCCGAGTTCCTCTGCGAGGAGTTCTTGTTAAACTATCATGAAGCCTAGGAGTAGGGTAATACCTTCCACTACCCGTGGTTGCTCTTATCCATCTTGCTCATAGCGGGAGAATTTCAAAGGATAGTCAGTTCCCGAACATTGAGCGAGACATACCAGAGGCCGCGAAGTATGCTTCGCTCTAGGCCACCAAGGACACGAAATGGATTTACGATATAAAAAATTTCAGGGTGCTCATGGAGGCGAGCATCTGAATGTGGATCAACAGGAGGCCCGCCTGTCACCGACGGTGCACAATAGTCTACAGAGTTTTGCAAACTTCAAGGTGGATATGCACAACATATACATTAAGGTGCGGAAGGATTCGGTGAAGCAGTGGATGAAGCTACCATTCGTAGCCACTGATGACGTGATATTTACAGTATTGGAGACATGGCCTCCCGAGTGGCGCACCCCAAATTTGGCAGAACTGGAAAAAGCGGCAGCATAGAAAAAGAAGGATGATGCCAAGTTGCGCGTCACCCAACTCGCTACAAGAAGGCAGAATGAAAAAGTGGCAGCAGAGGTAAGAGAAGTCCGCGAAGCTGCACAGGAAGCCATGGAGCAAAAGAAGGTTGTAGAAGTATAAGTAGCAGTGCAAATAGCAGAGGCCGCAACAGTACAGGTAGAGGAGGGCCAAGAAATGTCCTCAGGGTAGAAGGCAGAGGACACAGAAGTAGCAGAAGGGAGTGCGGGCCCAGGGACCGCGTCCACACAGCTCAAACAGTCGCACATCACAGAGAGAACGGGTCCAAGGAAAAAAGTCAAGGCCTCGAAGCTGGACATTGACCCGATCACCTTAACTGAAGGTGATCTCCATGACATCGATGAGACGGTCCGCGATGTCACCAATGAAGTGCTCCAAGAGTTTATGACAAAGCATCAAACTGCGTTGGGGGCCCTACGAGCACAGTTGCAGGAGTTGTAGGTGCGGCCCCCTCAAGAAGGTACCTTGTCTACCCATGTCGCAACAAGCACGTCAGCAGAAGAATAGATGCTATGTGTGAGGATGGCCAACACAATAGTATTGCCATATGGAGCGCTAATCTTGGAAAACACGATGGATCGAGTGATGGTTAATATGATGAAAGGCCTTGGCCTCAATTTGGCTGCTCTTCCTCGGGACACACTCTATCGGCTACAGGATGGGATAACAGCACAACTCCGCACCAAGGAGAGCTGCTTGATCCAGGTTCTGAGCGAGTAGAAGATTAATATAGAACAACTTAGCTTGCAGCGCAATGAGTTGGTGTCGCAAACCAAAAGTTGGTGTAGACAATTGATGACGTTTGCTATCATGTCCCAAAGTTGTCCATTGCAGCAGATCTACCGACAGAAGTGCGGATCCACTATTTGGCAAGTGCAGTCCAGCTGGAGCTGAATCTCCAGCTTTCCGAGTTGCGGTTGAAGGTGCAGCCTTCCACTCCCCTAGAGGTTAGATAATAGAATGCCAACGGTATTGCAGCAGGGATGGAAGAGATTGGAGGTGCAGTGCGCGACTCTACCAACATGTTGGACCAAGTGCTTGAGGTCCTCACGATGTTGCAGGAGGACTCCAACATCCAGCAGCTGGAGACTGAGGCACGCGAACTCTAGCAACAGTATGACAGCGTCAGAGGGACAGCGTAGACAGTAGTCCTTACTCAGTGATTTGCAAGGATGCAGAAAGCCAAGGCACTAAAAGAGCAGGTAGACATGGCGTGCCATAAGGAAGTAGTTCTCAAAGCACGCGTCCAACCATGGATTGAAAAAGCGTTCACAATCACAGCAGATATTGAAGGAAAGATTGCGCAGATTCAAGGGATGCATGCATAGATGCATTGCAGCATGCCGGAAACAGAGGGCTCAGAAGCAAGAATGCAGAACGTACTGCAAGCAACAACTCAGTGCGCTGCAGACATCAAGACCGTACGGGAACAGTTGGAGGGACTCTGCACCACGATCGCCACGCCGACAGAGTGACTCAAGGGCAAGTCACAATGTTTGTGTTGGGGGCCTGTTGGGCATGGAATGCCCCCACAACATGGTTTGGGGCTCAAAGCCCAAGTTTTGAGTAATATTGTTGTAAGAACTCCGCGAATTACGGGCGCGGAGCGCGAATTGTATGTTAGAGTCATAGGGATATCCTCCCTAAGTTTGGAATGTAGTGTCAGCCTACCCATGGTCTGCGGACCATGGCATTATATAAATAGAGGGAGGCTCTAAGTTGTAAAGTAGTCAAGTAAGTAAGAGAACCAACGGATGGAGTCTGAAAGATAGCATAGAGCAAGAGTCTAGTATCTTGGGTCGTATTAGTAGGAAGAGGCTCTGCAGCTGAGTGAGCAGAGGCCTAGTAGATTCCGTAGCTCAGTGTGCAAGGCAGAGTTGAGTCTATAACCAAGGAAGAAGAATAATAAAGAGAAGTTTTATCTTAATTTCGTGTATCCGTTCTTATGTTATTACATGTGTGATATCAACTACAATTATACTGTTTATTTACTGCGCACTTTTGTATGAATGGTGAATATTGTTATGTATACATGAAATCATATAGGTAAGCTAAGTTAATCAACTAATATCGGGTTTCTAGTAAGGGTTTTGTGTAATAACATTGTTTGGGCCCCGAGTAGGACTGCGTGAAAGCAACATCACCGGCTGCAAGGTACTGACAAGTGCGCATAGCGACGTGCACTCAGAGTGAAACTGTGGACCTTTAGAACCCATCAGACATCCCCAGGGTGCAGAAGCCTGGTTCTAGCACCCTCCCATACTACTTCGAGTGAGACCTCAGTCCGCATTCTATGGATTGTTGCCGAAAGGGCCAGTAGTACCGGGATTTTTTTGGCTAAATCATCTCCGAACCTGGGTCAGGCCCCAACAAGCCAATGCTTGGTTTTTCCACTTGGTAATAGGAAAATCATCCACAAGGAAAAGCGCAAGGAAATAGGAGCTTGGAGGGTAGAGAGGAAGGCTGGAGAGAAGCCAAGATTGCCTGTGAGCATCTGTGAGGATTGTACTGAGAGCTGGCTAGATGTGAGAGCTAAGGCTTTGTATAATTCCTATTTATTTACACCATGTATGATAATACAATAGTGTGGGGTTTTATATGAGGATTCCCCCAAATTATTTTCATGTGTATTGTGTCATTGATTCTTCTTCTTATGGTTATATAGTACAGCTCAATATTTAAGCTTCCGCAAATTGATAGTAGAAGTAGGTTATACTATTCTACTTTGATTTATATTGCATTACGAGGTTAACCTATCACATATTTTCTACATGGTATCAAAGGTAGATTTGTAGAAATTTGAAGTTTGAAGTTTGAAGTTCGGGGTTTCCGGTACAAATCGAATTCATATCATACTTCAAGGTTGGCCAATGGTGTTCTATGGCTTGAGACTCAAGTATGTCGTGGAAGGTAGCTTGAATTACAGAGCATGGAAAGATAGAATGGAGGCTGTATTAGAAGACATTGGCTTGAAGGAATTCATTGATCAGGAAATCCCAGCTTCAACTAATGCACAAGAGTTGGCTGAGTGGAAGAAGTGTGGGCTTCAACTAATGCACAAGAGTTGGCTGAGTGGAAGAAGTGTGTGGCGAAGGCGAGACAGATCATCCTTGAGGGAGTTCAAAACCATATTGTCTCGAGTCTCCATGGGAAGGATACTCCATTTTCAATGTGAAAGACATTGAAGGACCTCTACCAGAACAGTAGCGACCAGAGGAAATTGGCGCTCAAGGATAAGCTTCAAAGAATCAAGATGGAAAAGGGCGATACTATTTCCACATATCTGAACAAGCTCACCACTTGTAGAGATGATCTTGGCAGTGTGGGAAATAACTACTGCCGATGATGATATGGTGAGCCTCACTCTCCTTGGCCTTCCAAAGAGTTGGAAGAGCTACCAGGAATCTATGAATGGAAGGGAGAAACTGTTGAATTGGGAACGACTCTGGTCAGATCTTATGCAAGAGGAGATCAGGAGGAGCACACGAGATGGTTCTTCATCCAAGAATGATGATGAAGAAAATCTGGCCTTAGCAAGTAAGGCAAGGAAAGGGAAGGGGAAGGCTTCCCATTTCAAATCAAATTCTTCTCATGGAGGGAAGAAGGGTGACATGTCTAAAGTAAGATGCTTTAATTTTCACAAGATGGGACATTATGCGACTCATTGCCCATCGAAGAAGTCCAAGAAGGGATCCTCGGAAGGATCGGAAGGTGAGACATTAGCCTCTCAGTTAGAAATGGACTTTACCCTCATCGCATGCATGGTGTCATCGATGATGGGCTGTGTCTGGTATCTTGACAGTGAAGCCTCATTCCACATGACCGGTGATAAAAATTTATTTAGTGCCTTGGAGGAGAAATACCTCAAGATGCGCATAGAGATGGGTGACGACAAAAGGTATAGTGTTTCAGGAGTGGGCACGGATGTTTTTTAGAGGGAGCATGGAGCTCCTCTCACCTTGAAAAAGGTGATGTATGTGCCTAGACTGAAGAAGAACTTGGTATCGGTCATGATGTTGGAGGACAAAGGCTACGATGTTGTCTTCAGTAAAGGAAAGGGTTCCTAATACATAGCCATAGGTCAGACCAAGAGGATAGGGATTCAAGTGAATAATCTCTATAAACTAGAGGTATATGATTGTGCAGCATTGAGTACGAAAGCAGAATTGGTGTAAAGCCAAGACATTGGCGAGTTGTGGCACAGGCGGTTGGGCCATTTGCATCATGGGGATTTGAAGATAATGCAGTAGATATCTACAGGACTTCCCAAAGGTAAACTTGAGCAAGTTGACGCATGCAAAGGTTGTACCTAGGGAAATTACACCAAGTCTTCCTTTCATGATCGAGACAGTCAAGCAGAGGCTATCTTAGAGCGAGTTCATACTAATTTGTGTGGACCATTCTCGACGGCATCCACAGCGAAGCAAAGGTATTATGTGATTTTCATTGATGATTGTTCTCGTAAATTCTAGATTTATTTCATGCAAAAGAAGAACCAAACTTTCACAAAGTTTTGTGAGTTCAAAGCTTTGGTCGAGAAAGAGTCAGGGAAGAAGATCAAGGCCTTGAGAAGCAATAACAGTGGAGAATATGTCTATCAAGAGTTTAAGGACTTCTTTGCAGCAGAAGGAATTAAACGAGAGTTGACGACACCTCATAACCCACAACATAATGGGGTGGCCAAGAGGAAGAACAGAACTATTGTAGGGGCAGCACGGGCAATGTTGCATGACCAAGGCCTACCACTTCACTTGTGGGCTGAGGCATGCAACACAACAGTCTATTTACAAAATAGAAGCCCTCATCACATACTTGGGATGAAGACACCAAAGGAAGCTTTCTCCGATAAGAGACCAGATGTGGGTCACTTCAGGATCTTTGGCTCATCGATATATTGCCATGTGACAAAGGATGCACGAAAGAAGCTTCAGCCGACAGTAGAGTTTGGGATATTTGTGGGGTACATTGATACATCTCACAACTATCAGGTGTACTTGCCTACCAATCAGAGGACAGTGGTTCACAGAGATCTCAAGTTTGATGAGCAGAAGGCCATGCGATTTTCCCTTG
The DNA here is from genome assembly GCA_031772625.1 of Pinus tabuliformis. Taxonomy (NCBI): domain Eukaryota; kingdom Viridiplantae; phylum Streptophyta; class Pinopsida; order Pinales; family Pinaceae; genus Pinus; species Pinus tabuliformis. The sequence goes on from CM062807.1 coordinate 145,639,132, forward strand.
AGAGGGAGCTCCAACTACAGGCTATGGAGGAACTTTTGGTTCCTAAGGAGGAGGAGCCTCAAACTGATGCAGAGTAGCTGCATGCAGAGTTTCCAGGAGTGGAGACATCCACTCAAGAAGAGTCTTCCAGAGATGGAAGAAAGTGCACAAGAGAAGCTAACAGATTGTTGGAGGATGCGAGAGAGAATGTGGGAGCACCATCTTCTTAGCACGGACAGAGGAGGTCACCTAAGAGGTACACTGGATACATTGCCCTTGCTAGGGAATGTGTTGAGATCGAGCCATCTTCCTTTGAGGAAGCAGTGCAATAGCCAATTTGGGTTGATGCTATGGTGGAGGAGTATGACTCCATAGTTTGTAACAGTGTTTGGGACATGGTTCTGAGACCGGAGAACAAGTCAGTTGTGAGTTCCCGTTCGCTTTACAAGGTAAAGAAAGCTGTTGATGGTAGTGTGGAGAAGCATAAGGCAAGATTTGTTGCCCGTGGCTTTTCACAGGTCGAGAGGATCATGTTGCTGCAGTATATTTGACAGAGGAGAAAGATGCTGACATTTTGACAAAGGCATTATCAAAGTGTAAATTCGAGTTCCATAGAGACAGGATTGTGGTGGCAGATAATCCCTTTCTTGTTGAGAGGGAGTGTTGAAATATGGCAACAAGAATATTCCAATTTAATTTGTCCTTGAATTAAATTGTGAATTAAAATCGAATTTAGTCTTAACATCTACTTGGACATAATTAATTAATTAATTTTAAATTAATTAGTTGGAAAAATTCAATTTATAAGTCTTTCTGAAGTCATGCAAGAGTTATCCCTTAAATTAAGGAGATAAGATTGAGTTATATTTGAGTTGTAATTAGTTAACTCAGTTTACTAAGTTAAGTCCAGTTAAATTAGTTCCAAACTATTTGAGGAACTAATCGTGAGTTAACAGTTAGTTGATGCATTAATGCACTCAACTATTGCTACTCAAGTTAACTGAAGATTCCATCATTAGAAACTCATGCATGTCTATTCTGAGAAAGACCCAATTGAGATTAATGTTCAAGGACAGTGTACTATCAGTTTCATGTGTTTTCTCATGGAGAAAACTCATGCATGCAGTCAAGGATTCATCCTTGAGGATTGCGCAGTTTTGAAGGCTTGGTTTTTCCACTTGGTAATAGGAAAATCATCCATAAGGAACAACACAAGGAAATAGGAGCTTGGAGGGTAGAGAGGAAGGCTAGAGAGAAGCCAAAATTTCCTGTGGGCATCTGTGAGGATTGTACTGAGCACTGGCTAGCTGTGAGAGCTAAGGCTTTGTATAATTCCTATGTGTTTCCACCATGAATGATAATACAATAGTGTGGGGTTTTATTTGAGGATTTCCCCAAAGTATTTTCATGTGTATTGTGCCTTTGATTCTTCTTCTTCTGGTTATATAGTTCATCTCAATCTTTAAGCTTCTGCAAATTGATAGTAGAAGTAGGTTATAGTATTCTGCTTTGATTTATATTGCATTATCGGGTTAACCTATCACAGATTTTATACACTAAATCCCCAATCCATTAACCTCGGATTCGAACATAACCATAGTTCCCTTAATCAGATATACAAAATACTAAGGGCAAAACCATGATGTCGATAACCATGCATGAAAAACCATGCACAAAACCATGGGTGGGTTTCCCACCATCCTTGGGTCCACATATTTTTTTTTTTTTTTAGGGCAATGGCTCAAGCCTCGTGCATGGGGGCTACCATCCCCCTACAAACCCCCTAGTAGGGGTGATTAACACCCCCCTTACGACCACCCTGCGGCAACCATTGAAACGTAACAATACCAAGCACTAGTCACGGAAAGAATATAACACATACCCCAACACTAACCACCATACTACTTTAAATATCCTATAAAATTCACCATGGAATTTTAGGACAATGATGTTATTAGGCTCATAGAAGATTAACAAGCCTGCCGTGATTCTCAATAGGTAATTGTATAAAAAAATTAGTGATTTGACTATCCTCGTCACAACAAGAGTATGAAAAATATTTATCGGGGGTAAATGATGGAAATATCAAGGCCTACTACCTTTTTAAAATGGAAATAACATGTAAGTAGGATTACAGATGGTTGTAGGACGATCATGGCTAGTAGATTGCAGACATAGCATTGCGATAGTGAGGTTGTGATACAATTATGTAGTTTTCAATATCACATTTGATGTCCAATAATTTTAACGGGTGGTCATATCATTAATTATGCCACTTAAAAAAACTATAAATCATGTGATGGAAGAGCACTTTACCTTTAAATGCTTACTTTAGTGTAACTGAAACTTTTCAAACTTGAGCTAGTAGTCACAATATTGTTACATCCTTGTTAATACAATGTGAAAAGTCTTAAGTTGTTGTAGTATCATCATGTAGTATTTCAAGAGGTGTTACAACCTTGACATCACCTAGGCATCATGGCATATCTATACTAGTATTGCAAGGATGTAGTAGCTTGGTTAGCACCAGAGGTATTTAGGTGTCGCAACATCAAAATTATGTGAGGCTGCACCAACAAATGTTATGGAAAGCCATTGAAAGGTGTTGTAGTAACTGATCAGGAAGTGTGATAATAACAAGTGTTGCAACAACAAGAAGTGTTACAACAATTGGTTATGTTGTAGTTTTCTAGTTTCCAATATCATTATGTTGACAGATTCTAGAATCTCTACAACTCGAAAAGAATTAGAGAAAGTTTCTAGTAAACTTGTTTTCACATGATAAGTCTTGTCTAATTATGCCCAAAGGTGTTTTCACAATTGGATCTTTATTTCTTTAGTATCTCTCTCTCTTTCCCTTTTATTTTAATGATCAAGAATCATTTGGATGGATAATCTCAAGGTTTTTGTTGGAAAAACATTGCCAAGAATATATATATATATATATATATACAACATATTCAAATATTCCTTCTTGTTTGATGGTGGATACGTCAACAATATGTAGGATAGTGGGGTTATGTCTTATGCCCAATAATCCTAATGTTTCCATAGTCTCATAAGTAATGGCATTAATGGATTCCCCTAAGTTATTCAATGTGTTATGGATAACTGTGTTATTAATTTACACATTCATAATAGGGTTGATAGGGTCTAAGTATTTGGCTATGAGTCCCGCCCAACTCAACATTAAGTCTACTAACTTCTCAATCACCTGAAATATTTGGGGATCCTTCTTCTTCCTACTTGGTTTTTCGGAAATAATTCCCTAACTACCTTAGATTATATGGGAACATATTTAATATCTTGGAAGAGTGGGATTTTGACACACACATTTTTTAGTTCTACCAGAAAATCAAACTTAGGATGAGTACCAAGCTTCCCTAAGTTTAATGTTTCTTGATATGGAGGAATTAGTGTCTCTTTGTTAAGTTGGTCAAGTAATATGGGAATTCCATAAGATTGTTTAAGTGGTGGATTTTCTAGAACTTCATAATCTTTAATTCTAACTAGAGGAGTTCCTTTATTTAGAGTCTTCCTTGATCTAAGTTGTATATTTTGAAATTTAAGGGAAGAAATAGAATAATTAGGGTATATGTTAAGGCAAACAACATGTGCCCGAGGGGATGGCTTATTATTATTGGGGTTAGGAATTATCTATATAGGAAGTTGTGGTCTAGGAGGGGCAAAGGTTGATGGCCACATTTGGGGTTGTGGTGAAATTGGCATTTGTAGTTGTGGCGGATGTTTTTGGGGTCCTCCAAAAGATGGATTTATCCACCTTTATTTCCAAGGATGACCTTGAGGTGAAAGAATGATCCATTTAAGGTTTGGTAGAAATACTACAGAAAAGAGTATTGCACTAAATGGTTAGTTCAATGAGAATTTTAATGTTGAGATGGGTTAAAAATCATATCTTGAGATCATGGATGCAACATTCATTTTTGGGTGATGAAACACGAGCACTTCGCTTCACCACTTGGTTCTTGGTAGATTTCCTTTAATCCTGAGAGGGAGGGATAACTAGTGGTGGCATGGTGTTCTTCACCTATAATTGCAACTCATACCTCTATAACCCCTATACACATAACTCATATGTCATTTACCCCCTACAATATTTTCCTCCTTTAACCCCTAATGCATTACTAATGCAACATTTATAATGCCTAGCACACCTATTTAAGCAATATCAATTCTAACCCAATCATTCTTAACAATATATCCACCCTATAATAATATAATGATTAATGGCCCTTATAACCCCTCTAATCATAATAAACCCCTATGAACATCATTAGAAATCTCTTCCCCAACATCTAACCCCTAAATATTAATCAAATATTCCCACCACCTCTCGCTCTAGTTTTCTCCCCTAAATCATAATCAAATCTTCCTGCCACCTCCTGCTTTGAGTTTCATTCTAATGCTAGAGGTATTTACCACAAGGAATTCTTGTCGTTTTACTTGTTAGAAGTAATTATCATTAGGGTATAGATCTTTCCCATCGTTGGACCCAACCAAGCAACTACACAATCCCTAAACCATTTGTCCCTTTCGGTTGTTGATAAATTACAATTACCAGTTATAAATGGCATAATACCTAAACATGGATTGAGGTGTGATGGCCATACAGAAAAAGTATTTTAGTATGAAAATTCTATTTCAATGGATGACATGGTGGATAAAATATTATTTTAGAGACCTAGCCCTGTGTGGACCCAGTGGAGGAATGTAGACCGAGGTGGGAGAAATGATGAATGGGGTAATAATGAGTGGAAAGGGGGTAATATATGCGGATGGAGAAGCGGGACCACACAACCAAAACCGGGGTTTCCCATGAAATACCATCCCTAAAGGCAAGTGGTTAGACAAAGAGATCCCACGGGACTAGAATCCAAGGTTAACATCCAAAATGGGACTAGGGGACGAGAGCACAAGGCCTAACCCATTATTTCTACCGAATCCCCCCATTAATCCATGCCCATAAGTGTCAATGATAAGCAAACTACAATGCTCAATGACCAAATGACAAGGCATACCTTTAGGTTCAGGAGGGCCACCTGCAAACATACGATCATGGTAGATGGGTGAGGGACCACACGGCTCGCTCAGGTGGCGGAGAAATGACACAGTGAGCTAGTTGGTGGATGCAAGGGGTTGCTAGTTGTCGGTTGAGGACCATCTTAGAGAAAAATAAATAAATAAATAAATAAATCTCCTAGGGATATGACCCACAAAATGGTGGGTAATAGGCCCAAGCCCAAACATCAACAAATAGATATAAAGAACATGTCCCCTTGGTGGCACAACATGATTTATCTAACATTGAGCAAGAATTGGTCAACGAGAGGCACGAAAATGTCAAAGTCTGAAGTATTAGAAAAGGTCGAGAATTATGTGCCAGATTTGGGCACCCCAACAACGCGTAGAATCCAATATCTGCATACAGTTGATTTATACTAGCATATCAATAACTTGTCGAGGAAAGTCTTGTTTGATCATAATGAGAGCAGAGACAAACTCCTTCTTTAGATGGAGGAGCTCCACTTGCTCTATTAGATTATGGATGGGAGGATGCAATCACTAGAAGCGATGTTGCTACTTGATAGAGCACAACCAACCCTTGATAACCCTGCATGTCATGCTCTAAATAATTAATGGCATGACATTCATGTGGTAAAAAGCTACAATTAGTAAGCTTAGTGGCATTTATGGTTTTTAGTTCTTTGGCTTCATGTTTTGAATGCCTTTCATGGCTTGTATGGCTACTACAACCTCTTTTTGCAACTATGTTTTTAATGAACATGGTCATCCCCAGCTCAATCCATAGTTTTTTATTCACTCAAGTTTTGTTACACAGTAATTTGTCACTGTCTTCCTACTAGTCTTCCTACTGTGTCATGAGTTCAAATTAATCATGCTCATGCTCTCTAATGTTTCCAAATGACCCACTTTGCCAAATTTTTTACTATCATCGCGACTGTTGTCAAAATAAACGCGTTGACGAGCGCTCCATAACAGACCAAATGCGCTGCCAGTGCGGAAGTACACGTGGTTCCCGCGCTGGTCGAATTCCATGAGACAGCGCATCTGTTATTTATATCTGATCGCGCTGATATGACTTTCTTTGTTATTCAGTAGTGATGTCAGCGCTCCAGTGCAGTTATGAACCCGCGCTGATCCAGTTTGGGCGAGTTTGTTCTAACAGCCGGCCTTCCAGATGACTCCAGACCTAGTTGTTGGCCTTGTAAATGTCGCCCTCCCTTCTTTGGCATGTCTGTTTCGTCATTTGAGCCACCTTCCTTGGAGATAAGCTCATCCTCCCACCATTCATGGAGACTCCTTCTCCTACTTAAGCCTCCACCATTACCATGAGCTGCTAGTTTTGAACTCATAGTGCCTGGAGTGTTGCTGCTAGTGTGTGAGCTTGATAGGTAGCTGGTGTGACAAGTGTGGGATTGCTAGAGAGCTTAAGGAAGGTTGTGAAGTGTTTCTTTCTTGTATAAACTTGTGAGAGAGAGAGCTTTTGTCTTGGGAGATCTACCTCCAAGGGTGAATGCTTAAGAGACTTGCTGGCTGGACCCTCTTGAGAAGGATTTGACGTCAGAACTATGGTTGTATTCTTCTTTGTTTATTAATAATAGACGACTATCATTATGGTTCCACTCTTAATGTCTTTATGATGATGTTTGAGTTATATATTTTCTGACTGATATATAGTTACATCTACTGGATTTTATGCTTGTGTTTGTATCGTTCTTTGCATGTGCAGGTGTCCGTGCACGAGGATCGTGAGGATTGTGACCAGCCGAAGCAAAGGGACGGGAGCTTCAACTCTTCTACAAGTATTAGCGTTGGGATCCAAGTAGGCCTCCATCATTGGTCTTTTATTTGCAATTAGGAACTTGCGTGGTAGCATTGTTTGATTGTTGCTAGACCCGTTCTGGGCTAGTAGGGATCGCCTCTATCCGTAGAGGGGATTTACCTCCACAACAAGAGACAAACTCCTTCTTTAGATGGAGGAGCTCCACTTGCTCTATTAGATTATGGATGGGATGATGCAATCACTAGAAGCAATGTTGCTACTTGATAGAGCACAACCAACCCTTGATAACCCTGCATGTCATGCTCTGAATAATTAATGGCATGACATTCATGTGGTAAAAAGCTACAATTAGTAAGCTCAGTGGCATTTATGGTTTTTAGTTCTTTGGCTTCATGTTTTGAATGCCTTTCATGGCTTGTATGGCTACTAAAACCTCTTTTTGCAACTGTTTTTAATGAACATGGTCATCCCCAGCTCAATCCATAGTTTTTTATTCACTCAAGTTTAAACCTCGATAAACTTTCTTTGTTTGGTTTCTGCTCCAACAAACTAGATCTCATAAAGGTGTCTCCATGTAATATGTTTTATACATATTTTCTAGGGTAATATGAGTTTTGAGCTTACAAAAAAATCTGCTAACAAATATTATTTCAAAAAGAAGTTAATATTTGTAATTGATTTGTTTTTTATCATAAAAAATAAATAAATAAATAAAATAAAAAACACGCAATTTCTTAATATTTTAATATATAATTATTTTTAGTCAAAGAATTTTGGTGTCCCTAAAGACATGTTATAAGTGGCTTGCTTGTAGCATTTATGAAATAGTTGTATCTAGTTTAATAGTGATAGCTCTTCATTTCGTTAATCTAACTTACAAGAGAATGATCTTTTTCACCAGAATCTGCATAAATAGATTTAGCGCCTTGAAAAACCCTGAGACATATAATTATACAAATTAAAAAACCTAAACTCAATTAAAAAAAAACTTCGGTGAAATTTGATTAAAATTACTCAAAAAAATCATTTCATTTTATATCAATAAATAATTGAAAAAATAATAATTTTCTAATATATCAATAAATTATTTAAAAAATAATAATTTATTATTATTATTTAATGAAATAAAAAAATTAGAGCACTATACCTACCTTAAAAATAATTTAAAATCCAACATAAAAAACTAAATCCCTTATAAAAATTAGATATTATATATAACATTACTATACATACAACATTATATACCATTATTTTAGAGAAGGCTTTGTCCTGAAAGAAGACTCCAATCTAAATCCCTTATAAATATATATATATATATATAACATTGCAAAACCTGCAACACTATAAACAATTATTTTAAAGAAAGCATTGCCGAGAAAAAACACTCCAATACAACCAGGTCACTCCGAAAGAAATATAAAAATAAAGGGAAACAAATAAAAAATGCATACCTAAAAATTGGACTCTTTATAAAAGACATATCATATAAAACACTCCAAAACCCAGTCGAAAGGAAATATAAATTGGACTCCACATGTCAATGTGTCATACGTTTAATAAATGAGTGAGCGTAAGTCAATAATGGTTTGGTCAATTAATGGGTGAGAATAAGCTAATAATGTTTTATGTACTATTTAATGTATAATATTAACGATATTAAATGCAATGGTGATCTATATTTTTTAATTATTTAATTTTATAAAATTAGTAATGCAAAATAAATTATGATTTTGTAGATAGATTTTTGGAATTGAATTATGTAGATGGAAGTTTATTTATAATATATTTTTATTTAAATATAAATTATAATTTATAAATAATTATAAAAATAATAAAATAAAGATAGGTTAATTGGATATAGTTTTAAAATGTTATTTTTTATATTTTAAATTTAAATTTTAGTTTATAATATTTATATATTTTTGTGAATTAATTGTGGTTGAATTATTGATTTAATCTTAAGCTTCAAAGTATATAATTTACTTAAAGTGTTATTTTTGGAATAAAGTGTAGTGTTTAATGAATTTTTTAGAAATATATTTATGGAAAAAATAAATTATTTTCTAAAAGGTTAGGTTATATTTTTTTTATTCAATTAATTAAGTAGTTAGGAAAACTTTCTTTTCATTTAATTATTTAAGTTGTTAGGAAACTTTCCGGGCACTTCCCCTCATTTTAAGAATGGTAATTGTTGGGCACTTCTCCTCATTCCAAAGATGGAAGTTGTTCCATAAACTTGTTGGGCACTTTACTCATTCCAATGCTTAATTCCTTGAGCACTTACCCTCATTCTCTTCACAAAGAGCATCTTATCACAACATGGGATTTGAACCATAGTGAGGAGGATAAAAAATTTCCTCACAACCACTCTAGACCTAGTTGACTTTAGTTACTAAAGTTAACTAAGCTAATTTTAATTTATAACATGTCTTTTAAATAATTTCTTCTTGATACAAGAAAGGGAAAATATAAATCTGTCACTTAACATATCTCTTCTACATTTAATTATTGACTCATAACATGTTAGTGGCTAGAGATAGTGTAAAGAGAAAATATACATTCTTTAATCTTTAGACATAATCTTAACATATGGAATATCTCCTTTAAGTAGTGACTAGTATGCTTTTAATAAGAAGAGTTCAATATTTTTCTTTTTTCTTTTTTAACTTTTTTTTGGGTAAGAGTAAGGCTTTCTATTTATGTATACGAAAAGTAGGTTATAGACATACTGAGAAGTCCCCACGGGTTGATTGACCTTCCAAATATTTTCAAAATTAGTTTTAAAGATATGTTTATAAACAACACAACATAAAGTTGAGAGACATTCAAACAAGCAAATATACGACATTGTTTTTAGGTTATTGATTTGCCAGTCTCAATATTTAGATGGACATATATAATCTTCCATGAGCATATTGAATGTGAAATTTCGTTAATCCCTAAATAAAAATAGGGAATTTGAAAACTTAGACATAACCCTACTATGACCAATGTTATATATGAAAATAATAAAAGAACTTTGCTAAGCTTCCTCATTATTGAAGGAGATGGGATGCTACAAGGTACCCCTAGTCTTGGCTAAGCTTCCTCATTATTGAAGGAGATGGGATGCTACAAGGCACCACTAGTCAGGAATATCAATTTCTCGTGTGTTGCCTTGTAGCCATGGGCTTAAGGGTTTGTGAAATTGAAATAATAATAAAACACATTGTGTAATTTGGTGGTTAAATAGATTTTAAATATGCTAGATATTTAATGGATTAATAAATTGCAAAGAATCTCTTTTAAGCATGATTCATATTACATTATTATTGTCTTTTAACTATTAATTTGTAAAAAATTAATAATAATTAAAAGAGAAAAGAGAAAATATTGCCTTCTAACCAGTAAAAGCTAGGACGTCATGTGGGTGGGGAATCTACTCTTCAAACCTTATCATAAGGGATCAAACATGTTTCCTGGACTTGAACTTGGGTGGATATGAGAACAAACTATGTTCCAAACTGCTCAAGCTACCAACATGAGATTACACGTCTCCTTATATTTTTAACCACAAAAATTTGGTGAAGCTAGTACACCTCCTTAGCTTTTTATTTTAAACCAAAAATTGGGCGGATGTAGTACCAACAACGTGCAAGTCGAGAGACACAAGGTCCCACTCCAAGGGGACGCTTACCCCTCGAGCCTCATCACAATAGACCAATATTAATTTATCAACACATAAAAAAATTGCCCCTCTATGGTCTTGAACCTATGACCTCTTACAAGGAAGCAAATAATCTTAACCATTAGGTCCACTCAAACTGTAAAATGTCCTTAAATAATTTTTTTAACCATAAATTGGGTGGAGATAGTACTGACAAGCTACAAGCCAATACTAGTAGTAACTTGTGACTTGGAAAGGGCTAAGATGTCTTGAGATACTAGGTCCCACTCTAGGGGTACGCCTACCCCTCGAGCCGCATCACAATGACAATAAAATTGTTGAGCAAAGGAAAGTTCTTGTCCCACAAACAAGGGGGTCTTATACACCAAATTGGCGTTTAGCTTAACTATGACCTTAAAATTATATTATTATTATTTATTAGAAATAACATGGAGCCTCTTAGTGGGATGATCGAGTGGTTGGCACAATGGGATGTTATTCCCTCCAACCAATTTCAAATCCCATGTGGGGATATCTTTGGCTTCGTGGGCTCTTCCTAAGTCGTAAATTCCTAGTATATCTAGCTTACAGGCTATTGGATATACTCTTGGTGTTATAGCCGCAACCGCTAGGTTTGGTATATCTGGCTTATGGGCTAGGCATATCTGTATTTGGATATACTCTTAGTGGCTTATGGGCTAGGTATATTTGTATTTGGATACGCTCTTGGTGTTATAGTGGCAACCTCTAGGCTTGATCTTAGGCCTTGCAAATATTACTCCAAGTTACTTATTCATAATGGTAAGAGAAAAGGAGAAGAAAGAAAAGAAATAGCATGAAACATAATTTGACAGAGTAAAAATAATTTATAATACTCTATATATAAAGTAATGAAGGTTTACTAAGTTTTTTTAATAATATGTAAATAAAATTTTAAAATAAATTATTAAATTTAAAAAATCAATGAATTAAAATTATATATATATATATATATATATATATATATATATATATATATATATAAGAATGATAATTTTGTATTTACATGCAAATTAGCACTTGCATCGATGCAAATACATCAGGTAGTACATAGCTCTATCTTCAAACAAATTACCTAAGCTCTCTTATCCAACAAAACTACAAATTTTTCTAGAAGGACTCCCAATTGGATAACAAAAAACAAGGTTTTGAAGGTATATACCTTATAAAACTAATCCACCATAAAACAAAATTTATATGTCATACTAAATTTACATGTAGTAGGTGGAGCGAGGAAGTTTGAGCTTACAATCCCTTCTCTACTAACATATGTACTGAATACGTATAATAATACAGATGTTTTCCTGTATGCCCCCTTTGACAAGGACTCGCATAAATTCCACTTTCTGAAGAATGCAAACAGTCTCGCAGTTGTCTGCATCTTTAGCCCTCAAAAGCTAGATGTGACCACTGTGGATAAAGAAGCTTTGAATCCAAGGGGTTCTCCAAATGGATTACAGGTATGTTGCAATCATTTTCCAATGAACTTTATTTTGGGTTGGGTTTTTGCAAAATCTTCTTATTATTGATGGAAGAACAAGGTATGATTACTAATATGTCCGCCATTCTGTAAACTACCACAATAAGGGATAGTGATCACAGAGATCTAAACAATATTAGCAAGTTTTTGATAAAGTTTTTTTTGGATTAATCACAGTATAAGTGATACGTTTTGAATCCTCTAATATGGTTTATTCCCAAAATATCTACAAATATAAAATATGTTATATGGTATAAAAATTGGTTGCAAAGCAGCACTGAGGCTTCTCACATCTCTCCTAGGATTGGTATTCGCCTTAGTGTGAGGTAATTCTAAAAGCACCATTTTTTATCAGGTGACCATGGAACACCGATGTGCACTCGGTTTTCCGCAAGGAAAATGGAGTTACTGTCCAAATGCAATGCCATATTTCAATTACATGACTTTTTCTTACAAGTGTATACCCAACCCATAAGCAGATATCATGTCAATCTGACCAATTACATACACATTTGGATATAAGAAGCTATCGTGTCAATTTGACCAATTACATACACATTTGGATATAGACATTTCGTAATTCCATATACTCTTGGATGCCTTGAAATTCAAAAACAAATGCTTTACTAGTTCCTTTGCCTGACATTGAGTACTAAAAAAGGTACTTGAAACCTTGCAAGGCATCCTTCATTGAGAAATATCGGTTGATGTCTAACTAGGAGTAGACCCTCAAGCTGTAAGTAACTCTGATTGACCAAGCTTTTTTCAACCAAGAAATCCAACTATTCACAGGCTCACCATATTTGTATACAAGTACCTCCATATTGGCCTCCTTATTAGGCCGTCCATTTTAAATAGTTTGATGAACATTTGTCATGTCCAAATTTTAAAATCTTTCAAGACCAAATTGGCATGTAAGGAAGATCACATCCATACATAGCACAATAAAATTTTTGTATTAACACTGAAAAAATTGCCTTGCAAGCTTTCCAAATTCCCTTTAAAACCAGGGATTTCAGAAGTATGAAATCTTGTGGTAATCCAATAATATCACACAGCCTAAATAAGCATCTTATGTTACTTATGCATGTGTCATTCATGATAATGTAAATCATTCACTATTTCCAGGTGGCTCCGCCTTGAAGACATCTTATCATCTAAATCATAGGACACATCCCTCAGGGTCACGTGTCTCGTATTTCACGTGTCGAACAGGAAATATGACTTAAAACGTGTCCAAAACAGTTTTTATCGTGTCCTCCAATCGCGACATGCGTTTTCGATGTGGAAAAATTGTGCCCTAACGTTTTTTTCCTCTTAGGATACATGCCCCATGAAAAGTCACTCATAAGGCTCGCACATGGTTCATTCTTTTGGTTTTTCAGTTATTTTTCGTCGTCGAAGCTCGCTGGAGTCACTGTCGTGTTGGAACATGGTCATTGTTTTCTCACTAGAGTTGTTGTTTGTTGTGTTGTGTTGTAAGTTCCTACAGTGATTCCCAACTGTTAACTTCACATTGACTTGGATCCTGGAGAATAGCGTTCATGGTTTGGAGCTTGTGTTTGGAGCCTAAATTTCTTGTTTTGGAGCGCGTGGGGGTCAGGTCAGTGTTTCCTTGTATTCCATACGCCCATATCTATATAATTTGTATCATTGTATTCAAGTGCTTTATCAGGTGCTGACTGCCATTCATGATTTTTAACTTTTGAAATAACTTTCTTCATGGTCTCTATAGCTCGATTCATTTGCTTATTCTCTAAATATCCATCCACAAACATTTCCCATGTTTTGAAATTTGGTTTTCCTCCTTTTTCTAAAACATGTTTAAGAATAGACTCTACGGCCTACCTTTTCATCATTCCTTTTGTGATATAGGCATCAATTAGTACATTGGGCACTCCGATATCATAACTTAGGCCATCAAATTCCCACTCTTCAAAACATTTATTGGCTCCCTACATATCTCCAAGTTTGACCATTGAAGAAAGCATGTATATATAGCCATTGTATTGTTTTAATTGCAAATTTCAATTGCTACAGAGAGTTGACTTAAATATATACGGCTCTACCTAGTTGAGTATGTCTTGCAATTGCCCACATTTTCCAGGGTGTGCAACTTGAGTAAGTCAGATTCATATACTAGTCAACAAGAGAGATAGAACTGCTGAGAAAGAAAATATCAGTGTCTAACGTCACATGTGCAATACACAGAATGCCCCTGTTGAGATCCTTGATTTGGTTCTCAATCTGTTTAATAATTTTTTAACATGAAGATTCCAGAATGAACATTGCACTGTGAGCAATGAACATCATTGATGTAGTAAATTAATAAACCAATACTATATTTCAGTAACTTAATATAGATCAAGAAATATATTTCAGTATTATACATATATGTATAAAATGTGTCCCTCGAGTCCTATTTCTGGGGTCTTTGTGTCTTGTGTCAAATACTTGTATTTACGTGTCCTCAGTGTCTCATGTCCTCGTGTCATGTGACTTAGCTTATCATCTATTTGACAGCCAAAATTTATGTCGGTTGCTATATCTATTGGTGCTAGTCCACCTTCCTCTGGGAGAATGCAAAAATTCCATGGGATGTTGGGAAGCCCTATGTTACCTCCAAACTTAGACCACAACTTCTAGAGCTTACTTCAATCTTTTAGGGTACCAATCTCACACTTTAGAAGGAGAAACACCATCACCAAAAGGAATTCCCAAATATCTGATAATGTCCCCACATTAATCCTCTCCCAACCTCATCAACCAGTCAGAACTATCCTCATCTCTTATCATCCAGAAATTCATCTCATGTTTAATGCATGAATCTCTATAGAGACTATTGAGGCATTTCATGGTTCTGAATTGACTTAGAGTGAGCCGGATCAGAAGAACGAAGTCGTTTGTGAAATTACTATAATATGATTTATCTCACCCACTCTAGGGGTGAGCAGACCTTGAATTTTACCTTTATAATTTATTAACGGTCTCTAGTAGACCCTGAATTTTACCTTCATTATTAGTAGCCTCTAGTAAGCATCCCATGGAATCAATTAGTAGTGCATACAAGTAAAAATATCAAGGATAGCTTTGGCAAATAGTCTTGTGCAAAGAAATGTTATTGGACAAGACAACATTGACAACAACCATTGCTGAAATATTAAAAAATGAAGCTTGAACAGTAAATTTCATCCCAAAAGCCAAAATCCAAGCAAATAAACATCTTTGATATGAAGCCCCAATGTCATGTCCCTTCCTAAATTAATTTGGAAAAAGACTAATTATTGCATTTTGGGGCCAATTTTGGAGATAGTGGGGCCCATTCGATTTTATTAAGAGATTAGACTAAGGAAAAGTTATTTTTTTGTGGTTAAATTACACATGGGGGCTACCCACACTAGGGAAATATGCACTCCCTAGTTTGATTTGCATGAAGGTGGTTATTTTTTTCATGGAGGTGGTTAAGTGAGGGCCCACGATGGAGTTAAAATTGGAGGGAAAAGTGCTCCACAAAATCTCATTTCATTCATCTTTGGCATATCGAATTTCTCTTTGGTTGCTCGAGCTGCTTAGCTGAGTCACTTGTTGTTTAGCAAGAGTTCTTCAAGTGAAGAGCTCACCCTTTCTTCGGGGGACTTTGAGTGCCACCCTAGGAAGGTTTTTCTTCATTTATTCAGGAGGAGGATCTCATTGTGATTTCCAACGCTTGCACTCATCTCTAGGTGGTGCGTATTACTGGAGGACGCAGTGAAGAGGAGGACGATTTTGCTTGTGGTGTATTGCAGGGGAGTTTGGGTGAGAGATTTTCTGAAGAGGAGGCATCATAGGATTGTTGGCATTTGGGAGATTTTTGGAGTTGGAGGAGTGTGCTACCTTGCAGGGTGACTTTCGTACTTCTTGGGCTAGCTCAAAGGCAACATGGGTGCTCACATGGAGGGTAGAGTAGAGTATCATTGTTTGAGGCTGAACTTCACCATGGAGGTTAAGGGAAATATTTGGAGAGGTGATTGTTGCATTTTCGGAGCTTGGAGGAGGATATCATTGGTGTTCCTTGCAGATCATATTCCTTGAGCAGTTTGGAGGGCGTAGAGCCTATTCAAGGCCGAATTTGGAAGGTCAAAATACAGTGAAACCATTTATGGGTTTTCCTGGGTTTTTGATAAGGATTCCAAATATAAAGTTTCATAATTTTTGGAGCTCCAAAGGTGGAGTTTTCACCCATAACTTTGTAGCAGACTGTGTAGCGTTGTTGGGGATTGCATAGTGCCTTTGGGAGTCGATTTTGGGAGGTCAAAATCGGGCCAAACCATTTCTGGGTTTTTGTGGGTTTTTGGTAAATGAAATTGGGACTAAATTTGTAGCATTTTTTGAGTAGAGGAAGTGGAGTTTCCTGTAGGTCCTTTCCAACCAGCAATGTAGTTTTCTGGGCAGCGTAGAGCATTAGAGGAGCAGACATTTTCCAGTATTTGATATCATTGTTTCATCACCTACATTCTATCATGCTGCAAATTGATGCAAGACTAGGTGCATTGATCCATACTATTGTACTTTCTCCATTGATTAATAAAATGACTCAGTTGGTTCTACTTCTGGAGTTTTTATGAGCATGTGTTGTTTCTTAAAATTCTCTGTGTTGAGAATTTTTTTTTGCTTTATATATCACTGTTTGTTTAAGTTAGGAACATTACAATGGTATCAGAGCATGATCTTGGCCTAGTTGTGGGTAACCAGTAAGATCATGGGAGATTTGGGCATGTATGCACAGTGACAGGTTACACCATACACCACCCATGGCTCAAGGGAGATTCAGTATGTAGGAATTCTGGGGTGGAATCCACTGGAACAATTAGAGGTTAGCTCAGTTGAGGAAGGTGTCAGACGAGATCCATCTTGTCCTTACAACAGAGACAATAGAGGTGCACAAGCCGTGGGAGTACAACCATCTACACCATGTGGGGAAAGTCGACAGAATTTAGGCACCAGATCTCCTGAAAAGGAGTAGGCAAGAAATGGAGAGTTAGAGGGTGAGACCAGGGGGCGCTTTTGCTAATGGAGACCTAATTTTAAATATCAGGAGCTTGAGGAGGAGGTTGAGCATGACGTTGAGGGCCCACAGGATGGTGAGGAGCACATTGATCTACCCGGTGTGGCACATGAGTCACCATTATTCAAGACCTCTTTGATAGCCCTAGTTCACACCTTGATGGAGAGGATAGAGCCTACACACATAGAGCCATCTGTTGAGGAGGAGCCACCCATGGATGAGATTCTAATAGTTGTTGAGGTATCTAGAGTTGTGACTGCGTCTATGGATGATAGATACCCATGGCAGGTTCAACAGTTCCAAGTTGGCCTTTTAGCATTGAGAGAGAAGGTCACCACATACGAGAGGCCATTCTACAACAAAACGAGGAGTTGGAGGGAATGAGAGTGGTTTGTGCCAAGTCAACAACCAAACTGACTCGCGTTGGGGGACAGTTAGATTCCTTAATGGTACCACTAGAGTGCACTTTAGAGCATCGGAGTAGCCCTCTTCAGACATACATAGATGGGGCTTGTAGCGTCAGTAGTTTGCCTCTGCACCTTGGAGGGAGAGAGGCAAAGCCACTTCGACATATTTTTGGTGTTGACCAAACTGATGAGATGAGACGACATAAGCGGTGCAGGGTGCAACATTCATCAAATGGAGGGCTTGTCCTACATATCAGAGTTTGTACATTCAATCCCTCTCTTGGGGTTGGATGATGAGAGATTATGGGTTGGTACCTAGTGCAGTGGGCTATGGAGATGGTAGTGGACCAACATGAAGCTCAGCAGGAGCTTTCATGCATTGGGGATACCGAAATCCCAAACTAGCATTGGGATCCAGGTGGGACTACCTATCATTCCCCGGATATACTGGTGACTGCGACCGTGGTGGTGTAGTTGGCCTAGTGGTTGAGCACACACATTCGCTAGGGGAGTTTTGGCCAGTACCAACTGCTAACCAGTTTGTGGGTAGACTCCTTGGGTTTTCTTGGTATGACAATTGTGCATGGGATAACACATCGATCATCATACTCTTGTGGGAGTTTGTTGGAGGAGGTGGCACCGATAGGCCACCAAACAGTGCCATGTATGGAGCTGGGGATTCTTCACATTTGTGTCAGTCACAGAGGACATGGAGGAGCAGAGCAGTGGTGGCATCATCACTAATACCTAGGGAGATTCACTTCTTGGGTCTCTCGAGGAGGATTTGGAGGGGAGATCCACTCATCGAAGAGTATGGTGATATGGCGATGGAGGTGATGATACAAGTCGGGTGCAGGTCGACGCATATGGGCACAACTTTAGGCCATCACATCCAAGGATGGGTAGGATCATCTAGCATGGAGTAGTGGTCTGCAAATGGGCATGGAGACGCATGGGGGTGTGTCATAGTATGTTGGACTGTGTTGTGGAGTGGGAGTGCCTCACATCACATTGAGTACATGCGGGGAGTGACAGGTGCAGTGACACAGGACGATACATGATGGTATAGCCATAGCCGGGAGTATACAGCAATGTACCGAGACAAGTTACGGTGTACAGTGGCATGTCAAGGAGTGCAACCATACTGGGTGGTATGCAGTGATAGATGATGTGGCACAACGTGCACTTGGAGCATTGCCTCCTAGGAGACTTATGGATAGGGGCACTACGTGTACCATTGGATGCAACCCACCTAGGATCGATGAGGACATTGTTGAGAATATGGGGACACCATGTTTAGTGGAGATAGGGCTTCGAGGGGGTTATCAACAGATCCGAGACAAAGAGGGGGTCATCTGTAGGATTACTCTTAAGCATTCTGGGGTACTCTTGATCATACCCATCCTCCTCTAGTGTATTTTACAGTTGCAGAGTTTTTGTTTGTCACCCCTTAACACTCTCCATTCAGGAAACAGGGCTTGGGAGGCTTACCCTAGTTATTTGGATGAGACACCTCATGTCATGAGCTGGGAGGAGACTCTCCAGTTGAGACACTTGGTAGGTGCATGATTTGATGAATACAGGCTTAGGGATGGCATGGTTGATTGTCGAGGTAGCATATGTTCCACCCCTAGGCTCACACTTAGGGAGGTGACCAAGAGGGAGTTACATGGTGCTTTTTCAGTTGGACATCTTGAGGTGTTAGGTGAGCATGAGGTGTGGAGGACAGTAGTCCTTGTTGGCAGGATGATGCCTAGGCCTCTGACAATACCCAGGCACATCATCAGGAGCTAGGATAACAGATCTCTCTATGTGATTTGGCAGGCATAGAGCAGCTGGATATTCACGTCACAGATTCTTGATTCTTGGTGTCTACCTATTGGATACCTACAAGAGACAAAGACGGGGCACAGAGGGGTCCCAATATCTAGCAGCATAACGCAGTAGCACACATAGAGGATTTGGGGTTGTGGACCTCTAGTATGGTTATGGGACCTAGGTATCCAGTGGATTGGTGGGATACTCCACTCCTTAGTGAACTTGGTCAAAATAATAGGCAAACTGATTCATTCACAGACAGACACATCAAGAGTCACCAAATCCCTCACCAGATGGTGAGGCAAAGTGTTTCGAAGGATTGGGGCCAACCATGGGCCGATAGGCGCTAGCACTATTGAGGTGCTTTGACAGGTTGGGCCTAACCTCGATCATCGCATAGATTGTGGCCAAGATTTATGTGAGAGGAGGTTATGGTATGAGCGTGCTAGACAATTAGTGATGACCAGGGTGTCATGGGGTCAATGGGATAGTTTCTTTCTATGTTGGGCAGGGGGCCCTAGCATCAAAATACTTAGCGGTTCAATTACCCATAGGGGTGAACTGGTCTCTACAGGGGAGGATCATCCATATTTTCCACCGGATTTCCATGATTCATTGATGGCGTGGGAGGCTTCATCAGCATGGCAGGATGGCCAGCAAGATGATTTTAGGAGGAGCTCATGCAGGAGAGGCTTCATTCGCATGGGGATTGAGTTGTATCTTCAGGGGCCCACAATCAGAGTGCATGGGGTGGACTATTTAGTAGGGCGGTTTCATGAGGATTTGGACGAAGTTTTACATCGTCAGGATGCTCTACTTATTGGCAGTAGACAAAGGGGTTCTAACATCCCTATCTGGCAGCATAGTGAGTGGAGCAAGGGGTGCTCCACATTGATCATGTTGGCTTGGGATCCTAGTATCAAGGGACTCCTTCTCTATATGATAGTACAATTATTAGGGATGATCCAATGGAATATTTGGGACCTTGGTGAAGTTTGCAACAACAATGGGGATCCATAGTCAGAGAGGGTGCTTGTTCAGACACTACTTGAGGTCAAGCAATTTTTGGTGCATTGGAGGAGCTTGCCGAATGAGGATGCTACTTGGGAGGGTAAGCACATACTTGAGCATCTTGCATTGAAGTTTCTTCGGGAGGATTATCATGTCCCTTCCTAAATTAATTTGGAACAAGACTAATTATTGCATTTTGGGGCCAATTTTGGAGATTGTGGGGCCCATTCAATTTTATTAGGAGATTAGACTAGGGAAGAGTTATTTTTGTTGTCATTAAATTACACATGGGGGCTACCCACATTAGGGAAATACATACTCCTAGTTTGAGTTGCATGAAGGTGGTTAAGTTTTGCATGAAGGTGGTTAAGTTTTGCATGGAGGTGGTTAAGTGAGGGCTCACGATGGAGGTAAAATTGGAGGGAAAAGTGCTCCACAAAATCTATATAAGGAAGCAACTCTCCTCATTTCATTCATCTTTGGCATATCGAATTTCTCTTTGGTTGCTCGAGCTGCTTAGCCGAGTCACTTGTTGTTTAGCAAGAGTTCTTCAAGCGAAGAACTCACCCTTTCTTCGGGGGACTTCGAGTGCCACCCTAGGAAGGTTTTTCTTCATTTCTTCAGGAGGAGGATCTCATTGTGATTTCCAACGATTGCATTCATCTCTAGGTGGTGCGTATTACTGGAGGACACAGTGAAGAGGAGGTTGATTTTTCTTGTGGTGTCTTGCAGTGGAGTTTGGGTGAGAGATTTTCTAGAGAGGAGGCATCAAAGGATTGTTGGCATTTGGGAGAGTTTTGGAGTTGGAGGAGTGTGCTACCTTGCAGGGTGACTTTCACACTTCCTGGGCCAACGCAGAGGCAACATTGGGTGCTCACGTGGAGGGTAGAGTATCAGTCTTTGAGGATGAACTTCACCGTGGAGGTTAAGGGAAATATTTGGAGAGGTTATTGCTGCATTTTCGGAGCTTGGAGGAGGATTTCGTTGGTGTTCCTTGTAGGTCGTATTCCTTGAGCAGTCTGGATGGCGTAGGGCCTATTGGAGGCCAAATTTGGAAGGTCAAAATCGGGTCCAACCATTTCTGGGTTTTTGTGGGTTTTGGTCAAGGAACTTGGGGCTAAATTTGTAGCATTTTTAGAGAAGCGGAAGTGTAGTTTCTTGCAGTTCCTTTCCAGCTAGCAGTGTAGTTTTCTGGGCAATGCAGAGCATTAGAGGAGCATACATTTTCTAGTACTTTATATCATTTTGTCTCATCACCTGGATTCTGTCATGCTTTCCATTGAGGCAATCCCAGGTGCATTCATCCATACTATTGTACTTGCTCCATTAATTAATAAAATGGCTAAGTTGGTTCTACTTCTGGAGTTTTTATGAGCATGTGTTGTTTGTTAAAAAAAATTGTGTTGAGAATCGTTTTTGCTTTATTTATCAATATTTGTTTAACTTAGGAACATTACACCCAATCAATGCCTTCCTATGTAGTCAACAACTTGTTTAGGATGAAACTTCCATGTAGATATCCAATTTTCTCTAGGCAATAATTTTTAATGCTACCTTCTAGACTCACAATATCAATGCTTTTATTTGTCACTATCAACATCTAAATAGGATGACATCCACTGATCATGTTGTAACAACCCAATTCATATTGGGCTTATGTTGACCATGTAAATATCTCATGTATTTTGAATTGTGAAGATTTAAAATGGGCTAAGTAAGGGACACAGATTCCAAGGGATTGAGGGAGGTCAATTGCTTGGGAAATACAATTTACTTACTTAAGAAAGAAATTGGATTGTGGGGACAACCATTGAAGACTGGTTGTTGAGTTTTAATGAATTGGTATGGTGTTTTAATGAGAGCACTGGTGTTGTATGTTGTCACCTAAAGTGTACACCTAAGGCATAATGCTCAGAGTAGGGGTTGTCACTTTGATCCCTACTCACTCTGTTTAGACTCTCTCCTAGCTAAGTCAAGGGGGGTAGTCCCTAAAGATGATGACAAGGGGAAAACTTGTTGGAACAACAAGTCCTAGGAGACTCGGGGCAAGATCACTACCTCTCTAAGCAACTTTAAATTAGAATTAGTTAGCAAGTGTGTTAATTAAATGAGCAAAGTGTGTCTTAACAAGATGAAACAATTTAAAGATATTGAGGCAATAGCAAAATTAACAGATATAGACCAGTGCCTAATGAATAATGCTCAAAATATATTATATCACTTGCATAAATATGCAAAGTTTCAAGTTGCTAAATAAGAAATGTTGCAAGAAAATATGTTAGCACGAGAAAATGGCAAAATATTAAAACATGATCTAATAAATATAACTTGCAAGAATGAAAGAAACCTGCACTTCAAAGTAATGCTCGAGTAAAATATGATAATGTATAAGAGCAATATTATCACTTTGCAAGTAAAATAAATATGCTCACAATTCAATGATATGCCCAAGATAGATGCAAGTTAAATGAATGATGCAAATGCTAGTGTAATGCTAACGCAAGGCTTCAATGAGGCTTTATTACTATGCTTCACAGAAATGAGTTTATTTTATGGTAATGAAGCAAATAGAGGTCACTCAATGAAACAAGGCATTAGATAAATAATACAAGTACTTTAATTGAAATTGCTCTTAATGTGAAATGAATCACTTCACTTAGAATATGTCTTTAAGAATGTTTGAAAAGAAAATGAATGAAATGCAAAGACACAAGTAGTTATTTTAAAAGATATAAGCAACTTCAATGAACTTAGCCAAATAAAATTTATTCAATGATAAACAAAGCTATTTAAATTAATCCAAAAGAAGCGCTTATTGTAATGCAAATTAGATTAACTATGAAACTAAATCAAAAGGTTAGTGAACTACTCTAATAAATAAGAAAAATGTTAGTGCAATACAAAAGGAGCTCTTCGTAGAAGAGGAGATAGAGATACCAAGGGTAGGACAACTCCTTCAAAACTTATTTTATTAAAAATGCAAAGTAGATGAAGGATTTTAAACTTTAAGGAAGGCTTACATAATAATAATGTAAAGAGCCCCCGGATGCGGGTGCTTATACCGCTGGTTAATGCGATGGGACAGGGGTGCGGCGAGGTTGGACGACACCTGTCGGCCCTGTACCACTTGGTTCATCGCCGGACGAAGTTTAAACAGAGGCATTGGATTTTATTTGGTCTCACATCATGTGGCTCTGATATGCACAGCCTGTACACCGATTTCTCCATCGCTTCCGCATGCTCTGACCTGAGCTGGGCCTCGGCTCTCTTCAATGCTGGAGTTATGGCGGGTGCAATCCGAGGAAGGGAGGATGAGGCTAAATACAGGCTCAGCTCTGCAATCGTTTGGAAGCCTCCGGTGCTCTGCTGGTCTGGTAAAGTTGCGTTTTGGTATGCTGTTTGTTTATGCTTGGCCAACTCTGCGACGCTGCCTCTGTCTTCTCCCAATTTCCCTATCAATTCCCCCTCTGCTTACCCCAGCACTCTCCCTGCTCTTCATTCCACCATGGTACGCCAACGTATGCTCAGCAGACGGGGCGGCTCTCGGGGTGGTAGCTCTCGGCCTCAGGCCAGGCGGCATAGTACCTCAGACTCTCCATCTTCTTCAGCGGAAAACCCCCACTATCCTAACACAAGAAGTGGCCGTGGTCGAGCAAGCCTTCGCTCTGCTCCCTTCCCTCTGCCCTCGCATCACACCCCCCATACCACGCAATTCCAGTTCAGAAGCTCCCTCAATAAACCGATCATCATCGCCACTCTTTCCATCTCTTTTTCTGAGGAAGCAGAGCAGAGTATCCCGATGACCTTCTCCATGGACGAGATGCACAGGGCTGGACCGAGTCGAAACAGAGACAAGGAAGAAGCGCACGGAGGTCATGGTGGTCAGACCAAACGGAAAGGGAAGGCCGTCGTTGGCAGCCTGCATGAGGAATTGGAACCGCAGAATGACACGCAAGTTATGGAAGGGCGCAGGATGGACGTGTCGAACCCGCAGCTGAACGTGTCGGACCCGCAGCTGGACGCAAGCAGCAAAGAAGGCGAGCAGCAGGCCGTGGACCAAACTAAGCCAGACAACCCAGATGATTGGGGTTGCCCGATAGTGGAGGAACCTGCCACGGAGGATTTCATTAATCGCATTACGAATGCCAGGTGGCACTTCATTTAACTCCTGGTTTTTTCTTCCTCTTTTTGTCCACGTAGGCGACTCAATGAAGATGTATTGCTGGGTTTATGGGTGGTCGGCTGTTCTTGGGTAGATTAGCTGGGGTTACAATGCGGGTTTACTGGCTCTCTTCAGAAAACTGTGGTTAATTTCCAGTGTTGTCTTCTTTTTTGCATCTCCTTCTCTATCAGACTGGTTTCCCCTCTGTTGGGGCAGTCTCAGATCTAGTTAAATGGCAGCAAGCTGAGATAGGCTGTGTTCCTTCACGGCCAGAACACCTTTGTAAATACCTTTTTATTTTCTTTTAATAGATTACTCTTACTTAGAAAAAAAAATAAAAATAAATAAAAATAAAGAGCAAACATCCTCTCATTAAAATTATATGAAAATTAATAAATTAACGCCTTTTCCAAAAGTGAGGGCAAAACTTTATAATAATTTTACAAATTTTATGGTAATGAAAATTTTAAGGCAAAACAAATCAGTTTTCCTTCCAAGTAATTTACTCTCCCTTCCAAAATATATTTCGTTTAATAAATTAAGCCAAAGTATTAAAATGATATGGAAATTAATGAAATAGCCCATTTTCCAAAGGTGAGAGCAAAACTTTATAATAATTTTACAAATTTTATGATAATGAAAATTTTACAGCAAAACTCAATTTTCCTTCCCATTAATTTACTCTCCATTCCAAAATATATTTGGTTTAATGAATTAAGCCAATGTATTAAAATGATATGAAGATTAATAAATTAACCCCTTTTCCAAAAGCGAGGGCAAAACTTTATAATATTTTTATAAATTTTATGATAATAAAAATTTTGCCACAGAACAAATCAATTTTCCTTCCAAATAATTTACTCTCCCTTCCAAAATATATTTCGTTTAATAAATTAATCCTAAGGTTTTAGACTTTTGGAAAAAAAATACAATTTTATTTTTAAATATCTCCTTTCTCAAAATATTAATAATAATAACGAAACACATTAAAAATGATTTTAAAAATACTTTAATATGAAAACTTTTCCTTAACTTTTCCCCAGAAGTGAAATTCCCAAAAGAAAAATTTTATAATGAAAAATTTAAAGCCTCTTCCAAAAGAAATGGATTTCCCAAATAAAATAAATTAAAGTAAATGTAACCTTTTAAAACTGATTCTCCTTAATATTATTTAAGTTTCCCTAAGTTAACATATGATAAAATTTATTTAAAATTTAAAATAGTTTTCTTGAAAAAAACTTTCAAATCAAATACCCTCTAAAAAAATTTGGCGTCTTAACCCAATTGATGCATTAGAATAAATATTTTTTTTGCAATGCAGGACGTCAAAGAAATGGAGTCGGCTCCTCAAAAATTCGATTCTGCTCCAAGAATTGAAGACGGCTTTGGAATTCCTCGAAGCCCAAGTGACAAATGCTCACTGCCAGGCAAGGAAAATGGCTCAAAATTTTGCATTCAATTTGACTTTTAGAACAGGAGACAACCACCAAAAAAAAGATTTCGATATTGCTTCCAGAGAGGAGGGCTCCAAAGAAAAATCGATTCGTTTCCATGATTCTAAAAGTTCGACTTCTCTTCAGAAAATTTGCAGATGGGTCCCAGAAATTCGGCCACCAATGAAAAATTTCGATTTATCTTATGCCAATTGTCCAGAAGAAAAGGTTAAATCCCTGCAAACAAATATCAAAATAAAATCCAAACCAGAATACATTAAAAAAAATGAAATAAAAATATTTACAAAATAAATAATAAATACCTATTTATGAAGTTAAAATAAAAGATTTTGAAAAATATATTTACAAACTTAATAAATAAAAAATTTATTTTTAATTATTTACAAGAATTTACAAAATATTTTGAGAATATATTTAAAAAAAAAAATATTGAAAATTATATTTATACCATTTTAAAAATAATATTAGACTATGGGTATGAGGATATAGAGATGGCAAATAAATTATTTATGGATCAAATAAGGTAGTTCTAGAGATGACAAATAAATCATTTAAAGCTTAATAAGTTAAAAATTTGAAATGTATTTTTTCTAAATAAATGATTTTTGGTAGAGTAAGAAGTAAGAAAACTCCTTTTTAAAATTTTCTCAAGTCCTCAATACCTATTCACAATTTTTTTTTACACAAAACTTTGAAGGATTATGTTAAATTTACAAGGATCGATTGGTAAGAGAAAATGAGTTCTAGTGTTTCAAACAAGAACCCACCAAATCTACCTAATCAACTATGATTTCCGGATCCAAATAGAGGTACAAACAAGTAACCACTAGATCCAAATGGCTAATGAACATAACAAATAATGCAATTGTAGAAATTATAAGCACATGATGATACACATTACCATAATAATATGAGAGGACACCGTAATATAGCCCCAAAGTCTTTGCTTTATTGTACAAGAAAAAATCACAGAGCTTCAAAGCCAGTACATTGTCCGAAGATCAGATGATTTATAATGAGGAGCATATGTTTCCTTATATAGAAAAATGGGAGCTTTAGAGACTCTTCCAAGTGAAAAACAGTTAGATCGATGAAAGTACACAAATTTGACTTGATCTTGGCTAATTAAATGCTTGATCCATGTCGAAATAATCTCTATCGTTGATTGCTTGAGAGAAAATTCGAATTATTTGATAATGCCTTTTTTCTTGGTCCAATTTTTTTTTTCCTAACTTTTTCTCCTTGAAAAATCCCCATTCACTTAACCAACTTGGACCATAAATTCAATTTTTATTAAAGAATCGATTTTTCTATGAATTAATTCATATTTTCTAGACCAAAAATATTTTTTTGAATTTTTGCTTGCTTGATTTGTGGAGATTCCTTTCTTGGAAAGTGCACATTTCCCTTTTTTAATATTTTTCACTTGGAGATAATTTATTTTTCTCTCATTTTTATTTTCTAACCATTTTCTCACTAATATTTTTGAAAAAAAAAAAGACTCAAAATTAATTAATTTTCTAGCTTAGAATTTTAATTTATTTTGACTAGAAAAATTAATTAATTGACACTAAAGGGTATTAATAAATGTTTCCACTCTTAAATATTTTAGCCATGGTGTCTAAATATGAAGGACCATGCACCAAAATACTTTTTTACATCAAGATATTACAATTTCAACCCTCAAAGGGGGAACACCTATTCATTATAGACCCTCAATTTATTATCCAATTCTGCGACTCAATATGATCTAGTAGACCAAACGATTTGTAATAAAATAATTTAGTTAATTAGCTTAAATTATTCCCAAATCACTTTTACAAAATACTCAACTAGAATGCTAGGACTTACCCAAGATCTTGATGATAAATTCCACCCTAGCTTTGGGGTGAGGCTAGAGCGAAAAACTCTACTGATCATCTATGTTTAGAAACACATATGAATCAAATCACTTCTACAAAATACTCGACTAGAATGCTAGGACTTACCCAAGATATTGATGATAAATTCCACCCTAGCTTTGGGGTGAGGCTAGAGAGAAAAACTTGGCCGATCATCTGTGTTTAGAAACACGTATGAATCAGTGAGCCAAAAAACCTCCTAGAATGAAAATCATTGCCAAAATAATAGGCTTACCTAGGTTGTTACATACATAAATTGTCTTACTAAGATCATTTACATTACAATCATTGCAAAATGGGTTTACAACTCTAACAAATTGACGACTAATGATGATGAATCCGGAATGATCTGAATGCTCGAGCATGATGTAATTATTTTGCAAAAAAGTGTACTGCTATAGGGTAGTTGACACAGAGTGGGCAACACTGCGAATTTAAAAACTGCCAAGTAAGGGACGCAACACATACTTTTTGGGACCACACAGGACAAGAAAGGACAAAAAAATTACTATGTAGCAGTTGTGTGCGCAGCTGTGGAAAAATCCAAGAAGTCAACCTGGGGAAGGAGCATGAGGGGTGTTGAGAAATCAATAGGGCTACAATTAAGGTGATTTCTCTTAGACTTGATAATTTCTTGTGATGTATTTTAACTTTTTATTAGCTTCTTCTTTTATTATTATGTTGTTTTTATCATCAAACGACTACCGAAAACATGAAGATCAATAATACACAAAGACACAAGTTGTAGGCTACAAGCAGGGCCAAAACCTCTCCCCTTGAGAAGAAAATCCACAAATCTCTTCTCTTATAAATTCTTCAAATGACGAAATCCAAGACCTCTAGACCAAGACCAATACCCTTCCAAGACCAACTCAAACCTTCTTGATGATGTGCTTCTTCTATCCAAGTCAAATCTCTTCCAGCTACACAATTTCGACCCCTGGCGAAAAAATTTTGGCATCTACTGCAGGTCTAAAATTTTTGGCCCTTGCAATAGTTATTGCTTCCGCACGTGTGAGAGAAATTAAGGCTTCCAAGGCTTCCTTACTCCTCCGCTTGGGCTGCTTCTTCTTCGAGGGCTAGTAGGTGACCAAATAGACCGTTCTTCAACCAATTTCGAGCTTTCTACAACTTGAAAACTTCGACCTTGTAGATGAAAAACCCTAGCCTTACCTTCACACGTGTGATAGAGATAGAGAGAGAACCAACCCAAAACTTTGTCCTTCTTCTTTCTTCCTTTGTTTGCCTTTCTTCTTCTCCTTCTTTGCTTGCTTGACAAGTGAGTGAGATGGATGCCATAGGAGGTCTCTCTTATATAGAGGCTTTCAAGGAGAGCAACATGCCCTAATGAGGCTGACTTCTTCTATGCCAGACTGACTTGGTCTTGGAGGGACGTTTTTGACACTTTGACTCAAAAATAATTTTATTGACTTGTTACAAAATGCCAAATGGGGTCTTTTACATATTAAAATGACTCTTTGACTTCTTGACTCAATAATAAAAACCTAGAAGCAGTCAATGGGTTCTTTGACCTAAAATAAAATGACCTTGAGCATGAATCCCATGCTACAAAAATAATAATAATAATTTTTCTTTTTCATTTTACAATATACAATAATCAAGAGTACATATGAAGACCGAAGCTAGTTACACTTTTCAACACTCCCTCTTAACTATGGAGGTCATAATGGTACATGAACATTCTCATATTGAAGAGATTTCATAAGAAGAGTCAAATTGGTAAGCCATCTCATAAGCTATTATTTCAGCTTATCTCATTGCATCTCATCATACCAACCAACATTGTCATATAGCAAGGCCTTGACTAACAACTCTATCTCTCCACAAAATAGAGCACAATGTTGGGGAGACAATGAATTATAGACACCATCAACATTGTCTGTCAAGGCACATACCCCATCTAGATGTTCACAAGGTATGTCCTTCTAGGACCATTCCTATCTTGGATTATCACATCCTCAAGGAATCTCCTCTTCGACTACTCTTACCTATTGGATGCCCTACCTCATCCTCAAAGAGTATCGAAAACTAGATGCTTACCCAATCCTCCCTTCTTTCTTCATAATGTGAGGACAAGAACGATGTTTCTACCTCTCCCTCTCAACTAGGGAGCAGATATCAACCAATCAAATGTTGTCCCTCAAATACACAAGCTTTTTATTAGGAAGAGATTTTGTTAAAATATCAACTACCTACTCATCGGTGGAGTTATACTGTATTTGCAGCACCCCATCTTGCACCAACTTTCATATGTAATGATACTTATATTTTATGTGCTTCATATTTCCATAAAATATGGGGTCTTCAGACAATTTGATACAACTGGCGTTGTCATAATGTATAACGGCTGGGTCCATCGATCCTTCAAACAAATCGGGTAGTAGCTTCCTCAACCAGACAACTTCTTTACTAACTTCACATGCTGCAATGTATTCTGCTTCAACACTACTCAAAGCAATTGATTCTTGCTTTCTACTCATCCATGAGATCATAGAGAATCCCAAGCTAAAACATCCTATGGTTGTGCTTCTTCCATCTATCTAACTACCTCCCCAGTTAGAATATGTGTATCCTATCAATTGGATATCATTCTTTCTATCATACTTCAGGTAGTAATGTATTGTCCCTCATAGATATCTCAATATATGCTTGACTGCTATCTAATGATCATGTTTCGGCTCCATCTGAAATTCACTGAGAATATTCACTGCAAAACAAATATTTGGACGTGTTCACCAGATACATTAGAGAGCCAACCAATTTTCTATAACTTGTAGGACCCACAGGGCTTGAATCGAAACTTCTCAATCTCTTCAAACTTGTGACCATGGGGGTTGTCATAGGTTTGTAGTCGATCATGCCAAACCTTCGCAACATCTTAATCACATAATTTCCTTGACCTAGATATATTTCACCAAGTTCTTTCCAAACTTCCAACCCCAAGTAATAGTGCATCAGCCTAGATCCTTCATATTGAATTCCCCTGCCAATTCTCTCTTACATTCTTGAATACAACCTTCCACACTTGTTATGAAAAGATCAACCCTACATCCTTCATATCGAATTCTGCTGCCAGTTGTCTCTTGCATTCTTGAATATGACTTTCCACACCTATTATGAAAAGATCATCCACATAGAAGAATGGTGCCTGGTTCACCCTTCACTACTTTGATATATAGGTTAGGATCAACAAAACTCTTTGAAAAGCCCAATCTTTGTAGATACGTGTCCATCCTAACATACAAGGCCCTTGGAGCTTGCTTGAGGCCATAAAGTGCCTTATTTAATATGAAAACACGAGTTTCTCTATCTTTCACTTCAAATCCCAAGGGTTGTTCTATAAACACTTATTCATCAATGGTACCTTTCAAAAACATTGTTTTGACATCCAATTGATGGATGTTCCATTCCATAGATGTTGCCAAAGAGACCAATGATCTTATAGTTGTGTATCTAGTTGTAGGTGCAAATGGCTCTTCATAATTGATGCCTTCTTGTTGAGAGAACCCCTAGCCACAAACCTTGCTTTGTACTTGTAAATGCTTCCATCTAATGCATGCTTAATCTTATGGAGCCATTTAGAAATTACCACAGAATTGTCATTCGTCCTAGGAATGATTTCCCCAACTCCAATTTTCATTATCGATTGATATTCTTCATTCATAACATCTTTCCATTATTGATGATTGACAACTTCTTCAAAGGTGTATGGTTCTACTTCAATTAAATTTGTCATATAGGCTGCATACCCAGAATACCTTTTAGGCTTCTTGCTTTTCCTAAATGTACCTTTTGTTGTAGTATGTCCTTCAACTTCTTGAAGAGTATACTTTAAGCAATTTGGTCTCTTTCGATTTGCAGGGATAATGACATGCTTCATAGGTTCACTGCAACCTTCTTCTTCATGATTGGAATGATCTTCTTCTTTGGAGATTCTTCAAATATAGGTAGTTCTTCATCATCAGAATCAATCTAGAGATCTTTGGATTTCTTATATGCAATGCTTTCATCAAAGATCACATCTCTTCTAACTTCAATTTGGTGCCCTTCTTTTATGTAGATTCTATATGCCTTTGAAGAGTTATTATAGCCAACAAATATGCCCTTCAAGCTTGTAGGATCCAATTTCTTCCTTTCATCTTTTGGAATGTGAATGTGTATAGGGCAACCAAATTTTCAGAGATGATTTACACATGGTCTCTTCTCAGTAAATGCTTCTTCAGGAGTCATGTTGTCAAGTGATCAGTGACGACTTCGATTTTGAATATAGACAACTATTTTGGATGCCTCACCCCATAGAAATTTAGGTAGATCTTGATCATGTAACATAACTCTAACACTTTCTTCAATTGTACGATTCTTCCATTTTGCTACTCCATTTTTCTCTAGATTGTATGGGACTATCATCTCCCTCTTAATTCCAACCTCTTTACAGAAAGCTGTAAGTTCCTTTGATGTGTATTCTCCACCATTATCGAATCTTAGTACCTTGTTCTTTCTATAAGATTCTCTACTTCTGCTTTGAATTCTTGAAATTTTTTGAATACTTCATCCTTGGACTCGAGTAAATAAATCCAAGTCTTCCTAGAGTGGTCATAAATGAATGTTACATAGTATAGATGACCTCCAAGAGATTTTGTAGACATAGGACCACAAACATCAGAGTGAATGAGATCCAAGATTTCTTTAGATCTTGAAGCACTGCTTCCAAAATGTTTCTTTACATTTTTCCCTAATGCACATCCCTTGCAAATTCCTTCATGATCCTCTAATTTAGGGGTGCCATTCACCATTGTAATTAGAGTTGGTAAGATTTTATAATGAAGGTGTCCAAACCTTATATGCCAAAGCTCACATGGGTTGACTTCAATGTGAAGGCAGGCTTGAGATAGAGGGGTAAGTAATCTGTAGAGTCTTCCTTCACGAATCCCAATAACTTTTGCATTGTTGATGCTAGACCCCTTATCCTACACCATAACTTTTCCATCTATAAAAGAAATTCAATCTCCTTTATCTTCTAAGCATGAAATAGAAAGTAATTTTTTTTTCAACCCTGAAACAAATAGAATGTTGTTGAGATGAATGTTTCCTCCATCTTCGAGCTCCAACAAAGTTGATCCAATTCCTCATACAGCATAACTCTTTTTGTCTCCAAGTTCGACCGAATAAAAAGATTTTCCTCTTGATAGAGTCTTTAATTGTTCATGCTCACCTGTCATATGTCTAGATGCCCCGCTATCAATTACCCAAACTTGTTCATCTTCAAAAGTACTTGTAAGTGTTGAGAATAATCCTTTATCCCTTGTAGAAGTGGTCTTGATCATAGAATTATTGATTAATGATAGGAGATTTTTGAATGCTTTGATGCCTTGCTTGAGGTGTCTTGCCATCATAGAAAACTGCTTCAATGAGAACTTCAACGATTTATTCAAGGATGTAGTGATCTTCATCATGCCCTTTGTCAACCTTAGCTATGATACTATGTTGAGAAATCAACAGGGCTACAATTAGGGTGATTTCTCTTAGACTTGATAACTGCTTGTGATGTATTTTTACTTTTTATTAGCTTCTTCTTTTATTATTATGTTGTTATTGTCATCAAACAACTACCAAAAACATGACGATCAATAGTACACAAGGACACAAGATGTAGGCTGCAAGCCAATGATCCAGATTTAAACAGGAACAAAACAAATTACAGATATGACCATAAATACAGAGATGCAACAGAAATAATACTTCATTTCATTGATGTAAGATACTGAAATATGCTAACAAACAGAAATGGAAATAAACTAGCTCGGGCGATGGTAGCTTATCTCTGAGAAGAGATGTGGCAGCTACATGCCTCTAAACCATCTTACAATGAGGCTCGAAGGCCTATTTATTGTTGAGAAACAATGGAAAACCATAAACATCCAAAAACCTAACCCTAGGAGATGAAGCGCCAAACTATGGGCCCCATTTTGGGTAAATTGGTACATCAACTTCCCAGGGTCGTAACTTTGGCATACAATCTCTGTTTGACATGCAAAATACCTCGTTAGAAAGATATATCCGAGGACTACAACTTTTGAGTGAAAAACAATAGTTAATGGCCCCATGTTGCTTCAAGTTTTCCCAAAAAACGTCGTTTAGGGCCTCAAAACGGCTTCGGAAGTTCATGACCCAAAAAACTGCCAAAAATAGTAAATTGTGCTACAAATAAGAAAACTGAAAAACTGAAAGAAACAATGGTGGAGGTCCAAGTGGAATAGGTAGGTGGCCACCAATATCCACCTGGATCAGCCAAGGCCAAAACCTCTCCTCTTGAGAGGAAAACCCACAAATCTCTTCTCTTCTTATAGATTCTTCAAATGATGAATTCCAAGACCTCTAAACCAAGACCAATACCCTTCCAAGACCAAGTCAAACCTTCTTGATGATGTGGTTCTTCTATCCAAGTCAAACCAAGTAAAATCTCTTCCAGTTGCACAATTTCGACCCCCAGTAACAGAATTTCAGCCTCTACTGCAGGTATGAAATTTTCGGCCCTTGCAGCAATTGTTGCTTCCACATGTGTGAGAGAAATTAGGGCTTCCAAGGCTTCCTTGCTCCTTCACTTGGGTTGCTTCTTCTTCTAGGGATATTAGGTGACCAAATAGACCTTTCTTCAACCAATTTTGACCTTCTTTTTGCAACTTGAAAACTTTGACCTTGTAGCTACAAAACCCCAGCCTTACCATCACACGTGTGAGAGAGATAGAGAGAGAAAGAACCCAAAACTTCGTACTTCCTTCTTCTTTCTTCCTTCGCTTGCCTTTCTTCTTCTCCTTCTTCGCTTGATTGATGAGTGAATGAGATGGATGCCATAGGAGGTCAAATCCTCTCTTATATATAGGATTTCAAGGAGGATGACATGCCCTAATGAGGTCGACTTCTTCTTTGCCATGCCGACTTGGTCTTGGAGGAGTGTTTTTGACACTTTGACTCAAAAACAATTTTCTTGACTTGTTACAAAACGCCCAATGG
The DNA here is from genome assembly GCA_031772625.1 of Pinus tabuliformis. Taxonomy (NCBI): domain Eukaryota; kingdom Viridiplantae; phylum Streptophyta; class Pinopsida; order Pinales; family Pinaceae; genus Pinus; species Pinus tabuliformis. Next base: position 145,673,931 of record CM062807.1, read on the forward strand.
GGTCTTTTACACATGATAATGACTCTTTGACTTCTTGACTCGATAATAGAAAGCTAGAAGCACCTAATGGGTGCTTTGACCTAAAATTAAATGACCTTAAGCATGAAACCCATGCTACAAAAATAATAATAATAATTTTTCTTTTTCATTTTACAATATGCAAGAATCAAGAGTATATATGAAGACCGAACCTAGTTACACTTTTCAACAGGGGAATGCATGGTCATGGAAAGAGCGCATAGTGTGGAAAGGAAACATACGCACGAAAGGAAAGTGGTACACAAAAGAACACATACACGCCGAGAGTGGACTCAAGGAGTTGAGTGATCATTCTCTAGAGAAACGAAGAGGAGGTACGCACAAAGAACGTGCCCAAGCTTAGTGAGCAGACAATGGCATCTAATGCATGGTGGAGGATATTGACTATGATACCTTTGGTTGAGGATTAGGAGTGTGGGACGAATTTCCCTTCAGGTGAGGGTAAATCTCAAGATACCTCAAGGGGCTAGAGGTGGAGATGATGTTCTCTATAGTCCCTTGATAGCTTGGGGTAGAGGTCTAGCCCTTGGAATCCTAGTGTGGAAATTATGGAGTCTCCTGTGCTTGTTTATTGAATTTTAGCAGTGAGTTATTGACTCCCTTCATTGGGTGGAATCATTGTGTTGCATGCTGCCAGGGTGGAGGTGAAGCCTCTCGATTCCTTGGAGTGTGTTTGACTATCTGAGAGCTGGAGGGTGAAGGCAGTAGGCCTCTAGATTCCTTATGCATTGGTTGTCTGCTGAGAAGTTGGTGGGTGGAGGTAGGCAGGCCTCTAGAGTCCCTGTTGTAGCTGATAGTTGGTGATTTTTCGCTTAAGAAAGACCCTCTTAATCCATGGAATCTAGATCAGGGATGACAACTGCAAGTAGCTTGGCTGCAACTATCTATGTTTGGGCGGAGAGTTGTTGTATTGATCTTAGTTGCCAACTCTAGTTTAAATTCAAGATAAGTATGTTGGGTCCCTATAATTCTAGTGATTACCCCATTACTATTGTAGTTATACCCCTTATTAATATTGTTGTGCCCCTATTGCCCCCATATTGTCATTACTGTGCCCCATAGAATCCCTCTATTGTTATTTTTGTGGCTTTATATTATTATTGTTAGGTCGGCTGTATTATATTGTGACTCCTTAGACTCCTATATATAGAAAGGAGGTTTTGTCATTTGAATCATCCAAGAATTGTTCATTTATGTAATGTAAAGGAGGTTTCCCCCTCGAAGAGGCTGAATTCTAAGGCGTTGATCTATCTTTTCTATCTTTTCTTGAGCTGGTTTCATAACATTTGGTATCAGAGCTTTGGATTCTAGGGTTTCGCTGCTCCAAACAGGTCATCGTGGCATTTTCGCTATAACTTTTTTCTGTGACATTTCAGAAGTCGCAAAAAAAACCCATTTGAGAAGAAATCGCACTGAACCTTGGGTCCGAATTTCAGAGCTTTTCGCGCTATATTTGTGGAGATATGATCTGAGGAAGTTGGTCTTTTTGTAGACTCCTGAATTACATTCCAAATAGGTGACCTGGGGAAAATCGTCATAACTTTCTCTCTGGGGATCGGATTGAAATTTCGTAAGAAGGTACAGAAAGAGGACGGACTGTAGTTTCTTGTATGCATTTTTCAGATCCAAAGGTTGAAACAGTGACTCGTGGCACGTCGTACAAGTTCGCTCTACTGAACTAGTCTATAATCAAGTCACTATGGGAGATTTCGCATAACTCTTCCTTGGAGAATCCAATTTGGGTCAGACTTGTGGCATTGGAAAGAGGACACAGAGGGCTACTACAGGTCACAAATTTAGAACTAGATGATCGGAAAGTACAGAGATACATCAGAGGCAATATCGAGCTCCTACAAAGTGAAAAAAGGTGTGTAGATTTTCTTAAATTTTTGCTTAAGCTTGGTTTGAAAATTTATTTTGAAGGAATTCAAAGGGTATAGTAGAGCATTATTATCGGTAACTGATGCCCCGAGGAAAGAAAATGCAAACACCTAGTAAGGAACCTGAAAGCTCTAGCATGACTCATGAAGAAGAGGAAGAAATGCAACATGATATATCAAAATTACAAGACCAAGTGCAACAACTGTCCCTTACACAAAAAGGAACAGAATCTAAGATGGATGGTTTAAAGAAAGATGTAGAAGCTAAGATGGATGGTTTAAATAAAGGTGTAGAAGCTAAGATGGACTGTTTAAAGAAAGGCGTAGAAGCTAAGATGATTGACGTGGAAGCTAAGATGGATGATTTGAAGATAGATTTGAAGACAAACATGGACGAATTGAAGATAAATATGAATAAGTTGCTACAAGAAATGGGCACTAAGGGTGAAAGGGTACTAAAGGAAACTCATGATGAGAATAAAAGAAATGTTAATCATGATTCCATAGATTCTCATGTTGGATCGAAGACTCACCATATTCCAAAAATCGATATGAGGAAGTTTGATGGCAAGGATCCTGCCACATGGATATTACAGATGGAGCAATTCTTCGATCTCAATAATGTGCAAAACACACAAAAGGTACGTATGGCAACTTTATATTTGGAACCAAATCAGTTTGTATGGTATCAATGGCTTTGCTCTCGTAAACAATTTATCACTTGGGCAATTTTTACGGAAGAATTGATAGCACATTATGAGGATACAAAAAGCAACACTTTTTTTAGCCAATTGATAAGTCTCAAACAAAAGGGTTCAATAATGGAGCACATTGAGGAGTTCCAAAAATTGAACATAAGGGTAAAAGATATTCCAGAGGAGCATAGGATTGATGTGTTCATAGGGTCTTTAAAGGATAATATCCAACATGATGTTCACCTTTGGGAACCTGATTCATTAGAGAAGGCATTCAGGTTAGCAAGAAAAATGGAAAGCAAAATTATGGCAACCAGGAAGCATACCACTCACAACTATAAAGACGGAAGTGTTGTTGCCCCTAGTCTTCCACAACCTATAAGGTTGACACCACAACAATTGGAAGAAAAAAGAGCAAAAGGGCTTTGTTACAGTTGTGATAGAAAATACACTAAAGGTCATAAGTGTGCTGAGAAGAAATTATTCTACATAGATTGTGAAGAGGAAGAAGAAAAGGAGCAAGAAAGGTCAAAAGAAGAGGATATACTCCAGGAACAAAGCCTAGATGAAGAACAAATAAATCCGACCATATCTTGTAATGCATTGGCGGGAATTACCACTCCTCAAACCATCAAGATAGAAGGACAAATCAAGAAGAAAAAGGTAATAGTTTTGATTGATTCAGGAAGCACCCACAATTTTATTCATTGTAAGGTAGCAAAAGAATTGAATTGCTTCCTATATCTAGCACCAGAGTGTCAAGTGATGATTGCAAATGGAGGAACAATAAATTGCTCTGGAAAGTGCCATAATATCAAGCTATCCATGGGAGAATATGTATTGACTAGCCCAATGCTTTCCATTCCAATGGGAGGTGCTGATGTTGTACTAGGAGTCCAATGGCTACAATCCCTGGGTACAATAGCTTTTAATTTTCAAGAACTTTTCATGAAATTTTCTACGGAAGGAAAGGAAGTTGAATTAAGGGGTATTGCAGGGAAACCAGGAAAGATAATCAGCTCTAATGGTATGACAAAGCTTCTAAAAAAGGAGCAAAGAGGTGTAATTGCACAATTATGCTCGCTAGATGTTTCCACATCGGAATCATCTATTTCTCCAGATCTCCAAAAAGTCCTGGACAATCATTCCAAGGTATTTGAGACTCCCAAAGGTCTCCCACCTATGCGTGATCATGATCATGCTATTCATCTGATTCCAGGAAGTGTTCCTCCAAACATCAGGCCGTACAGATATCCCTATGTCCAAAAGAGTGAAATTGAACGTATGGTTGCAGAAATGCTAGAGGCTGGTATAATTCAACCGAGTCAAAGTTCTTTCTCTGCTCCAGTAGTATTGGTGCACAAGAAGGATGGATCATGGCGCATGTGTCTAGATTATAGGGAGCTCAACAAGCTCACTATTAAAGATAAGTTCCCCATTCCTGTCATTGATGAATTACTAGATGAATTGCATGGATCAATTTACTTCACCAAGTTGGATCTTCGTTCAAGATATCATCAAATCAGAATGAAGATTGAAGACATTCCGAAAACAGCATTTAGAACTCATGAGGGTCATTATGAATTTTTGGTCATGCCTTTTGGCCTTACCAATGCACCTTCAACATTTCAAGGTTTGATGAATTCAATTTTCAAACCATTCCTTAGAAAATTTGTGTTAGTATTTTTTGATGATATATTAATCTACAGCAAGTCTTGGAAGGATCATGTTGAACATGTTGACAGGGTGCTACAACTATTGAAGGAGAAACAATTATATGCAAAAAGATCCAAATGTTTCTTTGGAGTCCAGGAGGTGGAATATTTGGGTCATATTGTATCTCATGAAGGAGTTAAGGTAGACCCTAGCAAAATTAAAGCCATTAAGGAATGGAAAATCCCCACATCCATAAAGCATCTGCGAGGATTTCTTGGGTTGACAGGGTATTATCGCAAGTTTGTTAAGAATTATGGGAGAATAGCAGCACCTCTAACAACATTATTGAAGAAAGATGCATTTTCATGGACTCCGGAAGCAACAAAGGCCTTTGAACATCTTAAAGAGGCAATGTGCCAAGCACCGGTCTTAGCTACACCGGACTTCACAAAAACCTTTATTGTGGAATGTGATGCTTCAGGAAATGGAATTGGTGCTGTTCTAATGCAAGATGAAAGACCCATTGCTTTTGAAAGTCGTCCAATCAAGGGAAAGTTCTTAAGCAAAGCTATTTATGAGAAGGAAATGTTGGCAATACTCCATGCACTTAAGAAATGGCGACCCTACCTAATGGGAAGACACTTCAAGGTAAAAACGGATCATGATAGCCTTAAATACTTTTTAGAACAAAGATTATCCTCTGAAGAGCAACAAAAGTGGGTCACAAAGATGTTGGGTTATGACTTTGAAATCATCTACAAAAAAGGGAAGCAAAATGTGGTGGCAGATGCACTCTCAAGAAAGGATGAGGATGTGAAAGCATTGTTGTGCGCCATTTCTATTATCCAACCAGATTGGATAAACGAAGCAAGGGAGGAATGGAAGAATGACGAAGAAGTGTGGGCACTTATTCGAAAGTTACAACAAGATTCCAGTACGTCTGATACATTTAGCTGGCAAAATGATTCGTTATGGTACAAAGATCGCTTATACCTCTGTAAGAATTCCCAGCTAAAACAAAAGATTCTTATGGAATTGCACACTTCTCCCTTAGGAGGGCACTCAGGATTTTTAAAAACTTACCACAGGGTTAAGAAGGAATTTTTTTGGGATGGCCTTAAATCAGATATTCAAAAGTTTGTGGCGAAATGTTTGGTTTGCCAACAAAATAAAGTTGAAACAATTAAGACACCGGGTCTATTACAACCTTTATCCATTCCAAGCCAACGTTGGGAGGAGGTTTCAATGGATTTTATCACAGGTTTACCCAAGTCTGAGGGAAAGAGTGTCATCATGGTGGTAGTTGACAGACTTACCAAGTATGCACACTTTTGTGCATTATCACATCCATTTAAAGCCAGTACAGTTTCTACTGCATTTATGGAAACAATTCAAAAGCTACATGGAAACCCAAAGATTATTGTAAGTGACAGAGATCCCATTTTCACTGGAAATTTTTGGACAGAATTATTTTCTTGTCTTGGTACTCAGTTAGCTCATAGCTCATCTTATCATCCTCAATCTGATGGGCAAACTGAGATAGTAAACAAATGTTTGGAAGGATATCTTCGTTGCTTTGTATCTGATAAACAGACACAATGGGTCAAATGGTTGCCTCTGGCTGAATGGTGGTATAACACTTCCTTCCATACAGCAACAAAAATGACCCCATTTATGGCACTTTATGGGTATCAACCACCATCCATCACATCATATTTAAGAGAAAATTCTAAGGTTCAGGCAGTGGAACATCACATCGAACATCAACAACAAGTCCTCCAACTCTTAAAGGATAACCTCGTGTTGGCACAGAATAGAATGAAACAACAGGCAGATCAACATTGCAGTGAAAGAAGTTTTGATGTAGGTGATTGGGTATTCCTACGGCTACAACCATATAAGAAAATGTCCCTCAAGCAAGCTAAGAAGGATAATAAATTATCACCAAAGTATTATGGTCCATACAAGGTGTTGCAAAAGATTGGTACTATGGCATACAAATTGGAGCTTCCTGTAGCTTCTCGATTACACCCAGTTTTCCATGTTTCATGTTTAAAGAAGGTTATAGGCGACAAGCTCCCATTTCAAACAATATTGCCAGAACTTGACGAGGAAGGAAAAATTATATTGGAACTAGAAGCAGCCACAGAAACAAGAACTCGATAGCTACGAAATCGTTCAATTTCAGAGTATCTTATCAAGTGGAAGAACTTATCCGCTGAAGATTCCACATGGGAGGATGAGAATTTTATGCAAAAGTATCCAGAACTACTCAAGCGTTGAGGACAACACTTTTTTGAAGGAGAGGGGCATGTTGGGTCCCTATAATTCTAGTGATTACCCCATTACTATTGTAGTTATACCCCTTATTAATATTGTTGTGCCCCTATTGCCCCCATATTGTCATTACTGTGCCCCATAGAATCCCTCTATTGTTATTTTTGTGGCTTTATATTATTATTGTTAGGTCGGCTGGATTATATTGTGACTCCTTAGACTCCTATATATAGAAAGGAGGTTTTGTCATTTGAATCATCCAAGAATTGTTCATTTATGTAATGTAAAGGAGGTTGCCCCCTCGAAGAGGCTGAATTCTAAGGCGTTGATCTATCTTTTCTATCTTTTCTTGAGCTGGTTTCATAACAAAGTATCTGTAACTACTTTCTTTTGTTATTGAACTTATGTTGGGTTGTAAATCATTGTTGTATTTACTGTATGAATGGCTCATGGCTTGCTAAAATTGGAATAGGGAAACTCTGATGCGTATGTGCACTATTGCTGTGATGTTGCATCAATGCTCTTATACTGGAAGCATTTGTCTACACACACACACACACACACACACATGACCATCATTGTGGGTGCAGTATGCACTAGGTAACCTTGCTATGTGTGGTATGAGCATTAGATGCTCACTTGGAGGTTTCAGGTCGACAATATTGAATATAGGGCGACCAACTATGTGGTCCCTACCCGAAATTTCTGTCTATACAAACGAAATGTTGTAGGATTGTGTTATTATTGCTTATGTGCCTATGATCATGGCTTATGCCTGAAATCGAAACACGAAAGTGAAGATTCTTGTTTCTCATGGGATGATGGTCTCCTTGTGGTCTCCTCAACATCAACGTTGAGGTCCTGACTCCCAAGGGATCGCAGATCTTTGAGAGACTAAATGGGAAAGTCATAGGAAAGAACCTTGAGATGGTATTCTTGCTGAAAACTCAAGATGGATAGCACTAGAATGTACTTCATAAGCCTTTAATGGCTATGGTTAAACTCTAGCGCAAGTCTAGGTGTTTGTAGAACCACCGAAGTTGGGCCATGGTTGAATCCTTTTGTAAGTGTCGCAAGGCGCAAAGCAGGAGAAGGACCTTATCTGCACTCTCAACCTCTTAACCTTATCCATGAACCTAGAAGGATGTATCGGGTTGCGCGAGGGTCAATTGAAAGCTAAGTTGCTAGCCATACGACCGTAACACATGACCGGGCATAAATCCAAGATGATGTAAGCCCGAAGGTTACGTCCCCAGATGCTCTCAAAAGATCGCACAAGGGAAGACCCAAGTTTACAAGGACCGGGGTGGTGTGGCAAGGCATGTAGTGTGGGGAAGGTTGGGATGACGCGAAGGCCATCCATTGGTTGACAGAGGAACCATTGCCCATGTAAAGTGGGACTATCGTGTTGTTGAGAATTTTGTACGTGGGGCCCACCTAGACAAGAAAATTGCTAGTGATTAACGCCCATCTATTGGCTCATATATATATATATATATATATATATATATATGCTTATTGAAATGTGAGGACCACAATCCATGAACGGATCAACAACGAGTATTCTTGCGCTATGTGGTGTTGAGTGAGTGGTTGGGTTGGCCATGTAAGTGCCATGTGGAAATCTAAGTAACCTGACACAAGGATTCGGGATTCATCGGATACGGGATTCAAGTGTCGGATTTAAACACGTTGACCCCCCCAGAATAGGACACATTTAGATACTATATATATATATATTAAAAATTAGATATTTCTTACACAAATTACCATTAATGATACAAATTCATTGATTTCAAACATAGGTCTTCATCTAGATGTACATTTTACTGTTTACAGAGTAAGTTAGTAACATTATAGCATGCATAGTACATACAAAATTCAAATACATGTCACATAAATGATAAATCATTGAATCATAAATTTTAAATTCATAAATCATAAATCATAATACATATTCAATTCATCAATGATCCAATAGGAGAAAGACAAGATAGTAAGATAAAGACACTGATAGCTGTAATTTTCTCATTAGGTCATCAAAATCAAAATGTGTTACATAGGTAGTGCAATGCTAATGGAAAACAGAAATAGAAAATACAAAACAACTACAAGTATACAAGTCTCAAGGCAGTAGGTAGCCCATGACTCATGAGTCATCATACTCAGAATCAACATCACTGTCCTCACAATCATGGTCGCCATTGCTCTCCTCTGCATCCTCCTCCTCCCCTGTATCCATGGTCGTCTTTGCATCTGCTGGTGTGGAGGATGATCCCTCTACAATATCACTATCATCAAATCTAACAGGCTCTAGCATTGGATCATTGAGATCCATGTTGGCCAATGCCAACTCAACACTGTTGTCCAGACCCATATCATTAGGAAAGACATCCCACATCTTTGTCTTTCCCTTCAACCACGCTTCCCTCTCCCTGTAAATAAGACGAAGGTTGGTGTACACATACACCACTGTCTCTGCCCTGGACTGCTCAAGCCTGCTCTTCTTAACACTATACAAATTCCCATATGTGCTCCAATTCCTCTCGTAACAAGAGGATGAAGTCACCTGAGAGAGGAGCCTCATGGCTAACTATTGTAGAGGAGGGCTTGTTGCCCCATGATTTGCCCACCAAGAATAGGGCTTCTTAGCCCCCCTATCTCTAATCACGTCATATCTTGCAAATCGACCAGTGCTAGTGGAAAATTCTCCAGAGGCATCCTCCACCTCATCAAGCAATGCTCTATCTTGAAAAACCCGCCTAAATGCATCTTTCCTCCGTTGTGAGATTTCACCATCCATGTGAGGAGGGAATGAGTGAGCCAAACAATGTAAAGGTGTGCAATTCTTGTCCCATATGCTGACAAGAATATCCTGTATAGTACCACATAAGGCCTCTGGTGATGTCTCATACTCGGGGCACTCACTCTGTAGAATAATGCTCCTCACAGACTCAATCATGGAATCCCATCCCTCATAACCCTCTCCTAGGATGGGTTTGTCTGTATCTGCAAATCGAAGCAAAGAAATGATAGGGTCCATGATCTAAATAATTAGATCTACCCTCTCCCACCAAGCATCATCTAACACTATGTCCTTCACTCTTTTAGAGGCTAGTTGATATGTCTTTCTCCAAAAAGACTAAAAATTTGAAATAACCATGGCCCCAAGAGTGGTCTTGACCTCCCTCAACCTCTTCAACATGATGAATGAAGAGGCAAACTGTGTATCCACAATCTTCAACAACGATAGATTGTTGTACTTCTTGTAGATAGTGAGGGCATTTATATGATTTTGTACAAAGTTACGGATATGTCGTGCATCCTCAATAATGTTACTAATCCAAAGCATGTCAGAAGCAATGGATTTCAGTGTTAACTTCAATGAATGGACAATGCAAGGTGTCCAAAACATTTGTGGATATTTAGCTTCCACAATCATGCCAACAACCTTGCAAATAGGTGCATTATCTGTAATGATTTGCACACAAGAATCAACACCTACATCTTCAATAACTTTAATAAACAACTCATCCATATATTGTGCATCCTTATATTCTCCAAGTGTATCCACTGCTTTTAAGAAAACTGGACCATTTAAGGAAGACACCATGAAGTTGATGAGTGGGTGTCATGCTGGATCTGTCCATCCATAAAAAACAATGCTAACCCCAGATGTTGGCTATGACGCTTTAATAGGCTCAAGCATTTTTTGCACCTCCTTTTTTTACCTTGGTAAAAAATTTGGTTCTAAGCTTCTCTGAACCAGGAGGCACATACCATGATGGAGACCTGTGAGTTAGAGCTCGACACATCTCAATAAATAGAGGTGAGCATGCAACATTAAAGGATATGAAGTTTTGATAGAAAAAAAGGAAACGGTGAGATCAAGCTCTTCCCGTTTATCTTTTTGAAAAATCTTGTCCATTGGACCAAGTGAAATTGCCTTTCTTTTTGCTGCTTGTCCCCCAATAGAACTTTTCAATGGAAATTTGTTGGTGCCTTTCCTAAAAAATGGATGGGGGTCATCATTCTTGTTTTTTTATTTTATTTTGCAGCGACATTTGCCATACCAACAGTGAACTCTTTTTCCATTTCTTTCTTCTTTTGTAAAGGAACTTGTGTACAAGCTCCAACTCCACAACCTGGTAAAGCCAACAAATGGCATTTCACACGAAAATATGTACTTCAGAAAGTATTGTGGCAAAAGCTGCATCTCCAATTCACATTGCCTCCTACCTTCCCCTTGCTGCTTGGCCCATCCTCTCTTGTGACATATTTCCACAAGGATGTTACCTTTAGGAGGAAGTCTTCCCTCAACATTACTTGCAGCAGACTCTGATGAAATTGGGGGAGGAGGGGCATCTCCAATGGGGACATTCTTCCCCTTCCTTTGCCCCCTACCTGTTGCCCTTGATTGAGCCATGAATACTGTAAAAAAAATAAACAAAACATGCACAAATTTGTAAAAGAAATGCATATACAAACTGTTGTAATACAAATGCAAAAAAGTAGAGAGGAAATGCACTTACTTGTTGCTTGAATCTCCTTGAAAATGCTCCAAACCCTTGGCTCCTTGCTCCAAACTCCTAACAACAAACCCACAACTCACCTCTTGCAAAAGGAATGACACAAAATGATACAAAACATAAGCATTTTTGCCCTTTTATGGCCGCGCAGGTCCTGGTTTGCCGGATTCGTGTTTGGGTTTCGTGACACGTCGTGTCTGAATGGGACACAATCGAGATTCGATCGGGTCCCATTCGGACATGATGTGTCATGAAATCCAGACACGAATTAGGTCAAATCGAATCCGATTCGCTGGATTCGGACACGTGGCCCTCAAACAACGAATCCGGTTTTAGAGGTGGCAAGCTGATGATGTAGCATCATCAGATTCGTCAGAAATTCAATTAGCCATAGCTTTTGATCTAGAGGTTGGATTGAAGTAAAATTTTATATCACTGGAGTCGTCCTGACGAGATGGTCACAAGTTACAACAGTGATGTCTAATTGAGTCTAAGCTAGGTGAAAGATTGAAATTTTAGACCCCATTTTCGTAATGGCACCTTGGATCTTGGGTCAGTATAGTAACCACCTATTTTTAACCGGTGTTTTGGTGGGATAAGGGCTGGGGGTTTGTGTTACATGTGTTTTTCGTTGATGATTTAGGAGTTTCTTACTGCTCTGAAATACCTTATGGACCATCATGTAAAAATCTTTCCAATTTTGTGCCACATAATCGTAAAGAATTCACATCACAGGCCATCCACGCTAAGTGATTTACCATTCTTCCTGTGGTGAGAGTTATATTCATCTATGGGAACGTCCTGCTTTAAATTATATCTTTCCATTCTTCAGATCATAGTAGTGACCATTTTCTTGCATGCCTCCATGCTGCCAAAACCTGTTCTGATTCAGGATAGGGAGAGAAAATATATTGGAAGTGTAAAATTATTCTTTTCGTGTAGGAATTCGAAACAAAATTTGCAAGGCTTGTCACCTTCTCTTGCCTTTGTCACTCTAGAATGGATTCTACCTCTTCTAGCTCACTATTCTGCATCACAGCTGATAATGTGTGTCAAGTCTGCATCATGAGTTTGAAGTACTTCATCATCACACAGTTTTCCAGAAATCTTCTATTTCTACCAGATCATCACAGACCTTTTTTCCCTACACCAACTTGTCCACCCAGCCAATTTGACCCATTGTCTTAAGAGTTTTGCCATTCTTCGTATAGTAGCTTCCCACCAGAGTTCGTCTTGTCTCAGGGCCTTTGTCTAGGAATCAAATTCCAAATCTTAGCAATGTACATTATTCAATCTTCAATCTTCAGATACCCTAAGTTTGAAAGGAATTGCAGACACTGATTCCTGGCACTCTCAAAATGCATGTAACCAACAGAATTTGGTCAAACCCTTTACCATCCAACCCAACATCAACAAATCTGTTCTCAGTTGTTGAAAACACTAATCCTTTTTTTGGGGCTTAAAAGTTAACACATGTCATGTCTTGCCAGTACTCTTTCCTGATGCCTTCTTGTATTGGACCATGTGAACCAGCCTCCAATATCATGACGTTTATGGCTGCAATTCACATTAAAAATTTGATGTGCTGATTTTATTTTACATCAACTCTTATTTCACCTCCTACAATTACTTGTAGATGGCCACTCTCTTTGTTGTCTTCTCACTCTACCTTATTAAAATCCCCTCTCAACACCCATTTAGCCTCAAAATGATTGTTAGTGAACCAATATTAGAAGAATAAATAGAGCATAGTCCCACGTTTTGGCCTGAGATTAAGAAAGTTGCCCTCCCACTCTACCGTATTGAAATCTTTCCCAACAGTTGCTTATACTCGGAAGATAACTTGTAAGCCAACATTCGAAGCATAAATAGAGAAAAAGGCCATTTTTGGCCTGAGATTAAAAAAGTTGCCCCTAAATACCTGTTACATAGAAGAAATTCTTTAACTTTAGCTTACTGTAGAAAAAGATCTGGCTTCTGTTTTTATATGGCATCTTCCACAATAAACTTATTGTGGAAAGTCTTGTCCCTTGTATTCGAAGAGAGAAGCCTGCTGTAGATTTACTGTTTTTGTCTCTTGTCAACATTATGTAAATGCTTTCAGGCTATTGCATCATTTTTTAAAAGTCTAGCTCTTATATTTGTTTAGTTTATGATGCTACTTTGGAGTGTTATAATTGCCTTAAAATGAAATTATTGGTGGTGGAGTTGCCCACTTTTGTAGAGGTAAGCTGGTAGATGCTCATTGCTGCATTTGCTTTCAGGGATTATTGCAGTATTTCAATTTGGTTGAGGGATGCTTGACAATTTTACCAAATCAGATACAAGGTGAAATATGATTGGATTGTGAGAACAAGAGTGGATGGTTACTGGAATGGACCACTTCCTCCTCCTTTATTTAAATGAGAAGTACATTATGCGCATGGCTCTAAATATGGTGGCCTTAATGACAGACTTGGAATTGGTAATATGGAAACCAGTGAAGCTGCATTATCAAGAATGAGCCTTATACCACTCTTGCACAGTAGTGGATATAGGAGACAGAATTCAGAGATTGCTTTCAAGCATCAGTTAGATGTGAAAGGGTAAAATATGAGTTCATTACATTTCCCTTTTGCATAGTGACTGAGAAAAAGTTTGGTTGGCCTCCCTCTAGACGGGATCTTCCTTTGGCTTCACTTTCAACTAGAGGACAACTCAATTGAGTCTATTGCAGGCCATGCGTACCAGCGTCTAAAGGAACTGAGGCCATTGATATTATTCAATCTTTGGTAAGGGGTTGGAGTTGGACTTTGGCGCCACAAGGGTTAGAGCTTTGTAATGCTCGTGATGTTTGGGAAGAAAAGTGGGAAGACATATTTGATAAGGCAGCGGGGCCGAACCTTGCAGCCGCTAGGAAGAAGATTAAAAACCAAACCTTAAGTTCTTGCATCTAAGATTTTGAGGCCATGAAACAGAAGACTGCTTATTGGGATGCTCCTTCATCAAAAACTCTTTGTAAGAAAGCTTATGGGTAATCACAGTGATTGGAAATGGGGGCTTCCATGATAGAAAGATTAAGAGTAGAACCGAACTCCTTCCATAAATTCAGAGCAGACTAAGAGGGTTTTGGCGCGTGTATAATACTGTCAGATCAACATGTTATTTCTTTGACATATATCCCACCAGTCTTTCAATATTCAATTCCCAGAGAACCAGATTTAGACTGGTAAATGGAATTGTAAGATGAAGTTGGGGCCATGGACACAATCATATAGCTGTCTATCAGCAAGAGATTGGCATTGTTTCCATTTTTTCCACTGTCCAAATTTTAGAAAAACACTGATATACTAAACAACATCATCTAACAGGTAGCCAGATGAATATAACCCATCTCATTTGGTTTGCCTTTTCGATAAATAATAATTTTCTTGACAACCCTTGTACTAAAGAACAGTTTCTAAATCCCTTGCGGATGAGTATAACCCATTTTAAGTGCTTCACTTCTCGATAAATACGGTTCTCTTTTATGTTGTGTCTCATTCAATTTACTTGATTGTACCCTATGGAGATACAATGTCCAGAATCATGATAGTTGACGGGAGAACGACATGGATCGGTTCTTGATTCAATTTACTTGATTGTACCCTATGGAGATACAATGTCCAGAATCATGATAGTTGACGGGAGAACGACATGGTCCTTGACCATGTTGACTGGATATGTAATGACTTGTTGCAAAAATGAATACATAATGTAGCTCTGATCTCACGTGTGTTTATCAGTGGAAAGACATACAATCGAATGGTTTATGCAGGTTCTGAGCAGCTTCAAATGCTGCTCAGCAGCTAGATTTCACGATTCCCTTAGCTGAGTGGTGGAAAGTTGGTGTGTAGGAAAAATTTGAGAGTAGGATTTTAAATGTTTTGTTGTGATAGATTAGAGTGCGATTTGGGAGAAGAGGAACTACGGTATTGTAGATAGTGTGAGCTTTAGGGTTTTCCTCCTTATGAGGATTGTGCGAGACTGTATTGGAAGGCACTTCATAAATTGGTTGCAGCATTGAAGTGTTGTTGGTAGGTAGGGCACATTAGAAAATAAGTCATACCATCAGAAAACAGTAATTTTCTTCCATTGAATAATAGGAGGTTGTGACTCAAATAAAAACACTGATATGATTACACAATGAAGATCTGAATCATGAGAGTGCTTCTAGTGGTAGTAACCAAAACGTGACTTTGGGGAAACAGTGCTAAATAAAAGATGCTTCAAACTGAGATGGAGAAGGGTTCTCTCTCTCAATAAATGTCTCTCTCAATAATTGATGAGGTGCCACTATGGCTGTCTACAACAGTGTAGTATTGTTGATCACAGCAGATGCTAAGTGATTAGAAACCTTCAAAAGCGCCAGTACTGGTGTGGAATGCTTGGGTGACCACAACAAAATGTAATGAGAGAATGGCTACAGCCCCAAAATATCTAAACAATAACTTTGTGCCAAGAGGAACCAGATTCTGTAGAATGAATGTCTCTCCTTCAATACTGGACCATAGACACTCTATATATCTGCAAAGGAAAGGATTGTGATATTCAGTCAGGAAGCTGAGGAATTATAGTGCAATTCCCATGGTGTGCAACACAGAGAAGCCCTCTAGATCCCAGCTTTTTGACACTAAAGCAATAACATGATGTTGGCAATGAAAGAATGCAGAGGATCAATGAAACAACAAACGTGGGCTACCGGTAGAGTAGAAAAGCCTGCAAAGGGGAGTGCAAGAAAGATGTCATTGCCCAAGTCAAGCCATGTGAACCATATATGGGGGAGCCATCTCATTATTAAAACAAAGCCAGATCATAATGATGTGGTGCCTTGCTGAATAAGACTACAGAAGTTGTGATCTTTATTGAGGAAGAATGCTACAGTGTTGGAGAGTTGGTGTGTAGGAAAAAATTGAGAGCAGGATTTTAAACGATTTGTTGTGATAGATTAGAGTGTGATTTGGGAGAAGAGGGACTACGATATTGTAGATAGTGTGAGCTTTAGGGTTTTCCTCCTTATGAGGATTGTGTGAGACTGTATTGGAAGGCACTTCATAAATTGGTTGCAGCATTCAAGTGTTGTTGGCAGGTAGGGCACATTAGAAAAT
This sequence comes from Pinus tabuliformis, assembly GCA_031772625.1. Taxonomy (NCBI): domain Eukaryota; kingdom Viridiplantae; phylum Streptophyta; class Pinopsida; order Pinales; family Pinaceae; genus Pinus; species Pinus tabuliformis. The sequence continues at coordinate 145,690,133 of CM062807.1, forward strand.
AAGTCATACCATCAGAAAACAGTAATTTTCTTCCATAGATAATAGGAGGTTGTGACTCAAATAAAAACACTGATATGTTTATTACACAATGAAGATCTGAATCATGAGAGTGCTTCTAGTGGTAGTAACCAAAACATGACTTTGGAGAAATAGTGCTGAATAAAAGATGCTTCAAACTGAGATGGAGAAGGGTTGTCTCTCTCAATAAATGCTCCTTGTATGTGGAAGGGTATTGACACAAACTCAAAGTTAATAGTTGAATTTGAGGCACGAGAGCATATATTGTGAACTCACCCCTCAGCAATTGTTGCGTGTTCGAGTGTAACCGTGAAGGAAGTTGTGGTTGTGATGTGAGTGCTGGCTGCATGAGGGAGCAGATCCCAATACCTATTGAGGTTCCTTCACCTTCGATCAACAACATGATATCTGAAGTAATGTAGATAGCAACAAGGTCCACTAGCTGCTAGTCAAAGTATCCGTATGTGATTGGATCTGTAAAAATAAGGGGAATATGCAGATGACACTGTTAGAAGATAGATAAGTTGAGTTGGAGATCTATGGGGCCAATCTCTGTGCTTTTGATCTAAGCGTTTGTATCAATAGGCAAAGCGTGCTTGGAAATCAACACCACCAGAATCATCCAATAATTGATCCTCTGACTGAGACGCTGTGCTGTAGAACTTGGCCATTCACATCATTAATTTTTGCTTGGCATTTGACCAATCTGATAATGGATAGGTGAACCCAATGTTGAGTGGATCTACAGATTGTGGGAGGGTTAGCAGAGATTGTAACAAGCACAAAAGGGAAATTGACGGTGAGAGAGAGCAGAGCAGAACTATGCATGAAGAGCAATGTATGTTGGGGTTCAGGGGTTGGCAAACGAGCCACAAGAAAGAGACGGGTGCAACCTGTGAAGAGAGGAGCAGTGAAACCAAAGGCAAGGCAATGTGGGAGTAAGGTTACGAGTGGGTGAGAAAGGCATGTTGTGGTGTGTTAGCACTAGGAAAGGCATGTTGTGGTGTTGTGGTGTGTCATGCATCATATATGTTATTGAGAAGATGTCAAGATGGTGTGTGGGGTGATGGCTGCCCCGCTCAAAATAGAACCAAACTTGTGAATGAAAGGAGTAGGCTTGGACCTATTGCTTTGACATCAATTGATATGAAATAAATTTAATCTATAACTTGAATCCAAGAATAGGTAAGCAAATTAAGAAAGAATAGCTAAGAGCTTATTGTGTATCTTTATTCACTTGGCTTAAGGCCTTCTTATAGTTTTACAATGGGTCCACTTTTACTGCTAAATAGAAAATAATGAACGGAGTTGTCTTTAAAGAGACTTTTTGGAAGCTTTTCCGGTGGGTTTTTCCGGTCAAAATCTGGCAGCAATTTATTGAAATCGCAAGTTTGATAGCTAATTTTTGCACAATCAAAGCGTCCCAGGGGTTTTTCAGGGTGCTGAATCCAAATATGCAGTTAAAAAACCATTTTAAATAATACAAATCAAGATTTAACCTCAATTTTTTCCGCCGGATTCCGTCACCGGAATCTCCAAAAAGTCGCACTAAAGACAACTCCATAATGAACTAGGATGCATACGGCTCGAGGGTTGAAAGTATGCAACGAACTAATATTGAATGTGGTTGGTGCTTTGGGAATGTGTCCTCAATGGAGAGGTGTTGGTTGTGGTACTACCTCATGTTCCCTATTGCAAAAAAGTCAAGGATCAAATTTGTAGTTTTATTTTTTTTGGATTAATGCTATATCAACACTGTTAAAGTCAAAGAACTTTTAATTGGGAGCTCTATGCCCATTGAGGTTTGAACCGAGCTCTTTAATGTGGTTATGCCCCATCTCAATTGCTAGATCACACTCCATACACAATAATTTCTTATTATTAACATTAATGTGATTTTGACTTGCATCGTTTATTTCCATAGAAAGCATCATTTAGAGAAGTTTTAAATATACTGCTGGAATAAATAAGAAATTTTATATAAATTCTACAAGAATAAAGAGAATCAAGATAAATAATAGTGTTTTTTTAGTTTTTGTCTTGCATCTCATTCATGTTTTGCTTCTTTGGATGTGTTTTATTTGGAAAACCCAAGTGGTAGAATCTTCGCAGCATTGGTGCATGTACATTACATTCCAACTTTGGATTCATTGTACATTTATAAATATTTAATGGGTTATGAAGTGTTATTTTCTCATAATTGTTTACTTCTTTCCCTTTTGATATCTTGTGTTTGAGTATCTTTTATCATTGGTATTTCACTCATTAATTGGTATCAAAGCCTTAATATTAGGGCTCATAGTTTGCAATTTTGACCTTATTGAGATTTTGTAATTTTCCATGAGCACTCAACTTTGTTGGAGTGTACTTACAGGTGCACTGCTACCCTTTTCTCCTCATTATAGGGAAACAAGAACAATAACTCATTATCACATAAGTTCCTCTGAAAACCCTTTATGCATATCTACAAGATTTTCTATGTTTTTGCATGATTGTTTGTGATTATGGAGTTGTCAATTCTTTTCAGAGAATTTTATTTGTCTCATATTCATTATGCCACTCTTCTATCCATTTTTCCCATTAATCCTTAGACTATGTTTTTTTGTCATGAAAACAACATAAAATTTTCATCTTGCCCTACACTATGGCTCTGTGCAATTCTTCAAGTTACTCTATGTTGGCTTCTAGGGTCTTAATGTTGCTAAACGCTTTGCAAAGCAACAATGACAAAGCCAACGATCATGAAAGCAACTTTATGACAACATCAAAAAGAGTTTCTATCCAAAATGATGGAAGCCATTATGGCTAGGTTCCAGACTCTGCAACATGTTTTATAACAACCACATGCCTACAATTAAAAGGTTTTTACCCATTTTACATTTGCAGTCACTCTTGCAATAATGTCTACACCTCTTGCACATGACCATGCCATCTTTGTGCTCTAGCATCTTTTGCCTCCAGATTACTCTCATCTTTGAATCAAAGTCTAGTGAGCTTGAAGAATCTCATAAACTAAGGGAACTTCCAATGCACTCCATCCTAGTGCATGCTGTTTTTTGGGAACATGCTTTCATTGTTGGTTTTTCAAGTTGCCCATATAGTTATTATGCATCACACTATACCAATTTCACTATATGGTGATCTTATTGGAAAATCATATAGAATTTGGCTCCTCGCTTGGACCCTATTTTCCATTTGTAATTACTCTCATAGTGTTCTACTCGAGAAGTTTTTCATACAACTTACAATATACTAATTAGGAAGTTTTTCAAACAATTTACTATATTCTAATTAAGTAGGGAGGGGGCTCCTACATCGAAGGATCCTCTATATTTTTGTCTTGTTTCGGATAAGGATTTTATCAACTCCTTGGTCCCACTACTCTCAACTATGAAGAAAAAGACTTCAACCCTTCCAAGTATAATATTATTTATGTAGTTCCTCTAATTCATGTTCCTTATTTTTTCCTTGGGTGACTTCTTAGCACTTTTCACCATTTTGAAGATAGTTCCTAATGTAAAGTGGGCGATGTAGATTTAGTTTGCCTAATTTTCTAGGAATCAAACCAAGGATTTGCACAATGCATTTAATTACCAACAATGCCTTCTATTTTTAGTGAAATTCCATTAGTTTTGTTTATTAAAAAGAGAATACACATTAACTTTCTTTCATGAGTTTATTCCTTTACGGAATCTCCTTGTGTTATAAGTTCAAATATGCCATTAAATTATCCTTGTGCCATAAGTTCAAACATGAATACATAGAAAAATGAATGATAAGTCTTTTGTGCTGAGATGAGGGTTGGAGGGATGGCGAGGTCTGGCTTCGATCCTGGTCCCTTAGGGCCAGGGTCTAGGTAGCATAGGGTTTCTGCAAACTGACAAGCAGGTACAGGTAGACGCGACGCTGGCATCCACAGAGGGAGACGGGTGCAACAGTGGTCAAGCGGTGTGGGGCGCGCGGGTCAAAGGGTTATCCCCTCAGGCGGGCGGGTTATTGCCAAAGGAAGATTGATCGAGCGGTTTATTCCAATAACCCGTGACTTTTACCTCGGAACTGACCCGGTCTAGCATTTTGTATGCGTTTTTTCGGTTGTGCAGGCGGTTTTACTGCTGGCTTTCTCGGGTGTCGGTTGGAAGTTTTTTACCATTTTCCGGATCTCTAGGGTTTTACAATGGTTATTGCTAGTGAGTCGGTGGAGCTTGACCCTTCGCCGGAGGATGTGCTTACAGTGTGGGGGAAGGATTTAAGCGAGCAGAACATTAGAGAGCTGGTTGAAAAGCTCGAAGGGAATGGAGCTGGTGCGGTTTTGACGGCTGGTACTAGGGCTGCAGATTTTGCAAAGGGGCTGTTGGAGGAAAGCTGGGATTTATCGAGCATTTTAGGCGTTGATGGCAGGAGAAAGGAGAAGGAGACCTCACTGCCAGTTTTGAGCTCGTGGAGAGACAAATGTTTCGCTGGGCCGTCTGGTAAGTTATCATCTCCAGCCAAGATCTTTTGTCCTTCTGGAGGATTAGAAGACATAATTAATTCAGTCCAAAACAGAGGGGTGTGGAGAACGGTAGGTGGTTTAAACGTCACAGGGAAGGAGGTCGGGAGTGGAGATCTTCCATCCGCTGCAAGAAAGGGGCTTTTTCCAGAGAACCCTCCTTTGGGAATCGGTGAGTCGGCAGGATTGCTACCCGGAGAAGGCGGTCAAGCTTCACAAGGAACGGTTCCGACTTCACCGGCAGTAGGGTTGGTGCATGGAAAGGTCTTTCCGGAGTTTGAAAGGGTAGGCAACCCAGTTGAGGGTTTGATCGATACCCCACCATCGGATGAGGATGTGCAGGTTACCAGGCCGGTTTTCGGGTCTCAAAGGGACGACCTACATGACCCAGAGCCCGGGGACCAGAATGGATACTCGGAGGTGACAAGGGCTGGGGAGAAAAGAAAGAAAGCAAAGCCCTTAAAGACTAAGACTTTCTCAGAACTTGTTCTTGATATGGATATGCATGTGGATGGCGTCCTTGAGATCGCAGAAGTTACTCTGGTGGGCAGAATCAGGGGGCGGCCCGTCTCCGGCAAAGATCTTAGACAATGGGCATCGAGTCAGTGGGCAAATTCCCCAGCGGCCTCATGCAAGATAAACTCTCTGGTCAAAGGTTGGTTTATGGCCCGTTTCAGCAGTAAAGAGGCCATGGAATGGGTTGAAGGGAAATTTTGGGAATATGGGAACAGACTGGTTTTCTTTAAGAGATGGACGCCGCTTTTCGATGCAGCAAAAGAGAAGGTTGATGAGTTTCCCGTCTGGGTAAGGGCGCTGAGTCTCCCTCCATATCTCTGGGCGGACTCTGTTTTCAAGTCTATTGGAAACCTATTGGGAACATATCTGGACGCAGATAGATCGTATCTTGAAACTTTTGAAATGGGGGTGGCGAGGATCCTGGTGAGGTTAAACCCCAAGGAGGGACTGGCAAAATCCATCACTCTGAGATATAGGGATTACGTGGTTGAGCAACCGTTGGATTATGAACTTCTCCCGTTTCGTTGTCATCGCTGCCATGAATATGGGCACCTGGCAAGGGATTGCCCGCTGGGTAGGAGGAAGAGGAGGACCTATAGAGATGAAAAGGAATGGGAAAGGAGCAGCAGGCGGGTCGGGAGCGAGCAGGAGAAGGTCATTCCAGTTGGAAAGCCTGTGGAGGAGCAATTGCAGCAACCTATGGAAGGGGAGCTCAAGGACGACGGAGATGCGAGGATCTTGACTGAGGATCAACCAACTTTGGACCCCTCTCCTTCGGCTCCGGTCGCGGTCACAGCGGAAGATCATCCGGGTATGCTTTCCCCTCATCATACCTCTGTCTCTTGTTCTGAATCTGTTGAAGGGGGGGTTTCTAAGCTAGAAACTGTTAAGTCTGATATGCAAAATATTGAAAATATCACGTCTGATCTTCCATCCTTAAATCTGAACTGTGAGGACTTCCCCCCTTTGGGTTCCGGTGTTGGAACCTCTTCTGGTGGCTGTCAATATAATCTTAGATCTCATAGTAAAAAACCGGGGTGCTCGAAGGAGCTTTTGGATCCCGTTGGGGGTTTGGGCACTGAAATTCCAAAATCCTGCCCAAAAAAGGGCAGAGGAAGAAAATCCATGTTTTCAAAATCTCAAGCAAAAGCCGTTTGTGATGTAGCAGATGGGAAACAGATGACAATTCCCGGGGCGCTTAGAGCAGCAAAACCCCCAGAGTCTGTTATTAAATGATCTGTCTTTCATGGAACTGCAGGGGGTTAGCTAGTAAACCCAAAAAACTAGCTCTAAAAGACCTTATTGCTCGAAATAATCCGGACATGGTCTTCCTTCAAGAAACTCTGGGAAAAGGTTCGGATGTTGAGTCCTCCTTGGGCTCTCTTTTTCCAGGTTGGGTATTCATAGCTGCCGATGCTAGTGGACACTCAGGAGGACTAGCATTGGGCTTTAAAATGGGAAGACTGAAGGTTTTAAGCTCCTGGGGGTTACCAAATGTGCTGGGGGTGGAGGTGGTATCCCCTGATTTCGATATTCCTCTGCTGTTTGTAAATGTCTACGGTCCTTGTCAGGGTCGGGTCTCTTTCTGGAACAACCTTCTCGAGAAAGACTTGTTAAAAGACAAAAATCTTATCATTGGGGGAGACCTAAATTTCTCGATGGGAATTGCTGAAGCCTGGGGGCCTCTTGCAAGGGAGGATCCTTTGACTGACTTTTTCTCAAATATCCTTCTCGCTCATCATCTGATTGATGTAAACATCATTAAAGCAAAGCCTACTTGGAGAAATAGAAGAACGGGGGAGGACAGAATTGCGAAAAGACTTGATCGTTTCCTTATAAATGAAAGATTGGCCTCTGGTATTCCTCTGTTCCGTCAATGGGTGGGTGATGGGGGAAACTCAGACCACTTTCCTATCTTTCTGGAGTTCTCCAAGCCTCCCTCAAAACCTGCGGCGCCTTTCAAATTCAATGCTTCTTGGCTTCAGGAGGAATCTTACATCAAGCTCTTTAATGAGACCTGGAGACATACAAGCCCGGAGCATTCGGTGAATAAAGCTGGCCGTTTCTTGGAGAATCTCAAAAGACTAAAAAAAGCAACTATTGAATGGGCAGCAGCGAAGAGGAAAGAACAAGTGGAAGATTTAGTGAGTATTGATGAGGCACTGGGGGCTCTTGAAGATCCTGCAAACGATTCTTATTCATCTCAGGAGTCGAAAGAAAGAATTCTGGCTCTGGAAAAGAGAAGGGCGAAGATCCTTTTGGATAGAGAAGAGGAGTGGAGATTAAAAAGTAGGGCTATTTGGTTAAAAGCAGGGGATGAAAATACTAAATTCTTCCATAACTTTGCAAAAGGGAGGAGGAATGCAAACACCATATGGAAGCTAAGAGATGCTGAAGGCAGGGAGGCTTCATCCTTTGAGGACCTGTCCTCTATGGGGAAATCTCATTTTCAATCTCTTTTCTCGGATCCGGGGGACATCATTTTGCCCGAAATTATTAGAACTGCTCAGGCTTTCCCTCGCTTTGTGGATGAGGAAGAAGCGGATGATCTCTTCAGAGAAGTGACAAAGGAAGAAGTAGAACATGTAATAAAATCTATGCCTAAAGACAAAAGTCCAGGACCCGATGGATGGACCATAGAACTTTTTGCACATTTCTTTGAATCCATTGGGACTGAGATTACTGAAGTAGTTGAAGAATCTAGAGTTAAAGGGGAAATCTATGGTCCTTTCAATGCAACCTTCATTGCACTTATCCCTAAAAAAGAAGACCCTGGCTCTTTTGAAGATTTTAGGCCTATCTCTTTGTGCAATACAATTTACAAGATTATTGCAAAGATCATTGCTGTCCGTTTGAAACCCATTTTATCTGGCTGTATTTCAAAGGAACAATTTGGGTTCTTGGATGGGAGACAAATTCATGAAGCTATAGGGGTAGCTCAAGAAACCATTCACAGCTTAAGGCAAGCAAAAAAGAAGGGGGCAGTGCTTAAAATAGACCTATCAAAAGCATATGACAGGGTTAGTTGGATGTATTTAAAGTTATTGCTGACACATTTAGGGTTCCAGGTGGGCTTCATAAACTGGATTATGGGTTGTGTCACAAATGTAAACTTTGCTGTCCTGATTAATGGAGCTGCCTCACAATTCTTTAGAAGCCAAAGAGGCCTGCGCCAAGGATGCCCTCTTTCTCCTCTACTCTTTCTTCTTGCTGCGGAAGGTTTGAGCAGGCTGATGGCAAAGGCAAAACAATCAGGTTTGATAAAAGGTTTGGAAGTTGCTGTCAACCTGTTTATTACTCACCTGCTCTTTGTTGATGATATTCTTCTCTTTACAAATGGGAACTTAAATGAAATTGTAGAGATTAAGCGCATTCTTGATCTGTTTCTAAAGGCTACAGGGCTCCAAATAAACGAGAGGAAGTCACAACTAATTGTTGAAGGCTTCAATAGACAAGAGGAGAATATGATAGCAGGCCAGTTGCCTTTTGACATTTGTAATATGGAGCAGCCTTTCAAATATCTGGGGTTTTGGTTAAAACCTTCTTCTTATAGAAAGCAAGACTGGAATTGGCTAATCGCGAAGATTGAACAAAAAATTTCTCATTGGAGCTTTAAGTGGCTTTCAAGGGCGGGAAGGCTGACTTTGGTAAACGCTGTTCTCCAGGCTATTCCGGTATTCTGGGCTGCTTTGACGTGGATTCCAAAAGGAACTCTTCACAAAATCAAGCAGATTTGTAGTAGATTCTTATGGTCAGGATCAAAGGAAGATTCCGTGCTCCCTTGGGTGGCATGGGACAAGATAGCCAGACCAAAGGACTGGGGTGGTTGGGGCTTGAAAAGTCCCATAGATTTCAGTCAGGCTTTAGCTGCAAAATTGAGATGGAGGGTTATCACTATGGAAAACCTCTGGACAAAGGTGGTAAGGCGAAAGTACATTGATCCCACTCCAATGGAAGATTGGATTAGAATGCCAAATAAAAAAGGAAGGAACTGCTCTGTTATTTGGAAAGCCACTATGGAGGCTTTCAAGGTTATAGAACAAGGGCTAGCTTGGAGGGTGGGAAATGGAGAAAATGGTAGGATTGGAAGGGATCCTTGGGTTGGGTGTAGTGAACGTTTTGCTCTTTCCCCTGGATGATATTGGTATTAGGAACTTAAGGCAGATTGCAAATTTGGAGCAATATTCCATCTGGGGACAGATATGGAGGTTTGAGGTCGAGCTTGGAATCGATCCTGCTTGGAGTGTGGAATGGCAGGCTTTCATCCAAGAACTTAAAAGATCAAACGTAAGAATCTCGGACAGATCAGATGCTCTGGTCTGGGCTCATGCGGAGACAGGTTCTTATTCGCCGAAGGCAGGCTATAGTTTACTGATGAAGAATAAAGGTTGGAACCCACCAGTCTGGTGGTCAAAACCTTTATTTAAGCTAAAGTGTCCTAAAAAAGCAAGAATTTTCTTCTGGTGTGCCTTAAAATATAAGATCCCTACATGGGATGTACTGCAAGCTCGCTACAAACAAGGACCTGGTAGATGCCCTTTGTGCTTCAATGAGTCTGAATCCATCTCGCATCTGTTCATTTTTTGCCCCTTCACAAAATAGGTGTGGGTTGAAGTGGAAAGATTGATAAATGTAAAAATCAGATGGGAAGGCGACTGTCTGACTACAGCATGGGAAGACTGGTGGAATCATTTTCAAGAGAGAAATTTAAGGAATTTACCTCCCATCATATGCTGGGGTATCTGGATAGCTAGGAACCGAAGCATCTTCGGTGAGCAGCGGACTCCGGGGACAGCTATTGCCATTCAAAGCAGTGCTATTCTAGAAAGCATTCCTGTGAAGGAGGCTTCTTCAAATGCTCCCCTGCGGAAGGAACCAGACATCAGAGAAGGGATCCCGTGGGCTTTCTTTGACGGGGCTGCTCAAGATGACTACACGGGGGCCGGCTTGTGCATCCACCTTAGTGGTTCACATTCGCTCAAAGCTTCAGTGGGAATTGGAAGGGGGACAAATAATTTTGCTGAACTTACTGCCCTAAAACTGCTCCTTTGTTGGCTTGTTCACAAACATATCCTCACAGTTCAGATTTTCGGTGATTCACTGAATGTTATAAATTGGGTATTGGGGAAGCATAGATGTCAGAACTACTTGTTGTTGCCACTACTTGAAGAGATCCAATCCTTAAAACAGCAGTTTAATGTCTTCTCAATTGCTCACATTTACAGGGAATTCAATGAAGAAGCGGATAGATTTTCTAAAGAAGGCTTGCGGCAGGCTGTGGGCGCTTGGAGGATAACAAAACAGGAACATGATCAGATCCGTGTGTCGGATCAAGCCCCAAATTTATAAATCTTAGGCTCTGGTTTTTTCTTTCCTGTTTTAGCGGATAGAACATGAGAACTTCGTTCCATACTGTTTATATACTCTTATATGTGGTTTTTGTTTTTATATGCTCTGGTTTAATAGAGCGAACTATATCCTGATCCCCTTTTGATGCTTTGATCCTAGGTTGTTTTCCATATGTATGGAGGCCCAGGAAGCATTGCGGTTTGCTCCCTGAGAGCTCATGCAAAGAAGAAATGGTTGTAAAAGCCGGCTTCAGCAGATGTTTTATTAGAGCCCTGTAGGGGCGCTAATGATCCTACTAGAGGAGTCTCGGCCCCTAAACAGACAGTTTATGCAGAATGTTAACTCAAACGTATTGTAACTTTTTTATATCTTATAAGAAAGTTCGTTTTTTCCTTGGAAAAAAAAAAAGTTCAAACATGCCATTTTTAAAAAAGACAGGGTTATACAAAAATTCCAATGAAACAAATCGTGTATATATATATATATATATATATATATATATATATATATATATATATATAAATTTAATTTAATTTTATAAATAAAAAATGATTATATTATTATTGATATTGGAGATGCTATCATATTTATGAAACATTGATATTAATATATATTGTATAATCTCTCTCTCTCTTTTGCAAGTTGAAAATTTTCATTTATAAGGGAAAATTACATCATTTCCATAGCTTGACAAAATTCTACTGGCCTTACTCTTACCAGATTTGTTGGCCAATAGAAAATTTCCAAAATGCTTACTCTGAGACAGAACCATTTGGCTGCCCAAAATATGAGAGGGACACAGTACAAAAAAACCATTAAGATTAGGACACAACATATCACCATTAGAACTAAGAAGCAGGGGGAGGTGGCAGCTGAATGTCACAATGGACATGTTTTTCCATATGGGTCAAGTGGCCATCAGGACAATCCAAGCTTTCTTGTATGTGCCATTGATTGTGTTGGAGACGGGCTAGACTATCCTGCATGTGCCATTGATTTCGTTGGAGGTCATTCATGAAGGAAATTAGTGCATTTATGTCATCATGCCTTTCCTTTGAGAGCTGCCCCATTGACACTTGATGTTGCTTATGCATGGTAAGCATTTCATTTAATAATTCAGATTTTGAGCCAGAGTGCCCCCAAACCCCACTATCATTTTGATCATCCACCCCCATCGGGGTTTGTATAATCTTATTATATATGTATTATATTTTTATATATTAAATTTAAATTGAATTAATTATATTATTATTATTTTTTAATATTTTGAATAATGTTTATTTAGCTCATGGGTTTTGAATTAATGGTAAATGGATGTATGTGGAAGGCATTCCTCCTATAAATTAGCCAACAAAAAATAATATTTATTTAAATTTAAATAATAACAATGTTTTTTAATCATTTCAAATAAATATTTTTCAATAATTCAAACAAATTAGTTTAGGATATAAATATAGATATACACTTTGATAAAAAAATCTGACTTCAAAAAAATTATTTCAATGTTAAATTTGAAAATTTTAATTAAAATAAATGTTTTGGTAAGGAACTCCATGGTGTCGAGGTCATTGGTTCGAAACTCTGTGGGAAAAAATCTAGCCATACTAAGGGCTAGTGTAGCATAGGCTAGGTGTGATCCCGGGTCATTTTGACAGCTTAGATGTCCCTAAGTCGCGGTTACTCAAGTCACATGTTAGACATACCAATGATGTCAGGACTCTAATTACATAGTGAACAAAAAAATATTTATATATTTTGCTATTATTTCTTTTTATGAGGGTGTGAAATTCACTTATTTTTATAACCATGGTGCAAACGAGCAATATTGTTGCTAAACAAATCTTTAAATCAATCATTTTTTTTTTGGGTGTGGGGGGGGCGGGGCGGGGGGTGGCGGTAGGGTGTTAAAATTGCATAAAAATGTAGTATAAACATTTTACATTTTCAAAGGTGGCTTGCATCGGGAATATACTAAATATTGTGAATATATATTAATTAATTAAATCATGTGAATATACTAAATTTTGTGTTTACTAATATCATTGACTTAATGTTGAATATTTTTGCAATTAAGATTCATACAATTGGGAGGCATGTCTACCATCTAGCATTTCACCCCATTATAATGTCTAACTTGAAAGAAATATTCGAAATGAACACAACTTAAAGATGAAGCAAAATAAGCATGGTTGAATCAACCACCTATTCAATTCCCACCTTGTATTGAGTCACCAATTCATAATGTCTATTTTAACGTTGGTTCTTCACATGTTGGGGATGGAAATAATGATACAAAGGTTGGTATGAATGATTTTCTCTAGAATATGCATACATTGGAGGGAATGTTGTTAAATGCATTTTAGTAAGATGAGCTAGGGGATGATGCTTATATTGGTGATGCCTTCAAAATCTTGAAATTAGCTTCCATCTCCCCTCTCTTTAGACATGGGTTAAGATCTACCAAACTGGGAACAACAATTGAATATTTTGTCACATCAATGGTGAAAATAGGTTTTATGTGTTCTTAATGACAATGTACATTTATGTTCATCACTAATTCTAGGTTATAAAAGACAAGATACTTCTAATTGATAATGGCCTCTTTGAAAACTGTGAAGAGAAAGCAATTGTAGAAAATATTAGATGTTGAATACACATCATATCATGATTATTTGAATGATTATATTCTTTATGGAGGAATACATTGACAAAGAGATATGTCTAGCATGTAGCCATGATAGTTATTAGAAATAAAATAAAAAAGGACAAGGCACATGGTCCTCCCATAATATATTGAGGCACATGTATATAATCCCAAGGATTGAGATCTCACTGCATAACTGGTTGGCTCAACATGAGCCAGGTAATTTTTTTTGAATATATGTGAATATTTATGTTTTTTATGTTATTATGTCAGTAGAAATAAGATGAAACTATACTCTCTCTGCGAAGAGACTATTTTTTGTATTTTTGTTGAACAGTTGTTGCTACCTGCGTGGAGTATCTTTTATCACTATTAACTTATACTGGACAAGCTATTCCTCTCATACTGCATATGCTTTTGCATCTACAAAATGTAATTTTCACAATGTAATGGAAATTACGACTTTTTCTACGGGAAAAAAAAATATCCCAAGGATTGAAGTGATCTTTTGTTGTAAAGAGTTGATTATGTTGTATAGGTGGCATGCCTCCAAAAGAAGAGATCTAAGAGTTATGTAGATCCCAATGGACTCAAAATCCATGAAGCATATAAGGGATACATCGAATCGTAAATTCAAGTATGAAGTGAAAATCCTTCAATTAAGCATGACCATGAATGGAGTTAATGTGTACTCTCTCCAAAACACCAACTATTATGTTTGGTCAACAATTATGATAAATAACAATATCTATCCATGGTTTTCCATGATGGTTGAACATCTTATGTTGGCTCTTATAGTTCCTAGCACAAGCCAAGTGAAGGAAATGGATGTCTACCTACTAGAGTTCATTGATGAATTGAAGAAAGTATGGGAAGCGATACATGTTTATGATGTTTCAAGACCTATATTCATAGAGAGGCATGTTACGTTGTATGGCACATGTGCATACACCACACATGATTATCAATGAATACATGTGTTCTTGACTAAGGATGTTGATTGATTTGTTCATATTCTTTATATTATTTGGTAAACTTAATTTTGTGCAAATGTCTTACAGTGTTAATGTGTGTTGTATACAATAACATCACAGGTCTTGTAACAAAATGGTCTCATTGATGTAAATGTTCTAGATCTTCAATAAAGGCTAGGTGGTCTAACGACCTATAAAAGATGATGTATGACTATCCACGATATTCCTCCCAAAAAAGTCATCTTTATAAAAGAGTAATGTTTACTTTCAATGGTAAACCAATGAAAACTAGAAGATGTAAAGCCATGACACCATTAGACTAACTTAAGTTGTATGAAACAAAGAAGGAGAAGGAAATTGTAGACTTTTGATTCAAATAAAGAACTCATATTCAATGATCCTAAATTTTTAAACACTTATAATGAGAAAACTCCCTTGGGATGTGTTTACGGTGCTGGACCCGCCAACATTTAGGGGATCTCCTCAGATGAAGTCCCAACTAGACCTCACATCGTTTGGTGTAGGAGTCCCATTTGGTACGATGGTCTGGCTGTCATTATCTTAAAGATATGCCTTAGCTCTTGCTTGTCAGCACATGAGAGTGGTATGCTTCATCTTTGAACAACAAGGTTCGCATGCTTGGTGAGTGACAATGTTACTTGTGTCAAGGTCCTTTCACTGTGGAGAGAGAGGATGGAAGTGAGTCTCTAGTCGAAAGGGAAAAAATCCCAACTCTATCAGAAGCACACAACACAACAGGACATGCACAACTTCTGGAGGAGCAGTCCACACGGGTGCGCCAGTCACAAAACAGAAGAGAAGATAACTCGTACAACACTCGGTGGAGAAGTCCGCATGAGTGCGACGATTGTCATAACAAGTTTGTGGGAAAGTTTATGTCTGATGTCCGATAAGGCAACCCACACAGGTAGGACAACATTAACAACTCATACAACACATTTTCATAAATATATGTATTAGAGCAACCAAAATAGTTCAATTGTTTAACACAGGTTAGAGAAACATGCATTACAAGTGTTCAAGATTAGTCTCACAAACAGTTTCAATACATGTGTGGAAACGTGCTGGCCTGTTATCAGGCTTCTGAATTAAGTGAAAGTTCCAAGATACACTGGTACACCATACATCACTAACCCTATGAAAGGGGCGTTGGAGCCACTGCTCGCTCCTCAAAGAGAAGACTACAAACTCTCAAGGCTATGTGGGAGGAACCACGGTGAAAAGTCCTTTGCATGTACAAATGAGGAGTATTTATAGCCAAGGGTAAGACTGGCCCTTGTGACTGTTCGACTTCCCTCGTGATTGTTTGACTTTCATGACTTTTCAGATTACATGACTCTTTAGATTACAAGTGGGTCTCTTGGAATTCCACGTTACATTACATTGATTTACAAAAGTATGGCCCACAGTAGTTATGTGGCCGACATGACTCATGACACGAATCAACATGAAGTGTCGGTATGTTCATGCTGGTGGTGGTGTCCATGTCAAGCTGCAGTGTTGTGAGAGATTTTTCAGCGAAAATCACATGGAGTACCATTTGTCGACGCGTTTCGAACCAACTAGTGTGGTTCATCATCAGGACAAGTTGAAGAAACATATCCAACTTAGCATGCTAAATAGTCTGAGCGGAGCCTCCAACAGCTAACTAGACCAACGGCTAGTTTGACATTAGGACCGGGGTCAAAATTATTATATTAGTTTAATTAGTAAGATTTAGGACTAGTATCTATAAAAATAAATAAAATATTATCGAGGGTATTCAAGAAATATTATTAAAAATATAAGTTAGTTAGAATTTAGATAAATAAATGACCTTATAATATATGAAAAAATTAAATGCCTAAATAAAAATATACAAAGCCATATATAAAGCAATTATATTTAAAAGACCGGGGTCAAAATTACCTTAAGGTCCTTTATATAACTAATTTTCCATTTAAATTCTAATCTAATTATTTTTAACTAATTTTCTAACTAACGTAACATCTTTTGATATTCTTTATTATATTCTGTTATTATAAGGTCCTTTATGCACCTAATTTTCCTTTTAATTATTAATTAACTTTTAATTTTTAATAATACTTTTAAATATAATTGCTTTATATATTGCTTTGTATATTTTTATTTAGGCATTTAATTTTTTCATATATTATAAGGTCATTTATTTATCTAAATTCTAACTAACTTATATTTTTAATAATATTTCTTGAATACCCTCGATAATATTTTATTTATTTTTATAGATACTGGTCCTAAATCTTACTAATTAAACTAATATAATAATTTTGACCCCGGTCCTAATGTCAAACTAGCCGTTGGTCTAGTTAGCTGTTGGAGGCTCCGCTCAGACTATTTAGCATGCTAAGCTGGATCTGTTTCTTCAACTTGTCCTGACGATGAACCACACTAGTTGGTTCGAAACGCGTCGACAAATGGTACTCCATGTGATTTTCGCTGAAAAATCTCTCACAATCTTGATATGGATCACAGAAGCCTGAACTCTATAAGCTGCAGTGTTGTTGAGTGATGGATGTCCTCTTGGTGTATCATATCTTCACCTCTGCATGGCAAGGTGTGAGGAGTCTTCAATGGTCTTGGTGTTCGCTTGATGTTGCATGTGCACGTCTCTCCTTTATTGTGCTTTGGCATGCTTCACATGTTCGTCCATTCGCAAAAAAGTCTCCTCGCATGTTCATTCGTGCGTCAAAAAATCTCCTCGCATGCATTGTCTTTTTACGAAAAATCCTCCTCGCATGCATCGTCTGTTCACGAGAAAATCTCCTCGCATGCATCATCCGTTAGCGAGAAAATCTCCTTACATGCATCATTCGTTCGTCCGTTCACAAACAAGTCTCCTTGCATGTGCTCTCCTTGTTCATCTCATCCGTCATCGCGGCATGTCTTATCCATGTACTTGTATCTACAATCACTCATGACGATATGACATCAAATCCATAAACCTCCTAGTCTACTATGATGCATTATTGTTTGCTTTCAGATGTAAGTGACCAGGAGAGAGGACAAGGCTACGAAACTGCGCAAGGAAAATTTCAAACTGGGATGCTGGCTCCAGGCATTGCCAGTGAAAATTGCACAGAAGTCACTGGGAGACTGAGATGGACAATCCAGATCAGTGGTGACTGTTAGCGGGATCTGGCTCGGCTGGCGGTCAAATCTTCGCAATTTTTTGGAGGAAGAAGTGCAGGAAACAGAGGGGCTTGGCAGCAAAAACTGCGCAATTCTATCGGGGAGCTGGCAACGGGCTATAAGAGGCTTTCTGAGAAAAATGCCCATCTTTTTAGGGGGCTGGCAGCGGGCAACAAGAGTGCTGCTAGTGAAAACTGTGCAAATGCTGGGAGGCTGGCCTGCTGGACATCGCATCAGAGTTTTTGATCTGAGAGGGATTTTGGACATCCCATCGCAGTTTTTGAGCTGAGTGGGATGTTGGGCAGCTAGGTGACTGTTGGATGTGGAGCCTGATTATCTTCTATAGTACCGGCATATTGGACCCCAGTTCAAAATGGGGCGGCAACGCCGCCCGTAAAATAATCGCTGTCGTGGGGGGTCCAGGAGCTAAAAACAGCTGTAAAATTGCCTTGTAAAAGTATAGTAATTTCTAGTCAATCTGGGCCGTTCATTAGGCGGATGATCTGACGGTAGAACTTATGTTTAGTTTAGGGTTTTTTGCCCTAGAAGGCAACCCCTCTCTTTATATGAGGGCATTGTATTTGAGGCTGTGAGATAGATGTGTATTCGGTGAGCAAGAAACATAGAGGTGAGACTGTGAGAGAAAACAGAGGATATTACAACGGTTTTGCTGTAGGTTGTATCTCTTCATTTTGTTGGATAATAGAAAGGAAGGACTGGCTGTTCGGGGTGGACGTAGCCCAAACTGGGTGAACCACGTATATCTGTGTCTCTCTTGTTTTGTGCGTTTTCTGTGTTTATATTTCTGCAATATTTTATGTGTTCCATTGCTCCGTAATATATAATTTTATAACAGTGACTTCTCATGAAAACTGCGCATTTTTCTGGGTGAGGAGTAGGCCAACTGTTTGGGTGACTGGATGGAAAAACTGTGCAATTTCTTGAGGGAGACAAGGACAGACACAAGGTGTTTGTCTGAAACGTCAGTGAAATTTCTTCAGTCAGCGGAGCGGGCAAGGTCTACAGCTTTTACACAATTTTTTGGGGGAGTGAGTCCCGGGGTCACTACCCAATCAAACCCTCTGGTTGACTAGCTGGAGGGTTGGTTCATTCGCTTGCAGGTGACGCAGATTGAGATGGATTGCTGAGAAAATTCTGTGTTGTTTTAGGTGACAGTCGGTTCGGTCAATTCCAGGGTTGCACAGTGCAGGCTTCCTAGTTGATAACCTCAAGCTCTGCACAATTCCGGGCAGCAATACATGCTCACTGAGTGCTGAAGCTGCGTGATGCGGCTCAGCGAGGGTCTGACTATTGGAGGGTGATTTGGTCATCAGAACTTCAACAAAAATGGCTAAGTATGTGAGTGAGTGAAATTGTGCATGCGTAACCTTGCAAACACACACTCAACATGACTTGACGACAAGACACATCAAACCATCAAGACAACACATACTCAGTGTGACTAACCGACGGTGTGAGCGACAAACACGATGCTTGTGATGGATCATTGAATGACCGCAACAACGCTTGCGTGACAATGCATACAACTTCGTGTGTGAGTGCGATGGATGTTTACATAGCGAATACAACTTGTACACATGAAGCAGGGACCTTGTGCATGACCAGAACATGGCTGCAAGCGTGACATTGTGACCAACATGCAAAAAGTTGTCCTTTGAACAGTCAAGCAAGGAGGGTGCAAAGACTCAACATGAGCTCATGGGGTGAGCTCGAGTACTTGCAAACATCAAGTTAAAACCCAAGGGAGGCTCCAAAATTGGATGCAGGCCAAAATTTTGGAGGGTGTTGCAGCTGCTACAATAGGATGAAAATAAAATTTATATTTTATGAGCTTCTATATTAGAGGATCTTAGGATTTTTTACTTTCCTATGCATATGTTAGGAAATGTTTCATTTTTTTCCCTATATGTTTATAAACTAGCTATCTTTATATCATTATGGCACAAAAAGTATTATACACAACACTGGTTGTGGCCTACCACATAGGAAACCAAGTCCATAGTCATGGATGATATACATGGTTTCCATGTCAAAAAAATATATAATATACCTCCAAAAATATAAGAATCATTCTAAAACCTTGTCCTGTGGATTGCAAAAAGAAAACTATCAAGCCAAAGTTTTAGGAGGCTTAAACTATCACTGCTCACATTAACAAGACCAAGTAAACAAGGAACCTTAAACTGATTTACCATCCTCCTATTTTTGGACGATTTGTTTGGGACATTTCTCCTCTTGATTCTCATCCAGATGAATGGGATGGCTCTATATGTCATCGTTTGTAGTGAAGTGGTATTTAGTACCCATGAATTGGCCTGTTAAGTCCTAATTGTCAGTTGTCATCTCTATGTGGAAGATTTCTTTATAGAGTACATCAAATTTCTTTTCCATAACATTCAGTGTATGCATCACTTTGTCATGCTAAATAAACTTCTCCTTGACACTTGCGTAATGAACACCTTGTTTATCTAGTTAAATTCTATGAGCCACAAAAACTTAGTGTCCCAAGTCCTTGAGAAACTAGAATTTGGAACCCATTGTTTTCAACATCCATTTCTTCTTTGGTAATTTGCTTCCTTTTTCCCTTGACATTAGCCTCCATGCTAAGAATCTCTTGCTTACTCACCTCTAAGAAGTGACACTAGAAATTGGAAGCAACTTTCATATTGTATAATTGAGAATGAGTAATGCATCCAGAGGTCTAATATGGAAGAGTTGCTTTGGGGATGCCCCTAATAGAACCCCTTCTATGGATGGAGGAGACAACATGCAAGTTCATGGTTGTAGGATCACTTAACTAATTTAGATAGACCAATTTTGAGCATCCCAATGAGTGAGAAGTAAAAATAAGCAAGGTTATATGATTGGGATGACACCCAAGCCTAGTTCAAGAGAGTACTCATTTAGGAACATGTTGTAGAAGCTGCAAAACCCTCAAAAATTTTGGCCTACACTCAAATTTTGGAGCCTACTATGGATCCTGTGATCAGTCGTTCCGTAGTCACTTTTTGGTAAGCTAATGATTTCAAACTTCCTTTGATCTTAAGATTCGTTCACACTTTTATCTTTATATAACATGTGTTGTCTTCAAGCATGGGACTTATCGTTTGTCATGCAGAGCGAATTTTTGGTTTTCTTCAAGGGGAAATCTTTGTGAAAATGAGTTGTTCTCATCATATAGACATGTTTCGTACTCATTTCAAAAGTTACACACATTATTACACAAGTGTTGTCATTGTCCTCTCAAAGTCTATCATTAGAACCACACTTGCCGTAAACTGCCACAAATGTTGTTGCATTAAGCGAAATACATTTTCATATGTTTTGGACGATCTATGTTGTATCATTAAGTGTTCAAGTGTGTGGTCACAGTCAAGTTCTATCAATGTTCACATCGGTTCCACTGATTCCACACAGCCAAATTTCGAAGAATTCCTAGCAACCTAGCCTCATCCAACCTTCCTAAATTGTGCACTTCGCATCTGCAACCCTCAAGCCTTTTTCCTTTTCTATTGGAATTGCACAATGAGCAGAAATCCTAGGATCTCTTGGCATCCAAAACTATGCATAGGCTACCTCCAATGACCTTCCCTCAACTGGAGCTCACTATCCCCAAGAACTAGGCAGATTTGTCCTCCAGTGATATTCCCTCAGCTGGATCTCACTGCCCTCAAGAACTATGCAGATATGGCCTCCTGACCTCTCTGTTGTCCAGTCTCCCTTGCCTCTAAAAACTGTGTAGAGTTTTCCTCCAGGGCCTCATCCTGCAGCAACCACTGCCTACTTGAACTGCGTAATTTTGTCCCTCAGTGGACACTGCGCAAATTTTCCTGTAGTGGGCACTGTGTAGTCTTATTCCTCAGTACATCCCAGCCACTGAGCCTTCTCCCCCTTGACCTTATACCAGTTCTGGCTCAGTTGGTGGATAATCATGCAACATATTAGACTAGGGGTTTATCAGACTGATGTCATCTTCATTAGGGGAATTTTGAGGTCTAAAATGGGCCCCCTAAGAAAAATATACAACCAAAATAAACTTTAGTAAGAACCAATAGTATTCAAGATGATGATGTCAACCATGGGGGATGATTCACCATTTTTGTAGTAAAAAAGTAAAAATATTAAAAAGTAATAAAATAATAAAACTACTTTTTCAACTCGTATTTTAAACTTATCTTCCTAATGTTTTACTCAAATTTCGAGCGGGAGTGTGCATTGGATGCAAAATTTAATTCCTCATCCATTGCATACTTTCAATGGACCCTGCTACATGAAAAAAGACAATACATGAAAAAACGTTATTGCAGTCCCATTTTTCATGTATTTCTAATTTTTCGTGTAGTAGGGTCCATCGAAAGTATGCAACATAGGTACTCCTTGGATGAGAAATCAATTTTTTCATCCAATGATTGTTTCCACTCAAACTTTGAGTAAACCCATAGGGAGCTAAGTTGAAAATATGAGTTGAAAAAATAGTTTTTTCTTTTTTCCCTCTAAAATTTGATGATGTAATCTAACATTATTTTATTATTTCCACTATTATTTTATAATTTCCTTAGTAGTCCCATTTTAGACCTCAAAATTTCCCTAATGGTCATGAGTAGATTATAGATACGGGAATTATACCAGGCTATGGCAAGATGATGAAGAAGGTAATGAAGAAGTAGGACATGCTAGATGACACTCAAGGAGCTGAGGAGAAAAGATAGTTGTTAGATAAGAAGACCAAGGAACCCAAGGTATGATAGAATATCAGGACTGCATAGAGACTCCATATGATGCATAACCCTTTGGAGGGTAGGTATGAAAACAAATAATATCTTGCATAAGGTTGAAATACACCTCTTATCGTAGTATGAATGATTGCTTATCGTTTTCCTATCATTATGTACTCAATGACATGTATGGTTGCAAGAACTCAAATTCATTCCATGTGTTTTCTCTTAGCATTTTTCTCCCTTTCGTTTGTTGGATTGACTATCGTATTTTGGCATGTTTGGTTGTCATGTTTGAGAACTTTTTCTAGTGATCTTGAAGGTTGGTCCTTGTGTATACGAGTTGTCCTAGCCATGTAACCACCTGTCGCACTCATACACAAAGTCTTGAGCACTGTCGCACAAGTGTCGTCACGGTTGTCCTAAAGTCTATCTCAAGTGTTGCACTTGTCATTTCTTATCATGAGACAATCACTTGGAGGGTAATGCTTTGCTTGTTGTTTCGATGTTTTGTGGTTTTCGTGTCATTGAAGTATGCTAAGTGTGTGGTCACAGTTTGAGTTCATCACAAGTCCATCTTTTTCCTCACACTTAGCCTTTTTTGAAAATATTCTAGACTCAGCTTCACCGGACCTTGACTGAGCTGTGCACTGCACAGTCTCATCCCTCAATGATGTGACCTTGCTGACTAGAACTTCACATTGCGCAATCACTATCCTCTAGGGTAGTTGCACGACGTAATTCCAGAGTTCAACAGCCTTCCTTGACCCCCAGAATTGCGCAGTTCTGCCTCCCAGTCTACCTTGAACTGTGCACTTCGTACTTTCAGTCCTCAAGCTTTTCCCTTGCATGCTTGAATCCCACAGTGTGTAGAGAGCCCAACCCCCCTTGGCCTTCAGAACTACGCAGAGGTGTCCCCTAGTTTCCTCCCTCAGCCGGAACTCATTGTCTTTAATAACTGCGTAGATTTGGCTCCCAGGTTTCTTTGCTGGCCAGTCCTCCTTGCCTATGAAAATTGCACAAAACTGCCCCTTCAAGGCCTCATCCCGCATCACCCACTGCTGTTCTGAACTGCACAATCCTTACTCCCAATGGACACTGTGTGATTTGTTTCCCTAGTGGGGAATGAGCTGGAAAGTTCCTCAGTCAAGCCTAAACTGTGCTCTGCACAGTCTCAGTGATCAAGTTCCTCCCCTTGTCACATGGAACTGTGCAATGCATAGTTATTGGGCCCTCTATCCTAGCCTTTCACTTGTCCCGGGCTCAGTTTATGGATAATAATGCATCATTTTAGACTAGGGAGTTTTCAGATTGATGTTGTCTCATCATGAATAAATTGCAGGGACAAGTACACTTTCAAATCATTGAGAGATGATGAAGAAGGAGAAGGAAGAGGAAACATTCTTGAAGATTCATTCATAGCTGAGAAAATGGGTGAACCTACCAACAAAAAGAAAAGGGATACAAGTTTGCAACTAATTTCAAAGACCGAAGACCATTGAAGACCCCGCACCATCAAGCTATGTGGAGGAGAAGAGAAAGCACATATAAGAACACATCCATCACTCAGAAGCAGCACCAGCTTGACATTGCCACATCATCAAACCAATCCATGTCAACAATGTCCTGTCAAGTTGTGTCATGAGTTGTCACATGCCACATCACTATTATTGAACAGGCATATTGTAAATCAAATGTATTGTAAAGTGGAAGTCCAATGGACACACATGAATATGAAGAGTCATGTAAGTTGAAAAGTCATAGGAAGTTGAACAGTCATGAGGGTAGTCAAAGAGTCACAAGGAGTAGGCATCACCCCTTTGGTTATATATACCCCCTCATTGTATGAGCAAAGGACTTTTCACCTTGGCTCCACCTGCAAAGCATTGGAGAGACTAGTCAGTTTTTTGAGGAGAAAGGAGTGGCTCCAATGTCCCACTACTGGGGCTAGTGATGTACAATGTAAGTATGTGTCTTGGAAATTTTTCTTAATTACAGAAGCCTTTTGAGGCCAACACGTTTTCATGCATGACTTATGGATGTTTATAAGACTATTCTGTGAACGTTTGTATTTCATGTTTGCTTTCACATGTACTAAGATAGTTGAACTAATTTGGTTATTTTAGTGCTCATCTTATTGGGAATATGTTGTAATGGTTGCCACTGATGTCTCATCCTTTTGGACTATTTCGCAAGATACTAGACAAACCTTTCCTTGCTTCCTGTTATAAAGACTGTCACATCCGCTATGGACTATTCCGCTGGATGTTAGACAGATCTTCCCTTATTCATTGGTTGTAACGACTATCGAATTCGTTGTGGACTATTCCGCTAGATGTTGGATAGGCCTTTCTGGTTCATGTGTGTCTCTTCCTGGGTGGTACTATTACCTCTCACTTAGAGGCTCACTTTTCTTCCCCCTTTTTGTAGTAAGAGAACCTAGACACAGTTGCGTTGCACACTCACTGGGCACACCCACCATGTTGTTCGAAGATACCATTGCATCACTCTCCTGTGTTGACTGCTAAAGCCAAGGAAGATCTTTGAGTATTTGGAAACCGAGCCTTTATACCGGATGGGAATATTAAACCAAACAGTGTGAGGTCTGATTGGGACTTCATATTGGGGAGATCCCCTTGGTTGACGGATTTCCAGCATCGTCAACAGAACATAGTAGATTATCTAGTCCTCCCAAAACTATGGACTTGCACCAAGAAGAATCTAAGATCCACATAAACATCAACAAAGGAAACCAACAAACTTTACCTCCCTAGGTTTATCTTGTATCCTATATTTGTTGAAATTTAGTGCTACACAGGGTAGGATTAACCCCAAATAAGACACCAACATGCAAGTTATGAGACATTAAGGGAGTGTGGGAAGGTTGTTTTCTAGGAGTCCAAAGGATGGGCTATTAATTACTATGCGCTTGACCCATGCAACCCATTGAACAACCTAACATACCCCTCTAGAAGCTCAAAACAAAAGAATAAAGGAACTAGCAAAGAGGACAAACTAGAGTAGGGAACTCATCGTAGGTATTATGCTTTGCTACTGCCACCTAATTCTATCCTTGAAACCAATTGAACACAAATTCACTAGTCTCTACAACCATAACCATGCCCATTTGTATAATGTTTCTTTCTATTATAAGCTTGAAGGGCCCAAAATGAAGCATATCACTATTCCCTACCATCATAAACCCATCATTACCACTACAATTGGCCTCCAAAAAACATGACCAAGCAATAAATGTAACTGTACTTGTTTTTTTTCTCAATCAAGTATGGAGAAAACTCATAATTCTACATGGTTGCCCATAGTTGTGTCCAACCATGTAGGAGTAGTTAAGATGTCACATGTTTCCACACCATCTGTGGAATGTTTCATCTTCTTTATGGAGGCACATATCATTGAAGAAAATGGAAAATTGGGTGTTAGGAGAGATCTTATTACTTTGAATTATTAGAAAGAAAAATTATCCAACAAAAGTAAGTAAAGGAGATATAGATCCCTCTTGGTATTTTAAAGTAGGTGATGTTCCTTGGCTTTATAAAAAAAATGATTTACCTTTGAGTATTTTTTTTATACCAGTTGAATCTATGATACTTAATTATTACAAAATAATATTAATTAGGGTTGAAACACTACAAGGAAAACATGTACCAAAGGTATTAGTGGAGCTTGTTATTGTTAAAAAAGATTCTGGACAATTTAAAAAAAAAATCAGTACAACTTCCACTATTCGACGCAAAGGTTTTATCGGACATTTAAACAAACATTCCATATAACTAAAAAAAATGGTGGGTGGAGGTTCTAGCAGAGGTCTTTTTAGTGGTACACTCTTTATTGACATGCACTGATGTTATACTTAACACTAAAAGCACCAGTATAGGTTCAAGTATCACACAAGATCTCTCATTTCATAATTAACAACATTGGTTTTTTTTTATTGACTGATATTTTTTTGTTTTTGTTTTAAAAATTGTTGCATTTGTAATGCATGTGTGTTGTTATATTATCAAAGAACTTATGCATATAGTTTATTTAAAGTACTATCACGCCTATTATAATTAAAGCATTGGTGCACACACAATTATAAAACACATATATGGTTATTTTATTATAAGTGTTGGTACATAGGAAAATGACAAAGCACTGATATATTTGCTTATGAAAAAGGACTAGTGTAGTTAATTTTTTGTAAGCATCAGTGCATATGATACATGCACACATCATAAGGTTTTAAAATGATAAACATAATTGTATGTTGAAATTTAAAGTAATGTTGTTTTTCACAATTGTAGCATTGATGTGATAATATAATTTATAGGTATCAGTGTGTGTTGATCATAAAAACATACTATTGTTTAATTTTTATGGTAGGTAACCTTTAATGAGTTAAAAAGAATACAATGCACCAATATGCATATATTTTAATTAAATTTTGATTAAAATATTTTAAAAATAAATTATTTTTTAATATTTTTTATTTTATTTTATTTCATATTTTAATTATTGTGTTTGATATAATGATTGTGCTAATGTATTATCTGTCATGCATATTATATCTCTATTGATTGTAGCAATGTAAATCATCACATATATTAATTAATTCACAATGTAACAATTTACAACATTGGATGATGCAATATAAATGGAAATTAATTTTATTTATATGAATAAGTGACCCATCATCCAACAAAATGGAACATCATAAAGGTCCACAATAATCAAAATGCAGAGTTGTTACATTTATTGGTAACCTATCGACATCAAACCAGGACAATATGTACAATACATTAAACAAATGTCAATATGTGATTGTTACATTTATTGGTAAGATGTCATTGTATAATTTGGGACAATATGTGAAATACATTAAACAAAATCCTTAATTTTCACAAACAAATATTTCAAAACATACAACTTGCAATAACATTCAATTATGTTATTGTCATTCATCACTTGAACTATTGTCATTACTCAAGCCACATGCATGCCTAATTTCTTTATCACTGGCAAATGATATTGTAATTAGGTTGTTTAACCTAGTATATTGTTGATTGGCTTGCACTAGATGTTTCATCTCTTGCTGGCACATACACAAACATAGAATTAAAGTGTAACAACTATATCTACATATCTATATTAGAATCTACATGATTTCATAAATTAAAAGCATACGAAAGCAATGAATGCTTCACAAATAACACACATTCTTTTGAAGCTAGGTTTTATGTCTTCTCTCGAAATGACTACTTACAAATTGTAAAATTATCCCATGATACTTCAACATATACTCACAACCCATGCTTAACCTAATGTTGATCAATTATTTGGTTGGATATTCTTTGTGGTTAGCACCTATTAGAATATCAAATCCATGGATGAGACAAAAATAATTATTTAAATATAGTTATCTCAAAAAATATGAAGTCTTAAGTGAGGTTGAAAATGTAAGTACTCACAAACTTTGCGATAAACCATTTTTTTCCTTGTCCTCTTGTCATATGTACTGAATGGGTTCCATTTTGTTTTTTTTTTTTTGGAAGAAAACATGAGAAAAATAACATTTTTTGTGATAACTAAATTCAATGTACATAAATATATATATCAATGATTACATACCTCTAGTGCACATTGTTCTTGGGATGGCCTCTTTGAGTTTATTTTTATTTTTATTTTTTCCATAGAAAATGATGCATAATTTTATTCATCAAAAAGAAAAATAAAATTATATTTTGCATATGCAGCCAACATTCCAGAGAAAAATGCCTCTCGACAATGAGCTAAAAAGAGAATCTAACAAATTGAGAACCATACAACAAAAGAAGAGAGAAATTACAACTGACAATTTGCACTTAGCTCTTCTTTTTACCTTTCTTTTTTTGCAATTTATGTCTACCATTTGAACTTGGTTCAATAGGAATTGTTAGCTCTGCTATATAGTTCAACATTTGAGGGTCAAAGACAGCTTGGCCGTGTTGTTTTGTGCTTGAAGAAAGCTCGCATCAGTCCATTCCTCGCTTCCCCTTCATTCTCCTTACTCTCCCTTAACCCCGTCATCTCTGCTTTTCCTCCCAAAACTCAACATGAGCCCCGTTTCATTAAGCCCCAAAGAGCTAAGCCTGAAGCTCCATAGCCCTGTCACCATATGACCCTGCGCCTTCACAGCCATAGCCGCCTTTTGATTGCAGCCGTTGATTGCCGCATCGCGACCTAACGGTTCCCGCCGCATTTAACGAACCACCCGCACGTTTATTTCCTCCATCGTCGATCGCATCCACCATGAGATCCAACGGTGATCACTCGTCCTGCGCCCGTAAGCTGCACACGCAATAACCTGCGGGGAAAGCGGTTTGCCACCGATCCCACCTACCACGCATCACCCGCTGATTGCGATCGCTCCCCCCGCGTACGATTACCGCCGTCCTCCGAAAGTGGTGCGGGGAATACCACCCGCCAACGAAACCACTTTTCCCCGGTCGTTAAGTCCCCGCGCAGCTTTCGCCCCCGATCACCATTGGATCTTCCCGTGTTTAATCCAACGGCCCTCGTCCATCCCGATCTCATGTCTCCCGATAGTGCCTGCAAATCGATCTCCACCATTCATCTGTTCCATCCAACAACCAGTATTGCCCTCCTAACCAGATCATCTGTTCGCCGTGCAGTCTTTGTGTCCTCAACCATGCTCCCGAAGGACAGAAGTGGCCATCTATCAGTGTTTGGCGCATTTACTCTTCATCAACTGCATTCAAGAGCATTATGGCCAAAGGACGAGAAGAACATGCCTCAAGCAGTTGAATTCATTCAGCAGTTATGGAGCTTTCATTTGTATTACACGCCACATGCTCAGAGAAGGACCGCCGAATAGCAGAAAAGGTCATTTTTGTTCATTAAAACACGCAGAATGTAGCAGAGACTCTTTAAGAGAGTTAAGGTGGTTGGTGGTCCATTATGACCCCTCCACGCATAGAACAGTAGGATATTTTTGTAATGGAACTCTATATATACCCAGAACACAGATGTAATGAGGGTTGATGATTGTAATTTTGATGTAAGGTTCAACTTCTGGAGACTGTAACTACTGCGATACTTGCAACGTCTGGTCTTCATTTTCAGCTAATACAAGCTTCTTTTGCTGTTAATTGCTCACTTTCCATTTCTGCTATGTTCTAGGCTATGCATCTTATGCATTTTTCATGTGCTCTTGATGTTTAGCATTAGAGGGGCTGTCATCCCACCTTTGTGTTAGAATCTAGTATGTATCATTGAATGTGTTATGCAGGTTTTTGTTTACTTAGTGCCAGAGAGCTGTCATCCTGTCTGTGCATTAGGAAATAGATTTGCAGACCTCTTCACTGGTTGCAGCCGGCCATCACATGGTCTTGTGCATCTGCTGGTGTGGTCAGTATTCTCCATGTTCACTTAATCCTCAAACTATGAGTAATTGGTGGTCTAAAGCCTTGTAGTCTGGGGGTGTTCACCCATGTCTGGAGTTAAGCATAGTAGAAGTGGTTATCTAGCTTGAATATGCATCATTCCTTCCACTCATCCATTTCCAACATTTTGTTGAGTTTGTAATGTTCCCGAGCATCTCTGAGATACAACCTAGGAGAGTTTCTTGGGGTGATAACATTAATTGGCACCGTTGCCAGGGAGAGGAGATTGAAGCTCAGCTTCCCTAGGAGAACGACACAGTTCCAAATTTTGATGATAGACAAGGTCTGGACACATTTCTGGTTGTAATCATCTATCTGGCGACTCTACTGGAGGAAGACCAACCTTTGGCGACTCCACATTACAGTTCTGGCTCAGTTTGTGAGGCATACTTGAAGAAATCCTCAGAAATCACCAGCTGAACCAGTGCATGACCCTGAGAAGATTGTTAAACCAAGGAAAACATTGCAGAAAGGAGCATCAGAATCATGTAAGCCTAAGAAAACTTATGCATCTCTGAAAGATAAGGTTATAGCTGAGAATATACAGTTTGAAAATTTAGAGCCCAACACTGTTAGTAAAGAAATTCTTTCAGAGATTAATAGAGCTCCTTATCCATCTAGTTCCCCTTTGAATCTTAGTCCAAAGAAAGCTTCCCATACAGTCCATAGCATCCCTTTGTCTCTTTCATCCATTTCATTGTTTCATACTGCTCAATCTACCAGTGTCATTCCACATACCCCAGTCATGGCAAGACAGCAAGCACCTACGAAGATAGAGAGAATTGTAGATGCTAGGTATGGACCTCTGGTCTTGCCCGTTCCTTTGAATGCTATGCCTGCAGGAGAATATCAAAAGTATATGCCCAAGTTCACTAGCACAGAGGGAGTAACAGCTGAAGAACACCTTGAGGCTTTCTATAGTTATGTTGATAACTTAGATATAATTGAAATGATGTTTGGATGAGAGTTTTTGTACAGAGCCTTGATGGAGAGGCTAGGAAGTGGTTCAGAGAATTGCCCCCTGGATCTATTGTTGATATTGAAGCCTTAGATGAAGCATTTTTGAAGCACTGGGGAGATAAAAAGGACTTGCTATATTACCATACTGAGTTTGGTAACCTGAAGAGGGAAAATGGGGAATCATTGCCTGATTTTAATAAAAGATTCAATCGTATGTATAGTAAGATACCAGTTGAGGTAAATCCTACCCCCACCTTTGCCAAACTCACTTATGCCAATGCTTTTGACTTTGATTTCTGCCTATTATTGAGAGAAAGAAGATGTGCCACTCTAGCTGACATGCAGGATGCAGCACTAGAGGTGGAATCCAATATTATGGCTGCAGAAAAGCTAAAGAGTCATGCTGATAGAAGGAGGTAGAGAGGTGAGGCTTCTTCTTCCTCTGCTTCATCTTCAGAACCCAAATTAGACAAAATGACTAAGATGATAGAGTCATTGGCTACTGAAATATATACGCTGAAGGTTGAGCAGAATTCAGGAAAGACAAGGCAGCAGAACACATTTGCTCCAAGAAATCCAAATCCATTCAGAAGAGAAAATGAACAGTTGCAAATCATTTAGAGGGGTAAAGAAATAAATGAATAACAAAAGGTTAAAGCTCCTTTCCAGAATGTAGTCATGGAGGAGGAACAGTTTGAAGATGAAAATGAAATTCATTGCATGGAAGATAAAGGCAGTGCCGCCTTTTTGGCGTTGGATGCATATGAAGAATCACTGCTGCAGGACCAAATAAGTCAAGAATGGGACAGAGAGGCTGTTCTGCAGACTGGTGAACAACAAAGATACAATCTGAGGTCAAATGCAAAAAATGTCAAGGAGAATCCTGCCCAAAGAGCTGCTGTCCAAACAGAGTCACAGAATATCAGATAGAGAAGACCAGCAGCTAATCCAGTCATCCTTAAAGCACTAGTTCAAGAGGTAAGAGGTTCTGACAAGCTACCTTCCTCTTTCAGCTTAGAGTCAGAAGTCCAGAAGTTAAAAATATTTGTGCCTCTGGTAGAATTGGTAAAGAGTGAAGTGTTTAGAAAGCTATCCTTGAAGCTCTTGAGCTGGAAACCACACAGACCTCCATTGACTCTGTCAATTTGCAATATGACAAGCCTACTGTTATGCTTAGCCCCATGATTGAACTTGCTGATAATAATTCCCCATCATTTTATGTTTCCTTGACCATTCATGACAAAATCCTCCACAACTGCCTGCTAGATCTAGGGGCTAGCCACAATCTAATGCCTAAAGCTGTCATGGAAGAGTTAGGCCTTGATGTCATTAGACCATATCATGATTTATTCTCTTTTGATTCAAGGAAAGTGAAATGCCTAGGATTAATCAAACACTTGGCCATTACCTTAACTCAGTTGCCCATGAAGAGTATGATGATGGATATTGTGGTAGCAGATGTCCCTCCTAAGTTTGGCATGTTGCTGTCTAGGGGATGGGTTAAGAGACTAGGTGGGACATTACAGAATGATCTATCTTATGCCACTGTCCCATTCTTTGGAGGAGAAAGCAGGAGATTGTACAGGGAAGCACAGTTGGCATACATCATCAGTGATGAGAAGAATCCTACTAATCATCCCATATATCCTGTGGACACCGATTTTGGAGCATGTATTCTCCAAATAGAAGAATCTCAGAAGCTTCAATGCAACTTAGGAAACCAACAAATCAGGCCAAGGAAGAGCAAGGAAGTCAGGTTTGGGAGATGTTCTTTGATGGAGCATGTTCCAGGGAGACTGCAGGAGCAGGGGTGGTACTGATATCTCCAAAACAAAAAAGCACACAACTGTCTTTTAAGCTGGCTTTTCAAGTCATAAACAATATAGCATAATATGAGGCTCTAATATTGGGCCTTAACGCAGCGAAAGACAGAGGAATCAGGGACCTAAAGGTGTTTGGAGATGCTGATTTGATCATTCAGCAAGTAAATAAAACATTTTAGGAAAAGCACCCAAGGCTGATAGCATGCAGAGATGAGGTATGGAGAATCAAAGATTTCTTTGATAATTTCTATATTTCATATATCCTTAGAGCCAAAAATCAGGTTGCTGATTCCCTTGCTATGTCTGCTAGCATGTTTATCCCTCCCATGCCTCCCAGACTAGTTTATGAAGTCCAAATGAAATATAGGCCATCCTTGCCTGATAATGTCTACCATTGGAAAGTTTTTGAAGATGACGATGAAATAAATAGGTTTCTGCAAGTCATTGATGAGTTTTCTAAAATGAAAATTCACCAAGAAAATGAAGCCTTGGAAGAAAGCCCCAAATCCCAGCTTAGAAATAAAATTGGCAAAGATAGCATTGTCCAGCTTCCCAACAATTATATTCCTAAGGGTTTAATTCCTTTAGAGAGACTGTTTGACCAGAATGATGTGCCTTATGTTAGCTTCCTATACCAATAGGTTTCATTTTTCATGATTGACAGTGGAAGTTCCAAATATGTTCATCTTTTCATGCTGCAAAGGTTCCATATTTTGTGAAAAGAAAAAAGAAAGTTAAAAAATGTAAAGAGGGTATGCCCTAAAAGAATAATCAAAGGGAAAAAATAGTAAATTGGTCAAGAAAAATAGAAATGAACCCCAAAGAATGACCAGGAAAGTGGCCACTCAAAATGCCACTGCTATCTCATTTGCAAGTCCACAATGTACAAATATTGTTGTTTATCACTGGATGGGTGGCCCAACAGTTCAATCTGGACCATGCCATGTTTAAATTGTTGTTGTAGAATAGAGAAAGAGCATCTGTCCAAACAGTTTAAGCTTGGCAGATCAGTAGATAGGCAGAGAAATGAAGGAGCCCAACTGCTTAATCTGGGCCCTTGGAAGAGATAAGGGTTGATTTAGGTAGGAGGGCAGTCAAAAGAAAAGAGGACAATCAGGGTTTGCAAGTCTAAGTGCACCCATTCAAAAGGAAGAAAAAATGTTAGGTGTATTAGGCTGGGTAGGTAGTGTGAGGTTGCAGAAACAAGGTTTTGATCACTTGATGTATTTGCCAACGCAGTTGGCTGATTACACAACTTTGGAAGCATGTCTAATTCCCGTTCACTCCCCTTCAAAACTTTCTTACTAACACCCCTTGAGGACTTCGGGATCTGCCCAATAAGTCTGCTTTCAGTTCATTTCTGTGAAATATCAAGTCAAGTTTGACTTTCCTCAATGAAAAGAAGCCACATTTCTTGTGTAAAATCACTCCTTTAGATTCCATTCACTTCCTATGACTAAGTTTCAGTACATAAACTTAGCTTCTCCCCTACTCCTTCACCTCACAAACTCATATTAACCTCTAATTCTATTATATAGCTCCCTAGTCACTTTCCCGTCCCTATTACTACAAAAACTATATAAAATTCCAAAAAACATATTAAATATCCCACCCTATAGCATTATAGCTATGTATATGGTTTTGGGAAATAATAGTCCATCTGGGACTACTATTAACCCTTCCGCGTCCCAACCTGGAGTTAGTTTAACCCCTGGTTAAATTAATAACCATTCCCTACCTCTTCGCTCATTGGACTTTGTAAATACACCTTCCGCATTCATGTTTCAAAGCTTTAGTGTTTAAATGTTTCAATTAAACATTAAACGTTACCCCCGCATAACCCATAAAACCCACTTTTCCAAGGTTTTGGACCCCCCCACGGCATATGATCATTTAAATAAAGCGTGGGCCCCGCTCAAAAGTTGCACGCCGCCCCAATTAACCCGCCAGCCGTCCGATCGCTGACACTCTAGATCCAACGATGGGCGGTCTTTCTCAGCCCCCGATCCACCGGAGGTTAACGTCTGGGGGATGGGCAGTTTCCCTGTCGTACCCCTGCCACATGTCACCTTCCCGGCGTGTTCGAAGGCCCCTCCCCCAATACCGCCTGTGCTCAAAGGTGGTGCGGGAGAAACCGGATACCGCCCTCCGACCCCTGACGTCAACAACCATGTCATTTGTGACGTCACCACCGCGTCGGCCCCCCGCTGCCACCGTGTCGCCGCCACCTCATTCGTCCATGTTCGCACCTTGCCACCGTGTCCTATGCCATGTTGCCATCCTCGTTAGATGCCACGTCATCCCGCCGTACCTGGGACCCGCCGATGACGTCATTTCAAAAAAGCGCCAAAAGCGCCAAAAAGTCCAAATTTTTATAAAAAACACGCCATTTCGACCATTTTATTACATTTTCATTGGTTGTGTGCGGGAGCTGTTTATGCTGTTTTTTCACCCGTTGGTATCAAAATTCAAAATACGACCAGTTGCACCGCTGCCGCCTGCAAATTCGACCCCTTTGCTTGCCATTGTACTAGCTCAACCACCCTCGGTGACTTTGACCAGGTATTTGCCCAATTTCACCCATTAGCCCTGTTTTTCACCATTTTCTCCATTTTAGCTGCTTGAATACCTGCAAGTACCCAAACTAAAGACACCTCTTGCACCTAAATTCTGCCAAAATCCACTGATACACCCCCCTGCTTTAAAGAAAACCTTGCAAACCCCTGTTCATTCGCAATTCCACCGTGGAAAACTGTTTTAAAAAGCTCGGGTTCCAGACAAAATTCCACAGCGGCCCGGCATTATCCTCTTTTGCAACATTCCACTCAAAAAAACATAGTAGATTGAGCTGGGATAAACCTCATTTCTTTTTCAAGTTGCCCTTACAGTCTGGTAATCCATAGAATCTATCAAAAAAGAAAAGGGCCCTTCCAAACTCTGCAAATTGTCCTCATTGTCATAATCATAAATATTGAAGACTTTCGGCTTAGCTGAGCTCATTTTGCAACCCCTTTGCAAATCCACAGAAACAGTTATCTTCAATCTGTTACTGCTGTAAAACTTCACTCCCCACAAATACAGAAAAGTTTTATAATGGCCACTCCAACAGCTCCGAGCATCACTCCTATGAATCCACCAAACAAGGAGCTTGAATCAATGCCCCTGGCTGACAGAGTTTACCTCATTCAAGATTTAGTTGGGGACAGGAATCACTTGAAGACCTTCTGCCAGTTGAGAAATAGTTTCTTAAACAACTGTGATAGGTATGGCATATGGGAGTCCAATTTGCCTTACTATTTCCTTCCTTCAGTTAATGTTTTTCCTGAGATCATCCATCTATGTGCTGAGAACTATGATCCAAATGAGAGAGCTGTCAAGTCTCCATCTGGGAGCATACTTTTTCATATTACTCCTGACTCCATCAACCAGATGCTTAACTTCAAATAGACTCAGCTATTGTTTCCTTTCTCTATGCAACACTTGCTGGATGATGCCTCCAGACTCTCCAGCTCTAAGATTGAAAGAATTGCTAAGACATTTATGAGGGCAGACTGCCAACCTAAGGAGCCTCCTCCATTCTTGTATGTCCATTTCAATGAGGTTGGCAAGCTACTTGTAGACATGATATCCTATGTATTAGGCTTTAAAACAAGTGAACATGTGGATGAGACAGTGCTGGTTCTATTGTTTGCATACAGCCCAGGGCAACCTCCTGCTTTCAAGTATAACTATGCTAAGTTCATAGCTAACAAAATTCATGACCATCTAGTGAAATTGGGTAGGGAGGGAGTCTTTAAATATTCATCATATATCTATCATTTGTTCATGTATTACCAGTCTGAAAGCTTCCAATGTCCCATCAAAAAATTGGATTCAAAGGGAGAAAGAAGGTCTGTTGTCTTCTGGTCATCAGTATTCCATCAAATCCAGCATTCTCCATACTCTTACTGTGAGTTCATTGACCAGTTTGTCTATCCAGTCTCCTGCCTTTTAATGAGATCCCCTCCTCCTAGACTATCAGGTGACATACAGAAGATCTTGCAGCTATCCAAGAGTTATAAAATAGGTGATTGGTATCTCTACCAAAATCACATTGTCATTAGAATCTATGGCTGTGAGCTCTGTCCTTACAGGCTCCCAAGATATGTACCAATGAGACTGTTTGCCTTGGAGTACTATAGGCAACTCATCAATTCTGATCTCACTCATTTTCATAGTGCCAAGAAGAAATCTCACCTGAAATTCAAAGACCATCTAGGCCCCTTCATTATGAACAAGAAAGAAGGTTGGCAAGATGTTGACCAAATATTGAGGGACAAATATAAGTTAAAAAGGAGCTTCTAGTGGGTCCCTTATGACCCAGAGGGTTTTATCAGTGCCAGAAGAGTTAAATACAGGCTGCTGGCCTATGACCATTGTAAATTTCCACAAATTGAACAATATGCCAACCAAGATGAGTGGCTGCAAGGCACATTAGTTGAGGAATTAACCCAAGAAGAAATTATGGAGAGAAATGTTAAAGATTTAGAAAAAACTCTTGACTTGGATTTTGCTGACCAGGTAACTTTCAAACTGCCGCACAAAGTCGGAGAAGGCACATCCACTGCTGCAGCTTCACAAGCTGCCCAAGGAGCATCTACATCAGCGACATGTATAGCTAAAGGAAAAGAGCCAATGGATATCGAGCAAGAAATAGTTACAGAGCTGCCTGCTACTTCAATGGAACAGTCTCAAGGACAGCTTCCTCCACAGCAAATAGTAGCACCCCAAATGCCAGCTTTACAGACTCCTGCCCATGAGGAAAGAGGCAGAAAACGAGACCGAGAAGACTCCACACCTGCTAGTGGATTTACACAGCGGCCTGAAGCTAAAAGGCAAAGAGTTGATTCTCCATTTGAGGAGGAAGTCAGTGAGGAAATCCTTGCAAGTCCAAGGAGAGATAGGGAAGGGAGTCAACAAACACCTACAAGCTCTTTCAACAAGAGCAAGACAGACAGTATGGCATGGAGGTGTCTTCCTCTACATGACAAACCAAGAGGCCAGCAAGCATCAAAGCCACCTTTAAATAAATCAAGGCTCAAAATGAGCTATTAAGAGTACAATTGTTTGACCAATTTCTTAAGGCAACACCTGCCAAGCAGGAAAGGTTGATGGCAGCATATGACATCAAAGAAGAGAAGATGATCCTCAGCCACTTCAAGCCAAAGGTACAACAGCCTCAGTCAGCTGCAGATTATGTCAAGATAAGCTTAGAGGTCCCCTCTAAGGATATACACCCGATGGATTAGATAGAGCTGCACAAGCAGACAGGGGAAATGGTCTATGCCACACTGGCCCATGAATTAAAAGCATCTTTAAAGAACACAAATACTCAGCTTGATTTGGAAAGAATGTCCTCGACAGCCAAAGACAACAGAATTAAAACATTGGAGGACATTATTGTGGACCTAGGGCATGATCCTAAGAATCCCAAAGCTATCAAGGCCCTAATGAAGAAAAAGGAGGATGATATTGCTGCATTGAAAAAGCAAATGAGGCTGTCCTCAACTATGCACCCACAAACAGGAGAATTGGTTCAAGAGAAAGAAGCTGAGGATACAATGGACCTGCTAATGCAAATGAACCAGAGAATAATTCAGATGGAGGGAGAGTTGGAGAAAGCACTGCAAGGCAAGTAGGGAGAGTCGACCTCCCAGCCACCTCAAACTGCTCCAACTTTTGCTACTATTCCACCTACACAAGCAGCGATGAACCCTCCTATTATTCCAGCAACTACAACAGCTACGGATGCTACAACAGCGACAACAACAACGCCTGAATCAAGCATGAGCATTGATGAAATGATGAAAGTTGTCAAGGAACTTGAGCTTCAGGCAATGGAGATAAAAGAGGCCAAAGAAAAGTTGGCCGATCTAGAAGGAAAATATGATAAGTCAAAAATGACAGTAGCTGAAAAAACAAGGGAGATTAAAGCCCTCAATGAGAAAATAAAGGCCTTGGAGAAAGAGCTAACTTTGGACAAGACACTAGCTGAAATAAAGAAGATTCTGTGGGCCAAGATCAATCAATCAATAACTGACCAATGGCGGTCAATTCAGGCCATATATGAACAGATAGAGTTAATTGGCCTAGCTCAGTTTGAAAATCAGAGAGCCAGAGCAGCATTGGGAACCATGCCTGAACAGGCTAACAGGATGATTAACTTTTTGAACCATAAAAATAAGGAAGAGCTGGCGGCAATGAAAATTATGAATAGGACAGATGCCATACTTACAGTAAAGAAGGTGCTGACTTTGAGAGGTTTTGTACAAAAACTGGAAAGAAAGTGTCAAGAAATGCAAAGGGACATAGATAATTTCGAGTTAAAGCTTGCAGCACTACAGAGCAAAGGTTTGCCCAGCTTGCTGACCAGCGCTGGAAGACTGTTAACACATAAGCAATATGCCACCAGAGTGAACAACTATGTCACAAATCAACTTACTGCATCCTCAAGTTCTTCAACAGAGGCATGACCTCCTTCTGGGCAGAATCTCTATGATAAGTTGGAAAACTTATTTTTTATTGAACATGAAATTAATCATTTGTTTGAGATGCCACCCAACTACTATAGGTATACAGAGGTGGATGAAACGCTCATAAAAATACAAAGGCATCAGCTTCCTCCTGAGGATTGGTGGCAAGCAATGCTGGCCATTTTACCCAAGTAACATCAGTCTTTTCGCTCCTTTTCTCAGTTTTCAAAGTTCAGTCAGCTACAGGTTAGCAGGATTGAATCCCAGGTACCAGACAGAGCGGTTAAGAAACAGGGGGAGCAGGTCAAATCAGTGACAAAGCAAAGAGCTGGGACAGCAAGCCCAAAAGACCGCAGATTTTAAAAGCGCAGCCCCAGCCGACTCAATTGGACTCAAAAATCAAATTTCTCTGACAGAATGAACAACTGTTATATTCATCTTTACTACAGTAATTACTTTGTCATCAGCCGCTCCCTGAGAGTTGGTAAAGAAGTTATGAATTAATAACTCATCATCTAGATATTTTTGTATCTTGTTTTTGTATATATACCTCCTCATAGAATGTATTTGGGGTTGGTTGGTTGATAGTCCTCATTCTAGACTTGCGCTGTATACTTTGAGAGCTCTATAATCAAAGGCTGCTGGAATGCTTTGGATGAAGAACTGTTTGTTGTGTTATTTAATGGCTGAAGAGTGACTGTGGAATTCCTGTGCTACTACATGGCTTAATAAGTGTTTTCTTACCTCTGTTTACAGTTTATATATGTTTATGCCACCGTTGTGTTACCATCTAAATAGCAAGAAAGAAGAATAGCTTAGGCTTTGCTTGACTGCACTCTATGCTCAGTTCTTGTTATTTCTATATGCTTTCTTCAGAAATGGTTATGAATATGCATACTTAAATGATCATGTTTACACTGTTTCTTTCACATATGACTGTTATTTAGGAATTCTTGACTACTCCTAGATAAACTTTCATTCACCTTCCCTCGCTGTTAGCTAATGAAAGATTCTTAGTTTCCTTTCATCTCTGACCTTCATTCCATCTTTATTCCAGCTTGATATTGTTCTATGTGTAGCTATCCTGCTCTGTATTCCTCTTGTGACCAAGAAAACGCGACAGCAAGCCCTAATCCATGACTCCATGCCCAATGGTTTGAACTTTTCATACTATGCATCCCAACTCTGCTTGAAAACATCATCCTTCCCACCAAATTTAGAACAAAACCCTGCACCTCATATCTAGCCTAATATTACTTCAAAACAAAGTTAAATTATAAAGAGAGAGCCCTCTTTGGTTGCAGGTAGGCTAGGACATGTGGCTAAAAGATTGGTTAGTGGTTACCTCGGCCGTATTCCCTTAATAGCCAGGGAACAACCTGAGAGATAACACCTTATAAGGCTGCCCAAAAAGAAGATCAATCTGCAGTCTGTAAGCATGATATAGGGAGTCCAGGTCAGCCTAGATACATAAATCTGTCCACTCATCTGTCTGTTGATCAATGTTTTGAATACTGCAATTTAATGAAGCAATTTGCTGATGCATTTGCCTAGGAATATAGTGACCTGAAAACCTATGATAAAAAGATTATTCAGCATAAAATCCCTCTAGAGAAAGACACCATACTTTTTAAACAAAAGCTAGACCAATAAATCCTTTGCTCCTTCCTTTGATTGAAAAAGAAATTAAAAATTTGCTGGCTACCAAGATCATAGTCCCTCTTAGATATTCCAAGTGGGTAGCCAACCTAGTAGTGGTGAGGAAGAAAAGTGGAGAAATCAGACTGTGTGTTGATTTCAGAAATTTAAACAAATGCTCTAAGAAAGACAACTACCCTCTACCCAAGATGGAGCATCTGCTGCAGGAGGTCTCAAGAGCCAAAGTAATGTCTTTCCTGGACGGATTTTCAGGGTTTTGTCAAATTGTTGTACATCCAGATGACCAAGAGAAGACTACATTCATCACTCCTTGGGGCACTTTTATGTATGCCAAGATGCCTTTTGGGTTAATGAATGCTGGAGTAACCTTTCAGAGAGCTATGTATATAGCATTTGTGGGAGATGTTAGAGTCGGTCTTGTCAGTCCTCCGTCAGAGATCAAAAATCATTCTGCATATCATTTTTAGGTGTCTCGCTCCATTCACTCAGCTGCATTCTGCTAGGGGCATGCCATAATCTGACGGAAGGGCCTTATCATTCATTCCCCTCATGTCTTGTACCTGCTGGCTTAGGTCTTTTCATCAATGTGTATTAAAGTCCATGACAGTCCATGTTTGATCTTTTAATGGATGAGAGTCATTTCGGTCATTAAGTCTAAGGATTAGTCATTTGGTCTTCAAACAATGTCCAATAAAGCCAGTAAGGCCAGAGGGAGGCTCTTATAAAGTTGTGATTCAAATATTTTCATCGTTATGTTGATAGATTACGACTGTTCTTCAAAACTCTGTTTTGAAGAAAAGTCAACATTTTGTCATTTGTAATAATTTTCAAAAGTTTCTCAGTGGATTTCTCCAAGCGCAGCCCTGGTCTCCTTAGCCAAATTCCACGTCGGCTAGCCCTACAAAAAATTGCCAAAAATTTCATCATTTTAGTCAAAGAAATCAAAAGGAAGTGTGAAAAGCAAAGTTGTATTAATTGTGAAAAAGTGCCAAAGTGAAAACATTACAAAATGGGTTTTGGAGAAAGAAAAAATCAAATCCAACTCTTGCAAGATATTTCTCCAAGTATATAAATCATTTGTGTCAAGTTACATTCATGAAATCTTATAGCAAAGTCGAATTTGGAGGTTGAAGAAAAAACTGTAGTTTGAAAAGGCCGTGACTGTGTTAAAGGTTGGAGCGCGGCGCACTGGTGGAGTGGCATGGCGCACTGGGGATTTCCGCCCAATGTTAATTTGAACGGGTGTGATGCACATAGAAAGCGCAGCGCACTGGGTTCTTGGCACGGCGCACACAGTTTAGAGCTTGAAATTGTGTCAAATCTTTTCAAATTGC
This sequence comes from Pinus tabuliformis, assembly GCA_031772625.1. Lineage (NCBI taxonomy): Eukaryota > Viridiplantae > Streptophyta > Pinopsida > Pinales > Pinaceae > Pinus > Pinus tabuliformis. Next base: position 145,731,763 of record CM062807.1, read on the forward strand.
TCATCCCTTGCGTGGAGTTGTCAGGTAGGGCCTTCTATTTTGACATTGCTTCAGATTTTATGATAAGAGATGGTGGTGTAAGGATGATAAAGGTTGAAACAAAAATTCATACCCAACACAAACAAATTTGCTGCCAAGGTTTCAAAACTCATCGTTTTGTCACCAAGGACTCTCCTCCTTCCCCATTCTCCCTTGTTGCCTCATTTCCTACCCCCCCACCAAGTTGATCAATCCTACATTGCAGTCAACATCCCAAAACCCTAGCCCTTATTAAAATCTCCTCAACCCTATATAACTAATCCCAAACCCTAAACCTTATTCCCATATATAAAATCCCCCTCCTCTCCCTAATTAAAATTATCCCAATAATTCTCATTCCTCAATATTGTTTCCCCTTCCTAACAATCCCTAACAGTCCCTGTCGCATTTGTTTTTTCCCTTGGTGGCAGAAATTGAAATACAACACCAAAACGAGCAGTTCAAGCACAATTCTTACACAGCAGTCATCTTGTCTTCAAGGTATTTTGTATAGCAGTCATGTCCTCTGAGCATTCATCGGACTATGAGGTGGAAACCCAAAGTGACTCTCCCTTGGAAGAACAGGCACCCCAGAGGGCTCATTGATGAGCCCCAATTTTGGTACAAATTGGGCTCATTTTGGCCTATTCTACTTGCTCAAACCATTCATTTTTTTACTGCTTATGCATGCATTTCTTAGTTTATTCATGTTGTTTGTAGGAAGAAGGGTAGGCACTCTATCTACGTGACTAATGCATTGCGATTCCAGGTTTTGGCATTAAAAGGGAGCAAAAGACAACGAAAGAGGAGACAATGAGGTGGCACTGTTGACTTTTAGGAGAGGATGTCCACGGTCTTGGGGACATTCCTCGTGATTCCCACCAAGAACTCCGAGCTCCAATCCATCTCCCCTCCGAGCTTAGGAGCAGCCAGCTGTTCTACAGGAACAACAGTTATAAACTGCTCTACAGGAACAACAGTTATGACTGTCCTACAGGATCAACAGTTAAACTCTAGTTGGACAGCCGAGCTCCTAAAATCAAGGACACTTGTTGGATCATCGTTTTTGTAGAAGTATAGAGGCCTTAGCCTTGGGTAGGTTGTTGAAACTCTCATATTGCTATTGTAATTTTCGAGCACAGCTCAATTTTTGTTCCTTTTTGTAAGCCAATTTGGCATGATATCAGATTATGAATAAAGAAGGCAGATTCTGATCTAGTTCTGAGTTTTCTTAAGGAGACTATAGCTCTCAGGTTAGGGCCCAACCTGAGAGCCATAGATCCCCTCTGCTGTAGTGTTGTTTCCATTTCATTTCAGCACTTTGAGCTTTCCATTTGCACATACAATTCGAATTACAGGTTGTTAAGTTGGTCTTTTTCATGAGTTAGATAGGAGTTGCTTATGGTGAATTTGTTTCGACTTGCTTAGCGTAGCAGAGGATAGATATAATCGATTGGAGCTCCAACAAAAAGGTTGTTAAGGCTCACTGCCACCTCATCTGGGATTGGAGTGAAGTCCATGACTAACCACCAAAAATACGCATTTCTTTATTCCATGATTGCTGCAAACACAGTCACGTTATGTTAGATGCTTCCACATGATTCACACCTGCACTACACTCCCTTACCACAGCTTCATGCTCATTCTCCTTCGCGTTTAGATTGCTGTTCATTGAATTTATAAGCACAGGTAGACTAAGTTAATGCATTTTCGGTTTGGTGATAGTCACAAGCATTTGTTCCATTTACACTGCTTTCTCTCATTCCATTACTTCGTCCTCCATCTTGATCACGCATGCAAACACATCTTTGACCCCTGCTCCACTCTGTCATCTCCCAAAGTCTTTCACTCCTCACGTACTTCCATTCTCTAGCCCTTTCGTTGACATAGCCCTTTACCTTCCAACCTACTCCCTACACTCACTTCCCATCCTATTCTTCCACTTCTACAGCCATCACCAGCCTCATTCCCACCTTACACATCTCCCTCTACCATTTCATCATCCCTCCATCACGCTAAACACTCACGGTAGGTCATCCTGTAGCCATTTGTAGACATCCTGTAGAAACTAGAGTATCCTGTAGAATCCCCTGCAGCCATCCTGTAGGAGGCCACTCTCTCGGTTGCTGAGCATCTGAATGCGAGGAACCTCTGTGGATGGATGTTAAGGATCCCTAGGGACCTCTCCTAGCCTTCCCAACCTGTCCCACACTTTCCTTCCTTCTCCATCCCATCTGCACAATCAAACCCTAGTTAGCACAAAATCACAATCATTCCACACACTTAAGGGAAAAATACAAAAACATACCTTTCATGATGCAAGTAGTCTAGATCCATGCATTTGCACTTATTAGAGGTAACAGCAGCAGTGGTAGAAGTTTCATTCACATGTTTTGCATTGTAGAGGTTAGACTAGTTAAATTAGGGTTTCCTAGGTTTACATGCTTTGATTTGCTTTCAGTCCATTTTGCCAAATAGAGTAGTTTTCCTTTGAGAATAGCTTTCGTCCATCAATTAGCAAGCTTCTTCTGAGAGCCTATAGAAGTTGGCTTGAGCCCTAGCGGACTTGTGCTAGCTGACCAAGTGACAGCTGCGACAAGAGCTAGTACTTGTGCATACAGCACCGTCGCTTCCAAGTTTTTACGAACTACTGGGTTGATAAAATGAGAGACAGGAAGCCCCAGGAGTTGTAGCATTATTGCTACAATACTGGAGCTCACCACTCATAAAAGTGGCAGACATGTTAGAGAAGAACCGACCACCCTTACAAAATTGCAGGCCTACCCTCTTGCTATGTCATGTTTTCAGCATCAGTCATGCTATGAGTTTTGTCAAAAGGCGGCTAGTATCCAATTTCATCATGAGTTGGCCTGTCTTTCTTTGCTGCACTTGCACGGAGATCAAGCTATCTTGGCTGGTGTCACCTTCACACTTACACCAGAATCTGTCTCATTAGCAACCGGTATACCGAATATTGGTGAACCATGGCACAAGAAACAGAAGATTGACCGGAAGCATTATGAGCCATACATCAAAACCAGTTTCTTAAGGCAGCTCAAGAGAGTGTTCCCGTTCCGATACCTGAAGGATGAATATGCTCCACTAATGAGATTGATCATGAAATATTTCAGCTGTGAGGGACATTTCTCTCGTCTTTATGCTTACCACATCAGGTTGCTCATGCATTTCACCAGGGTACGGATGATGAACATTCCGTATTTCATTTGTCGGAACATAGAGAGGATGACCACCTTTATACAACGCAAAACACCTCAGCAACAACTTAACAGTGTCTATCATTTCGCTCTTATTAAGATGTTGGTGGTTCATCAGCTTGGATTGCAGGGCATTACTTGGGATGATTTCATCTCGCGTGATTCCTTTAGAGCTTCACGAGGAGTATCAGAGGTTAAGCATGAGGGTGAACCTTCTCATCGGTATGAGCGCCATGAGACTGCTAGTGTGCCGGTTTTCATCACATATCAGAAAGGCACCAGACGTTTGTTTGCAGTGGCAAAGCGAGTGTTATCTCCACCAGGGGTGGAAGGGGCCTCGCTTCCTCCATCAGCATCACAGGAACAGGACAAAGGCAAGGAGCCAAAGTAGGATGAGGGGCCTTCAGGTGAACGAGAGACCGAATTCGTTCTCCTTCATGATGATGATACCGATACAGATCCGCAAAGTGAACAGCTTAAAGAGATCATCCAGGAGCAGCAAACAGAGATTCAAGCCTTGTCCCTTGATTTGGAAAGAGCCAAATGGAATATGAAATATCTAGAGCAGAGGAAAAAATAGCTTGAGGATCAGCAAGCGATCATGGAGCTACAGAACATTCGTGAGCATCGCCAAGCTGCACAAAGGAGAAGAGTTGAGCTCACGTCATTGGAGCAAGAGATTAATGAGGATCGGGAGGCCAATATCGAGAGAGTTAACATGCACTTAGAGAGGCTGCTGGACAAGGCTAACAGGGACCATGCATTGCTGAGACACATGGCTTTCCACTACATGGCATGAAACAAAGTGTGCAAGGCCCGAATCAGGAATTTGAAGGCGAAATTGAGGAAGGTAATCAAGAAGAAAAAGAGGCAAAGGGAGCTCGATCGACTTCAGATATTGGCCGAAGCCTCTTTAGCCCAGCATAACACTTGATAAGGAAGCTCCAGCCCAAATTTCAAGAAATTTGGGGCATTTTTGGTATTTTTGGAAATTTTTGTGCAAAAAATAGGGTTTTTCTCCCTGTGCGCGGCACCACGTGGCGCGCGCTTACAATACGATGCTCCAAATGCAAAAAAGTTTATAGTTTTGGATTTTTCATGGAAAATCATGAATTTTGGTGCATGGCCAAGAAATTTGGGCAAGTTTTGAGTCCTCAGGAGGTCAAAAACACCCTAAAAATGACCTCTCTGCCCCTAATTTCACACACAGAAAGTAGTCTTGGGAGATTGAGGTTTTGGAGGGGAAAATGGGCACTAAATTTAGAAATTCCACTTGGGTTGGAAAGTAGACAGGTAGGGCTTTCCAACAAGCACACTTGGGCTCAATTTGGACTTCGGAAATTGTCTCAAAACCAGCTCCGAAGTGGCGCAATGCATACAGTTTTTGGCACGGCGCACAGAGACCCAAAGGCCAAAATCACTCCCGCTTCGCGAAATTTCGATTCGCAATTTTCTCCAAGTGGGCCCACTCATTTACAATACATTTTTCCCAGCATCAAAGGCAAAGTTTAAATTTTTTTTTTTGGCTTCTATCCAAGTGGCCAAATGAAGGCGAACAACCACCCAAAAAATCTACACTCGTATTTGCTTTTTTCTAATTGGTCCTCATAGAAAATTAAATGTAACTGCTGATGGTTGGCTCTTCATTTCCCGAGTTGATCGAATTTCTCATGGAAAAGCTTATTTATTGCATTGAGAGTCATTTTGTAAAGGGTTGGAATTTCTGGGAAACTGTGGGAGAGAAACCCAGTCACTCACTGTACATTTTGACAGAGAATTAATGAAAGATTGCAGCTCTGGTTCATGAGATTCCTGTGGTGTGAGTTTAGCAAATTTATTTTCTTTATGTTTCATATGTATTTTGTTATGTTTCATATTTTCATTCATATTCGTTTCCAGTGAAAGCTTTCTAAGTAAGAAAAGGTAGAATTCAGTGCACTGCTCTGCCTTGGGATAGTTTTCACGTTCTATGTTTTCTTCTATTGAAAAGGATTCATGTATTTATGCCCTTTTCACACTATTAAAAAATCTCTCCACTTCATATTATTTCGAATTTAATTCCTAGAATTTCCGCCTGTCTTGCCTCACGAAATAATCTGCGTCTTTGAGTTAAATTCTCTGCTCATGCTGTTCCTTGGTCCCACATATCCCAGAAAACACAGTCATTCATCAAAATACCTCTATCACATTTATTTACGTAGCCTAAGATCAGTATTCATTTTTGAGTCATCTCAGACCCTATTGTTTATTTTCCTGAGTGTGACCCGGAGAGAGCCCTCTCTGTTCTGGTAGGGCTAGCTACCAGACTGAGCGTGGTTTGTGGTTACCCTGAATTTTGCCTTCCTTCAGCCTAAGGAAGATTTAGGTGCTAACATAGTGGCGACCATACTGGGGATGAAATTCTTTGTTTGTTAGTCTTCTCCGTTGCGTAAACAGTAGGCTTAACCTACGAACACCCCATACTTCTGATAATTCTAAGCTTCCGGATGATAAGTTTAGGATTTGATAGGCTGAGTAAGTTGTTCATGTCCTTCTGATTTTTTTGAAAATAGCACGCTGGCTTCAAGACGATATACCAGAGCCAATCTAGATCCAGATCCTCCTCATATCTACGAAAACCCCAATTTGATTCCAAGACTCCTTCGTCAAGAGAGCTCTATAACTCTCGTGTTCAAATCCCATTCATGCCCTGACATTTTTGAGTATCTTGAAGAGCTTGAGTTTGATGAACGGTTTGAGATATCATTGTTCGAGACCAAATCCGAAAGGGCTGTTGACTCTACTGTCCCCAATCCATAGTTTCTTGTAGACCTAGAAACTGAAAGGGCTAACCGGTCAATTGATAATTATATTGCAACACAGCTTCAAACTCAAATTGTTAATTCCCTACAAACTGCACACACCCATCCAACACCTCCAAGACCAAACCCACCAAGAGTGATGGCTGCCCATTTTGCACCTCTTGTGCTACCTCAAGTTCTAGATGATATGCCCACAGATTATCAAAGAAAAATCCCTTTGTTTGATGGTGCCCCTCACAACATTACCGCTCAGCAACATGTGGACAGAATGGCAGATTTCTATGACCTTCATGAGATCGATGCAGAAAATGTAGCAATGAGACTCTTTGTACAGACATTTGCAGGTGATGTTAGGAAATGGTTCAGAGGTTTGCCGGTTGCATGTATCGCTACCTTGGCAAAACTGCAAAGACAATTTTTAGACCGCTAGGAAGTGAAAAAGAATCCTCTTCAAATTCTTGCTGAGTATGAGCAGATCAAACAAAACGCTGGTGAGTCGGTCCAAGACTACTGCATTAGATTCAATTCCGTTTATAATGAAATTCCTGATCATCTAAGGCCACCTGTGGGACTAGCTATGATGAAATTTCTGGATGGTTTTGATGCTGACATGGCTTATCAACTGAGAGAGAGAGAGCCGACCACAATGGAAGACATGCAGAAAATCACTGTTAGCGTTGAAGCAAATCTGTTGTCCAAGAGAGCTAGAGCAAAAGCAGAAAAGAAGGTCACAATCAAGGAAGAGTCTTCCTTGATGGATCAATTACTCAAGAAGGTAGAGCAGATGCTTGAAAGGGTGAAACTTGACAAACCTGAGTCACAAGTTAGAAATCATAACTTCCGTGGCCAATAGTAGCCACAATATAGGATAAGGCAGAGAGATCAACGAGCCCAAGATCAAACAGCACAACAGCCAGTACAGACACCTCTTCAGCAAAATTTTGTGAATGGATCGGAGTCTGATGAGGAAGGGAAGGTAATAGGGGAAGAGAACCACTTCTTTACTTCGGATGATTTGCCTACTTACATTACTGAAGAGGAGGAGTATGCGGAAAGTTCAGCTGCACACAAAGACACAGATTTCATTCTAGCAAGTGACACAGTTTTAGAAGAAGAATCATAGGAGTATCAAAGAGGCTATATGAATGCTCTATCCGCTCAGCAGTGGCAATATTCACTTAGAAACAGAGATGTGCCAGTTAACCCAATTCAGAAGAGGAAGGAAGTTTCGGCATCAAAGAATGATTCGTCAGTTGCACAAAAGAAAGGCAAAGAGGCACTTGGACCTGACAGCAGCAATTCACCATCAGCAGAAAAATCAAATCAGCAAATTGTATCGAGAGAAAAGGAAAGGAAAGAAGTCCCGGTCAAAGAGGTAGAAAAGACTTCCGCTTTTAGTTTAGAGAATGAAATTTCTAAATTGAAGGTATCCATTCCCTTGACTGAAATAATGAAGAACAGCAGTTATAGAGGGCAAGTTTCTAAAATTTTAAATTGTGATCCAATGTCTGATATGGTGAATGTCGAAGATGATCAACCCGAAATGATTTTTGGGCCAGCATTGAATGGTGAGTCTCCAGATAATGATGTGCCACCTTTTTATATCAGTTTAAGATTGCATGATTTTGTGTTACATAATGCCATGTTCGATTCCAGAGCTTCTCACAATCTCATGCCCAAGGCTATCATGGATAAGCTGGGTTTGGACGTCACCCGGAAATACCATGATCTCTATTCATTTGATTCCAGCAGAGTAAGATGTATCGGGCTCATCAAAGACTTGGTTGTAAGTCTAGATCAAATCCCAGTGACGAATGTTTTGATGGATATTGTTGTAGCGGATATTCCTCCCAGGTTCGGCATGCTTCTTTCCAGGTCTTGGGCAGCAAAATTGAAAGGGACACTACAACTAGATTTCTCCTATGCAACAATTCCGGTGTTTGGCCAGATGAGAAAACTGTATCGGGAACAAAAAATGAAATACATGATTACAAGCAAGGAGAAACCCATTAATCATCCAATTAATTATGTACATATAGATCTAGAGTCTTTTGTTTTGTATTCAGATAGTTTTAATGATATTGATAGTCAGTTAGTAGAAGCAGAAAGTATTCCAGAAATAGTAGACAATTTCAGAGAAGTTTTGAAGAAAGAAGGACGAGAACAACAAAACACCATTGAGAAATCAGCTGAAGGTAATGGACAGCAAGTAGGAAAAACAGAGCCAGCAGAATTTCAGCACTTGGAAGGAGAAGAAGAAGGTTTGTGGACCATGGATTTCGACGGTGCAGTGGGAAATGATGGTGCTGGAATTGGTATTTGGGTATGCAGTCCTTTCTCCGCCCCGAACAAGGTGCCTATTAATGTGTGGGTATGCTCCTACAAATTAGCTTTTGATTGTTCGAACAATGAGGCTGAGTATGAAGCTCTGATTGTTGGCCTAAAGATTCTAAGAAAGCTGAATGCTAAGAGGATTGCAGTATATGGCGACTCCGAATTGGTGATTAAGCAGGTCAGAGGCGAATATCAAGCAAAGCATCCTCAGATGCAGGCTTATCGGAATGCAGTTCTAGACATCTTGAAATTATTTTCAGAATATACCTTGACATGTGTGCCTCGTGTTCAAAACAGCATTGTTGATGCTCTTGCTAAGGCAGCCAGTAGTTTGAAGATTCCAATGAGCTCCAGTAATAAATTCGAAATCCATGTCAAGCATCGTCTGACTGTCCCCGAAAATCAGAGATATTGGCAAGTCTTCCAAGATGATGAGGAGATTGATGATTTTCTGCAAAACAAAGGTAAGTTCAAAGAGACCTCAATTGATGAAGAAAATGATGATGGAAAAGATGAGGTGCAGATCAATCAAATGGACGTGTTGGAGCTAAAGGATAACATCATTCCTAAAGGCTTGATACCTTTAGAATAACTCTTTGATCAAGATGACGTAGCCCGCAAACCAACATTGCAACCAACAGAGAAGGGTGTTGAAGAGGTCAATATCGGAACAACTGCTAATCCTAAAATAGTGAAACTGTCTAAAGCATTACCACAAAAGATGAAAGCCAAATACATCAGTTTTCTGTCTTCATTTGCTGACGTGTTTACTTGGGAGTATTCTGACTTGAAGACATATGATACCAATATAATTCAGCACACTATACCCATTAAGCCTAATCAGAAACCTTTTAGACAGAAGTTGAGAAGGCTAAATCCAAAACTACTGCCATCAATTGAAAAGGAGATAAACAGGTTGTACAAATCAGGAATCATCGTTCCCATCAGATTTTTGGATTGGATCTCCAATTTAGTGCCCGTGCGGAAGAAGACAGGTGAGATTCGCTTGTGCATTGATTTTAGGAATCTCAATAAAGTTTCATTGAAAGATAACTAACCACTGCCCAAAATGGATCATATACTTCAGCGAGTAGTTGGAGTATCTCGTATGTCACTACTTGATGGTTATTCTGGATATAACCAAATTGCTGTCCATGAAGATGACGGAGACAAGACAACGTTCACCACTCCGTGGGGACTTTTCATTACGCTAAAATGCCTTTTGGTTTGAAGAACGCGGGTGCCACCTTTCAGCGGGCAATGGGCTTGGCTTTCGCAAATGAGAAGGATGTCTTTTTGGTTGTGTACCTTAATGATCTGACGGTGTTTTCCAAATCTGATGAAGAACACATGTATCATCTGAAAACTATCTTTCAAAAGTGCAAAAAATATGGTCTATCGCTGAATACGAAAAAGAGCTTGTTTGCCATGGAGGAGGGCAAACTACTTGGGCACATCATCTCAAAAGACGACATTCGTATTGATCCAACGCATGTGCAAGCAATTCAGCAAATCGATCTGCCCCGAAATAAGAAGGAGATTCAATCGTTCAATGGTAAAATGAAATTTTTACGCCGCTTTGTACCTAACCTTACTGAGCACCTAAGAGAGATCACAAACATGCTTAAGAAGGACAACCAAGTGAAGTGGACAAAAGAGGCTGTAAAATCTTTCAATTTAGTCAAATTGGCTCTTTCCTCAGCTCCAGTTCTAATCAGCCCGGAATACACTCAGGATTTTATATTGTTTTCATTCGCTTTGGAGCATACTATGGCAGCGGTGTTGATGCAGAAAAGAGATGATCACGAAAGACCAATTGCTTTCTTCAGCCGAACTATAAGAGATGCAGCCTTAAAGTACAACATCATTGAGAAGCAAGCCCTCGCACTTGTGAAAGCATTGAAATATTTTCGGGTATACATTCTGCATTCTCATATTCTGGCTTATGTTCCTAACGCTGTTGTCAAAGATGTTTTAGTGCAGACCGATCCGAAAGGAAGACGAGGCAAGTGGATTGCAGCTTTGTTGGAATATGATGTGGAAATAAAGCCCACAAAGCTTGTTAAAGGACAGGGATTGGCAAAGTTAATGGCCGAATCAAACTTGCATGCCTTAGACATAAATCTGATCGCTGCTATGTCCGATGAGAATGAGGAAGGTTCGTCAATTTAGGTATCTGAAATGTTTTCTCTTTCTCCGTGGTATTCAGACATCATATATGTGCTTCAAAATTTGTCACCACCACCTGGCATGACTAGAAACAAAGCTAGAACTCTCAAATTAAAGGGTGCCAAGTTTTGCATTCTAAATTTTGCACTTTATTGGAAAGATCCCGGTGGCGTTCTTTTGAATTGTTTGGTGGAAGAAGAAGCAAAGCAGGTCATGGAGGATTTCCACGAAGGAGATTGTGGTGGTCACCTTTTTTGGAAAACAATAGAAAATACAGTTTTGAGAGCGGGATACTATTGGCCGACATTGTTTGTTGATGTATATAAGGTTGTCAAGAGCTGTCATAAATTCCAGACTTTTGAAGGAAGGCAGAAATTACAGCCTTTGCCGCTTTAGCCCATTGAGGTGAGTGCCCCTTTTCAGCAATGGGGGTTGGATTTCATTGGTGAAATTCATCCCGCTTCTTCCGGTCAGCATCGATGGATTCTCACAACAACAGATTACTTCACGAAATGGATCGAAGCAATTCCCACCAGACAAGCTATAGATGCGGTAATTATTTCATTCCTTGAAAATAACATCTTGTCTCGCTTTGGTTGCCCGAATAAGTTAATCACTGATAATGTAGTAGCTTTCAAATCAAAAAGGATGGTAGAGTTTTGTCATAAATATCACATCATTTTGGGTCACTCAACTACCTATTATCCGCAAGGCAATGGATTGGCGGAGTCCTCTAACAAATCTTTGGTCAACATCATTAAGAAACTGGTGGAAATCAACAAGAAGAGCTGGCATAAGAAGTTGGTCAATGCACTTTGGGCAGATCGGGTCAGTCAGAAGAAATCCATTGGTATGTCCCCCTTTGAGCTTGTGTATGGAGTTGATGCCTTGTTTCCTACCTCTCTCGCAGCCCCAGTAGTCAAACTTCTTCAGGAAGCCGACAGTGAAGATGATCCTATGCAGAGAAGATTGAATCAAATGATCCATTTGCAGCAGACCAGAGAAGAAGTTTTCCAAAACACATCCAAGTTGCAGGAGAAAATTAAGAAAATTTATGACAGAAAAGCAAAGGCGGACAAATTTCAGCTGGATGATGTAGTACTGAAGTGGGATGCAAGGAATGAGGAAAAGGGTAAGCACGGTAAATTCGAGAATCTCTGGAAAGGTCCCTTCAAGATTGCAGCATATCGGGGTCAGAATGCCTTTCTTCTGAAGGAAATGAATGGGGAAGATTGTCCAGGAGGGCCGATCAATGGTCAGTTGCTCAAGCGGTACCACTTCTGAGTTGTTTCTGCTATTTCCATTGTCACTGTAAATACCATTTTATTTCAGTTTTGGTTAGAGTTTGTCAAGTCAGTCTTCGAGTCATTTTAAGATCAAATTTGAGTCAGTTTTTCGGTCATTTTGGTTTCATAATTGAGTCGGTTTGAGTCAGGTTTTAGTCAATAAATGAGTCAGAGTCTTGTGTTGTTTGTCGAAATAATGACTCCATAGCCCAATGGACGAAGGCACTGTCTGCTCTCCCAAAGATCTGCCGTTCTTGGCACCTCCAAGGAGCTACCATCCCCCATTGGAGCCAATGTTAGAGTCGGTCTTGTCAGTCCTCCGTCAGAGATCAAAACTCTTTCTGCATTTCATTTTTAGGTGTCTTGCTCCATTCACTCAGCTGCATTCCGCTAGGGGCATGCCATAATCTGACAGAAGGGCCTTATCATTCATTCCCCTCATGTCTTGTACCTGCTGGCTTAGGTCTTTTCATCAATGTGTATTAAAGTCCATGTTTGATATTTTAATGGACGAGAGTCATTTCGGTCATTAAGTCTAAGGATTAGTCATTTGGTCTTCAAACAATGTCCAATAAAGCCAGCAAGGCTAGAGGGAGGCTATTATAAAGTTGTGATTCAAAGATTTTCATCGTTATGTTGATAGATTACGACTGTTCTTCAAAACTCTGTTTTGAAGAAAAGTCAACATTTTGTCATTTGTAATAATTTTCAAAAGTTTCTCAGTGGATTTCTCCAAGCACAGCCCTGGTCTCCTTAGCCAAATTCCACGTCGGCTACCCCTGCAAAAAATTGCCAAAAATTTCATCATTTTAGTCAAAGAAATCAAAAGGAAGTGTGAAAAGCAGAGTTGTATTAATTGTGAAAAAGTGCCAAAGTGAAAACATTACAAAATGGGTTTTGGAGAAAGGAAAAATCAAATCCAACTCTTGCAAGATATTTCTCCAAGTATATAAATCATTTGTGTCAAGTTACATTCATGAAATCTTATAGCAAAGTCGAATTTGGAGGTTGAAGAAAAAACTGTAGTTTGAAAAGGCCGTGACTGTGTTAAAGGTTGGAGCACGGCACACAGGTGGAGTGGCGCGGCGCACTAGAAGCGCGTGGCGCACTGGGGATTTCCGCCCAGTGTTAATTTGAATGGGTGCGATGCACATAGAGAGCGCGGCGCACTGGGGATTTCCGCCCAGTGTTAATTTGAACGGGTGCGACGCACATAGAGAGCGCGGCGCACTGGGTTCTTGGCGCGGCACACACAGTTCAGAGCTCGAAATTGTGTCAAATATTTTCAAATTGCTCATCCCTTGCATGGAGTTGTCAGGTAGGGCCTTCTATTTTGACATTGCTTCAGATTTTATGATAAGAGATGGTGGTGTAAGGGTGATAAAGGTTGAAACAAAAATTCATACCCAACACAAACAAATTTGCTGCCAGGGTTTCAGAGCTCACAGTTTTGTCACCAAGGACTCTCCTCCTTCCCCATTCTCCCTTGTTGCCTCATTTCCTACCCCCCCACCAAGTTGATCAATCCTACATTACATTCAACATCCCAAAACCCTAGCCCTTATTAAAATCTCCTCAACCCTATATAACTAATCCCAAACCCTAAACCTTATTCCCATATATAAAATCCCCCTCCTCTCCTTGATTAAAATTATCCCAATAATTCTCATTCCTCAATATTGTTTCCCCTTCCTAACAATCCCTAACAGTCCCTGTCGCATTTGTTTTTTCCCTTGGTGGCAGAAATTGAAATACAACACCAAAACGAGCAGTTCAAGCACAATTCTTACACAACAGTCATCTTGTCTTCAAGGTATTTTGTATAGCAGTCATGGCCTCTGAGCATTCATCGGACTATGAGGTGGAAACCCAAAGTGACTCTCCCTTGGAAGAACAGGCACCCCGGAGGCCTCATAAAAGTGGCAGACATGTTAGAGAAGAACCGACCACCCTTACAGAATTGCAGGCCTACCCTCTTGCTATGTCATGTTTTCAGCATCAGTCATGCTATGAGTTTTGTCAAAAGGCGGCTAGTATCCAATTTCATCATGAGTTGGCTCATTTTTTTGTGCTGCACTTGCACGGATATCAAGCTATCTTGGCTGGTGTCACCTTCACACTTACACCAGAATCTGTCTCATTAGCAACCGGTATACCGAATATTGGTGAACCATGGCACAAGAAACAAAAGATTGACCGGAAGCATTATGAGCCATACATCAAAACCAGTTTCTTAAGGCAGCTCAAGAGAGTGTTCCCGTTCCGATATCTGAAGGATGAATATGCTCCACTAATGAGATTGATCATGAAATATTTCAGCTGTGAGGGACGGTTCTCTCATCTTTATGCTTACCACATCAGGTTGCTCATGCATTTCACCAGGGTACGGATGATGAACATTCTGTATTTCATTTGCTAGAACATAGAGAGGATGACCACCTTTATACAGCGCAAAACACCTCAGCAGCAACTTAACAGTGTCTATCATTTTGCTCTTATTAAGATGTTGGTGGCTCATCAGCTTGGATTGCAGGGCATTACTTGGGATGATTTCATCTCGCGTGATTTCTTCAGAGCTTCACGGGGAGTATCAGAGGTTAAGCATGAGGGTGAACCTTCTCATCGGTATGAGCGCCATGAGACTGCTAGTGTGCCGGTTTTCATCACATATCAGAAAGGCACCAGACGTTTGTTTGTAGCGGCAAAGTGAGTGTTATCTCCACCAGGGGTGGAAGGGGCCTCGCTTCTTCCATCAGCATCACAAGAACAGGACAAAGGCAAGGAGCCAATGCAGGATGAGGGGCCTTCAGGTGAGCCATCAGGTGAACGAGAGACCGAATTCGTTCTCCTTCATGATGATGATACCGATACAGATCCGCAAAGTGCACAGCTTAAAGAGATCATCCAGGAGTAGCAAACAGAGATTTAAGCTTTGTCCCTTGATTTGGAAAGAGCCAAATGGAATATGAAATATTTGGAGCAGAGGAACAAACAACTTGAGGATCAGCAAGTGATCATGGAGCTACAGAACATTCGTGAGCATCGCCAAGTTGCACAAAGGATAAGGGTTGAGCTCACGTCATTGGAGCAAGAGATTAATGAGGATCGGGAGGCCAATCTCGAGAGAGTTAACATGCACTTAGAGAGGCTGCTGGACAAGGCCGAAAAGGACCATGCATTGCTGAGACACATGGCTTTCCACTACATGGCGCGAAACAAAGTGTGCAAGGCCTGAATCAGGAATTTGAAGGCGAAATTGAGGAAGGAAATCAAGAAGCAAAAGAGGCAAAGGGAGCTCGATCGACTTCAGATATTGGCCAAAGCCTATTTAGTCCAGCATAACACTTGATAAGGAATCTCCAGCCCAAATTTCAAGAAATTTGGGGCATTTTTGGTATTTTTGGAAAATTTTGTGCAAAAAACAGGGTTTTTCTCCCTGTGCGCCGTGCCACGTGGCGCGCGCTTACAATAGGAGGCTCCAAATGAAAAAAAGTTTATATTTTTGGATTTTTCATGGAAAATCATGACTTTTTATGCATGGCCAAGAAATTTGGGCAAGTTTTGAGTCCTCAGGAGGTCAAAAACACCCTAAAAATGACCTCTCTGCCCCTAATTTCACACACAGAAAGCAGTCTTGGGAGATTGAGGTTTTGGAGGGGAAAATGGGCACCAAATTCAGAAATTCCACTTGGGTTGGAAAGTAGACAGGCAGGGCTTTCCAAAAAGAACACTTGGGCTCAATTTGGACTTCGGAAAGTGTCTCAAAACCAGCTCCAAAGTGGCGTGACGCATACAGTTTTTGGCGCAGCGCACAGAGACCCAAAGGCCAAAATCACTCCCGCTTCGTGAAATTTCGATTTGCAATTTTCTCCAAGTGGGCCCGCTCATTTACAATACATTTTTCCCGGCATCAAAGGCAAAGTTTAAAAAACATTTTTTGGCTTCTATCCAAGTGGCCAAATGAAGTCGAATAGCCACCCAAAAAATCTACGCTCATATTTGCTTTTTTCTAATTGGTCCTCATAGAAAATTAACTGTAACTGCTGATGGTTGGCTCTTCATTTCCTGAGTTGATCGAATTTCTCATGGAAAAGCTTATTTATTGCATTGAGAGTCATTTTGTAAAGGGTTGGAATTTCTGGGAAACTGTGGGAGAGAAACCCAGTCACTCACTGTACATTTTGACAGAGAATTAATGAAAGATTGCAGCTCTGGTTCATGAGATTCCTGTGGCGTGAGTTTAGCAAATGTATTTTCTTTATGTTTCATATGTATTTCATTATGTTTCATATTTTCATTCATATTCGTTTCCAGTGAAAGCTTTCTAAGTAAGAAAAGGTAGAATTCAGTGCACTGCTCTGCCTTGGGATAGTTTTCACGTTCTATGTTTTCTTATGTTGAAAAGGATTCATGTATTTATGCCCTTTTCACACTCTTAAAAAATCTCTCCACTTCATATTATTTCGAATCTAATTGCTAGACTTTCCGCCTGTCTTGCCTCATGAAATAATCTGCGTCTTTGAGTTAAATTCTCTGCTCATGCTGTTCCTTGGTCCCACATATCCCAGAAAACACAGTCATTCATCAAAATACCTCTATCAAATTTATTTACCTAGCCTAAGATCAGTATTCATTTTTGAGTCATCTCAGACACTATTGTTTATTTTCCTGAGTGTGACCCGGAGAGAGCCCTCTCCTGTTCTGGTAGGGCTAGCTACCAGACTGCGCGTGGTTTGTGGTTACCTTGAATTTTGCCTTCGTTCAGCCTAAGGCAGATTTAGGTGCTAATAGGAGAGAAGGATAAATTTGTCCTTATCTACCTTGATGATATAACAGTATACTCCAGCAGCCATCATGACCATTTGCAGCATTTAAAGAAAGTGTTTCTGAAGTGCAGAAGGTTTGGGATTTCAGTCAATCCTAAAAGGTCACATTTTGCTTTAGAAGAAGGCAAGTTGTTAGGACATGTTGTTTCTGCTGCAGGTGTCCGAATTGACCCATAAAGGTTAAAAGAAATACAGACTTTGTCTGTCCTGAGATCAAAGAAGGATATCCAGTCCTTTCTAGGCAAAATTAATTTTGTAAGGAGGTTTATACCAAATTTTGCAGAATTGGTGAAGCATATTACCTCCATGTTGAAGAAGGGGTTAGAAATCAAATGGACTAATTCGGCAAGAAAATCCTTTGAGTCCATTAAGAAGGCTATTATGGAGGCTCCCACTTTAATAAATCCAGATTACATCAACGAGTTCCATATATTTTCTTTTTCCTCCAATGACACCCTTGCAGCAGTGTTATTGCAAGCAGATGAAGAAGGTTCAGAGCATCCAGTGGCATTTTTCAGCAAAAACTTAAGGGATGCTGAACTGAGGTATGACATTATTGACAAACAAGCATATGCTCTTATCAAATCTTTGAAAGCTTTCAGGGTTTACATTTTGCATTCCAAGATAATTGCATATGTGCCCTCTGCTGCAATAAAAGATGTCTTAACACAACCTGATGCTGATGGAAGAAGGGCTAAATGGATTGCAAAGTTAATTGAATTTAATATAGAATTAAAACCCACCAAGCTGGTCAGAGGTCAGGGTCTTGCCAAGTTATTAGCTAAAGAAAATTTCAGATCATTGGCTATTGATTTCCTGTGCACAATTGCAGAAATTGGTCAGACAGATAAAGAAGAAGAAGCAGCTGAACCAGAAAAGAATCAAACACTGGCCGAAAATCTAGCTTCTTGTGATTGGTATTTTTTAATAGTTAAATTCTTGCTGAAGCTAGAAATTCCTCCAGGCCTTACTCAAAGTCAAGTTAGAACTGTCAAAATTAGGGCAGCAAAATATTGTATCCATGAAAATCTGCTCTACTGGATGGATCCAGTTGGAGTGTTTTTGAGGTGTCTGGACAAAGAACAGTGAATACAAGTTATGCAGTAGTTTCATTCTAGCATGTGTGGAGGGCACCATTATTGGAAAACTACTACCCATAAGATCCTTAGAGCTAGGTACTATTGGCCCACTTTATTTTCTGATGTATTTTCATTTGTTAAATCTTGTGACAGGTGCCAAATATTTGAAGAAAAGTAGCAGTTGAAGTCCCTGCCCTTAAAACCAATACATGCAAAGGGACCTTTTCAGCAGTGGGGCTTGGATTTCATTGGAGAGATCAATCCACATTCCAGTGGCCAACATAGGTGGATATTAGTAGCCACTGATTATTTTACGAAGTGGATTGAAGCAATCCCTACCAGAAAGGCTGATCATAATGTGGTCATGAAGTTTTTTACAGAGAATATCTTCACCAGATTTGGTTGTCCACATAAATTAGTCACAGATAATGCAGCAACCTTCAAAGCAAAAGAATTGGTGGACATGTGTGACTCAATGGGCATCAAGCTAGTTCATTCCACCTCATATTACCCTCAAGGCAATGGTCTAGCAGAATCCTCTAATAAAACCTTGATAAGGATAATCAAAAAGCTGTTAGAGGACAACAAAAAGAATTGGGATTCTAAGCTGAAGTATGCACTATGGGCTGATAAAGTGACCATTAAGAAATCCACAGGGAATTCTCCATTCAAACTGGTATATGGCACTGAAGTTGTATTCCCAATTCAATTAACTCTCCTTGTGGCAAAGCACCTGCAAGATGAATGTAATGAGGAAGAAGACATGGCACGAAGGATCACTGATTTAGCAGAGGTACATCAAATCAGAGAACAACTGGTTGAAAAGGCTGCAGCACATCAGAAAAAGATCAAGGATGCTTTTGACAGGAAGACAAAGACAGATAATTTTCAGGTTGGAGACTTGGCGCTGAAGTGGGATGCATTGAAAGAAAATAAAGGCAATCATGGGAAATTTGATGCTTTCTGGACAGGGCCTTTCATCATTTCTCAGATTCTAGGGAACAATACCTTCATGCTGAAAAGTATGGGAGGGGAGACAGTTTTTGATGGCCCAGTTAATGGGTGTTTTCTAAAAATTTATGTGATTTAAGGTCTTTTGGCCTTAAAATTGTAAATATTTGATTTTATCAGTCTTAGTGTAGGTTCAGTCAGACTCCATGCCTAATGGAACACTAGGAATTTTGCTAATTTCATTAGAAAGGCATTGATCTGCAGGTTCTTGAGACCTCACAGGGAGGATCTCATCCCCAGAAGGAGCCAGTGTTAGCTCTGCTATATAGTTCAACATTTGAGGGTCAAAGACAGCTTAGCCGTGTTGTTTTGTGCTTGAAGAAAGCTTGCATCAGTCCATTCCTCGCTTCCCCTTCATTCTCCTTACTCTCCCTTAACCTCGTCATCTCTGCTTTTCCTCCTAAAACTCAACATGAGCCCCCTTTCATTAAGCCCCAAAGAGCTAAGCCTGAAGCTCCATAGCCCTATCACCATATGACCCTGCGCCTTCATAGCCATAGCCGCCTTTTGATCGCAGCCATTGATTGCCGCATCGCGATCTAACGGTCCCTGCCGCATTCAATGAACCACCTGCACGTTTATTTCCTCCCCCGTCGGTCGCATCCACCGTGAGATCCAACGGTGATTGCTCGTCCCGCACCCGTAAGCTGCACACGCAATAACCCGCGGGGAAAGTGGTTTGCCGCCGGTCCCATCTGCCACGCGTCACCCATTGATTGTGATCGCTTCCCCCACGTACGATTATTTCTGTCCTCCAAAAGCAGTGTGGGAAATACCGCCCGCCAACGAAACCACTTTTCCCCGGTCGTTAAGTCCCCGCGCAGCTCCCGCCCCCGATCACCGTTGGATCTTCCCGTGTTTAATCCAACGGCCCTCGTCCATCTCGATTTCATGTCTCCCAATAGTGCCTGCAAATTGATCTCTGTCATTCGTCTGTTCCATCCAACGGCCAGTATTGCCCTCCTGACCAGATCATCCGTCTGCTATGCAGTCTTTGTGCCCTCGACCTGTACCATGCTCCCGAAGGACAGAAGTGGCCATCTATCAGTGTTTGGCGCATTTACTCTTCATCAACTGCATTCAAGAGCATTATGGCCGAAGGACGAGAAGAACATGCCTCGAGCAGTTGAATTCATTCAACAGTTATGGAGCTTTCATTTGTATTACACGCCACCTGCTCAGAGAAGGACCGCCGAACATCAAAAAAGGTCATTTTTGTTCATTAAAACACGCAGAATGTAGCAGAGACTCTTTAAGAGAGTTAAGGTGGTTGGTGGTCCATTATGACCCCTCCACACATAGAACAACATGATATTTTTGTAATGGAACTCTATATATACCCAGAACACAGATGTAATGAGGGTTGATGGTTGTAATTTTGATGTAAGATTCAACTTTCTGGAGACTGTAACTACTGTGATACTTGCAGCGTCTGATCATCATTTTCAACTAATACAAGCTTCTTTTGCCGTTAATTGCTCACTTTCCATTTCTGCTCTATTCCAGGCTGTGCCTGTTATGCATTTTTCATGTGCTCTTGATGTTTAGCATTAGAGGGGCTGTCATCCCACGTCTGTGTTAGAATCTAGTATGTATCATTGAATGTGCTATGCAAGTTTCTATTTACTTAGTGCCATAAAGCTGTCATCATGTCTGTGCATTAGGAAATAGATTTGCAGACCTCTTCATTGGTTGCAGCTGGCCATCACATGGTCTTGTGCATCTGCTGGTGTGGTCAGTATTCTCCATGTTCACTTAATCCTCAAACTGTGAGTAATTGGTGGTCTAAAGCCTTGTAGTCTGGGGGTGTTCACCCATGTCTGGAGCCAAGCATAGTAGAAGTGGTTATCTGGCTTGAATATGCATCATTCATTCCATTCATCCATTTCCAACATTTTGTTGAGTTTGTAATGTTCCTGAGCATCTCTGAGATACAACCTAGGAGAGTTTCTTGGGGTGATAACAGGAATTATTGCCAATTCTTGACCCAAATCCATATGAGAATCTTCTTTGTCTGAATCTAAGCTCACTAAAACATGAGCTATATTTTTAGTGCCCCCATTCCCATATGAAGTATGGAAACCTTCAGGTTCAATAGCCTTCTAAAGAAGGGTGATATTTCCTCATTGTATCACAATGTCCTCATCTGTTTTGATTTCAGGTTGGGCCAAGGCATCCAGATCTAAATGGACAAGATGGATCTCCTTGATATCTTCTTCTTCATATTATTAAAGATGGTGCTTTGAAAACTGCCATCCTTTTGGCCTATTGGATTGCCTCTTTTTCTTTTGTGGATTCTTCTTGGCCTGTGGACATGTATTATGCAAATGCCTTGTTTGAAAACAAACTTGACATCAAAATGCCTTGTTCTCATAAACTCAAACCTGAGACCACTTAAAGTTTTTGTGTTTCAATATTATGTGATTTGGTAGCCCTTTACTAAGGTGTATCTCTACACATATTCTCGAAAATGTGAAGAGTCATTTATCTATTCTTTCTAGGTCCATTTCTTTAAATTTACCCATAGTGTTTCCAATATCCTCAAGGGATTTGTGATGCCAAAAAGGAAGAGGGGGGATTGGAAGCCTCACCCAAACTAACATAATTGAAACCACCATAGTTGTGCTGTCAAATTTAGGGAACCATGGAGTGATGAAAAGCTCAACTCTTCCCCAAAACTGAGGCCCTTCATTTAAAACAAAATCCAAATCCTTTTGTGTTTCAAATTGGTAGTATAAAAAAACCTTTGGAGCATAAATAAATGTCACAGTTTGGTGTCCAAAAAGAGAAAAACCACTAAAATAAAGCTTTAGGTTTTGGCCAAAATCCACTGAATTTACAAATAAAAACCTTTGAATGGAGGATAGAAAAGAGGGAAGATACCTAAAAAAGATTGACTTCCATAGTTGGAGTTTGCTCCATTTGGTCTACTATGTAGGGGCTGGATTGTTTTGACTCTGTACTGTTGGAGCTAAAGTCTTCCTTTGCATTGCTTCCTTGAAAGAGGTCAAGGCTCAATTTGAGATACGGGCCCCATGGGCACCCCCACA